>CM070514.1:38968347-39284199 GCA_036346375.1 Guadua angustifolia | reverse complement strand
GAGAGCTGTCAGTTTTGCGGGTCGCTGCCGATCCCACCGTCCACGACTCTCCGAACCTAGGCCCTTCCATCACCATGTAATCGGGAGTCCGGGACTCGCAGAGCCTTAGAGGAGCCGCTCTGCTTGTCTCAGCCTCCTCCTGCTCCTCTTCATTCGCTCGCGCCGTCGACACCTCCGCCGCTCCTCTTCGCATGGGCGCTAGGTCCCCCTTCCTCCAGCTTTTCGTGCGTGCATCGTGCCCGCACAGAGGTTCGCCATCCCTCTTCTCTTTTCGTTTCTTCTTTCTGTTGTTCATTCTCCTCTTCCTTTTTTTTCTTACATGGATTCGTGTCGTTCGATTGAGGCTTGCAGTTGAACGATTCCCCAGTTTCTCTGCCTCACCGCCGCTGTCTTAGTCCACCCAGCCATGGCCAGCAACGCCGCCACCGCCGTGGAAGCCCCATCAGCACCACGGACCGCGGTGGTCTCTGCCGCCGAGGACATGCTCGCGGTCGTGGAGTCCATGGGGGACTACCTTGCCGAGCTACTTGCGGCAGTGGCTGTTGACCCCCACGCCGTAATGATCCTCCTAGCTTTTGTTGATCAAGTTTTGGTTCTTCAGAATGCAGATTCATGACAGTTAGTTTCTTTACTTACACAGTCCTCATCTTTCTTTCTATTACCTAACCGGAGATCAGGAGAAATGGCACAGTGGAAGCTGCAGAGTCGATTCCTTTACTTTGCAGGCATAATGATCCTCCTAGCTTTTCTTAATCATGTTTTTGGTTCTTCAAAATATAGATTCATGAGAGTGAGTTTCTTTACTTATGGATGCTCTCCAGAATCCTACCGTTCTATGGTCTTCTACCTTTTTTTGACATCCCTTGGCCTTCCTCTCTATTCTTAGAGGCTTTTTAGCTAATAGGGGAGACACAGAGGGGGATTCTTTCCTCAATTCTTTTCTTGGGGTGGTATGTGATGATGCATGCTTTCACAATGTAGAAGATTTGGTCTTTGAGAAATGAACATATGGAGCGCTAGAGTGGCCTACTTGTGAGTGCTCTCCTTCCTTGTGCCTGAGAGATTTGGGTCTTGCTCTTCCCTCAAAGAAGAAGGTAAGCGAAACTTTTGATAGGTAATGAATAAAAAGACGTCGTAAAATGGTTACTTGAAATGGATTTGTGCCTAAACATGTGCTGATTTGTGCTTCAGGGAGAGCTCTTTTTCAGGTTAGAGAAAGCGTACAAGATGACCCAATTGGATCTTTGTCAAACTGGGGAGGAGCAGATGTTTCTGGTCATTGTTATTGGTTTGGAGTCCAGCGCTCGGACGATTGCAGAGTGGTGGCCTTGTAAGTGATCCTTTTATCCAATCTTTACTCCTCTTCTGATAGTCTCTGTTCTAGATACTTCTTACATCCGTTTGTTGTCACTTTTATTTTTTTAAAAATAGAGCTCAATTGTGCCTCCTTGCTTCTTTTGTTGCTGTCATTACTTCGCTGATCTCAAGTAATCTTTATGATGTTTCTAGAATATGTGCTCTGTTGCAGCACGGTATTTGCTCCCATACTTTCACAATTAGTTCTGACATCAGTTTTTTTTGACAATGGAATTATCTCCGGCCTCTGCATAAGCACACAGCCAGGTTTATTACATAGTTTTCAGCTATCGAGCTGAATTAATGGGAATCAAAGTTTACATGAATAATGGAACAAAATTAAGGATAGCTAAGTCTATTGTAATGATTCCATCCGTTCTTGGCGAAAAGCTTCATTGCAACAACCTCCAATCGTGTGCACACTGAACGAATGTTCTCCCTTGCATCCTCACGTTGCAACAACGCTCAGAATCGCAGCCAATAGGTTCCCCGAACGACAACCTGCAGAAAAGAAGCATATCGTTTCTGCTGAAACACTGTATCATTGCGACAACACCAAATGGCCCAACAAATAGCAGCCACACCCATAAAGATCTGTTGTTTATTATTTTTTCCTATGCCAGTGAGCCAATCCCCTAGCATATGAGTCATGGATGTAGGTGGTGTCAACCCAGTAGCTATCTGAATTATTCTCCAAATAGATCTAGCATGCTTACAATCAAAGAAAAGATGTTGAATCGTTTCATTGTGATCACAAAAACAACACTTTTGATTTCCCACCCAATTGCGCTTAACCAAGTTATCCTTTGTCAAAATTACTCCACGCTGAAGGTACCAAAGGAAAATTTTAATTTTGAGAGGAATCTTCAACTTCCAAATAAATTTATGGTTAAATGGAGTTCCCTGGTTCATCTTAAAATGATACATGGAGCGAACAGAGAATTGTCCATGGTTATGTAAATTCCAGATAAAAATATCCTTCTCACTTGATAACTGAACATGAGCTATTTTAGCAACAAGATTGTGCCAATTAATTAATTTGTCACTCACTAACGCTCTACGAAAACAAATATTTAGTGGCACATGACTCAGAACCTTTGCCACAGTGATATGAGGAGTGATTCTGACATCAGTTGTGGCGACGAAGCTAGGGTTTACAGTATTTTCGATAAAACGCCTCTCCTCAAATGTTTTATCCAAATTCCAGAGCATGTCACGGTTGGAGAGGCAATAATCTCTGTTGTTTTCGGAAATTGCAATATGACTCTGTATTGCCATTAGTCAATTATAACCATTTTTTGCGGTTATTTTGATCAAAGCGAACTACATATCTCTCCTAATTGTTTTTTGGGTTTCAATGCAGGATAACAAATGCATATTGTTAAACTAGAATTTTGCTACACCACTTGCTGTTGCAAGGAGTGTGACTGATGCCATTTATTTTCTGTGCATACTTCTTCAGGTGAGTGGACCGTCAGTTATGATCTTCTACAAAAAGTTTCAGATTTTATACAATTTTTATCACTGATAAATGGAGTAGGTACAAGATGGAATGTTGTGAATGATATATTGGTAACTTGGCATGCATATTAAGAACATGTTAATTGAGTGATCACTATTCCTCTTTGCCAACAAGATTTGATGTTTTCTTAAAAACAATCTTATATTACATACTGAGTTTTAGAAATACCCAAATTGTCCAGAGCGCCTTTCTGTACTTAAACTTGCTTATATTCATGTCGTAGTCATCTTATTCTAATAACAGTAATGTACTTTTTATCTTTAATGGCTGATTAATTGTACTTCTTTGGATACTTCCATTTCGCCTTATTAATTAATTTGTCATGCTGCTCCATCTTCGATTTTAGGAAAAATTCTTCATTCTATATGATTCCATTTCCTAGTTTTCAGTAGTTTCTAACAACATATAAATAAAGGATTTACAAAATTCATATGTGCCTTATTTGTCCAGTTGAAATTTGACAAAATTTCTGGAATTTCACCCGAAATTCGATCCAAAAATTCCGTATTTGAATTTCATCCGGATTTTCTTCGAAATAACAAGATTTCATCGAAATTTCGGTGGGGAGCGATATATAAACAGAAAACGAAATTTGGAACCATGTATCTATCATAGATACCGAGAGTTTTGGTCAACTTTGGTTTTTCTAAATTTTTTTCTTAATAATGTAATCGCAGTTATGCTTTGTTGAACACTAAAAATTAAAATGTTTTAACAGTCTGTTAATATCAATTGTTATATGTGAAATTCTTAAAATATTTTTGTTGCAATCGCTGATTTTTTGTTACATTTCACTTTGCATTTTGTTGCAATTCTCAACAATATGTTGCGTATGTTTGAGAATGAAATTCATTGCTACGTGACGAGTATCTATGTATACTGCTAATCTCGGAGAGGTAGGGGGAGACAGATGTCTACCACCATGTGTTCCTTTTTTACCACAGAAACTACATTCGAATTGGTAGCTAAGGTCAGTCATAGTAGGAGTTTCATTATCATTTAATAAAGTGATATATTAACAAAAATAATAATATGGTAAAAAAATTATGAGGAGAGAGGAGACGAGTTTCATCTGATTGAAACTGGATACACACTGTTTTCAACACATTGAAAACTGAATGAAACTGCACTGAGAGTGTATTATTTCATCCTACGCATTCCCATACACTGAAACCGAATGAAACTGTACCTAATGGAATTTTGATTACAACATCATGTAATAATTAAATGCTATGGCTAGCCTATGAAACTGTGGAATGAAACTGTGTATTGAAAGATCTTATTTTATTTAACAACCTAAACCTCTTTAGATGATATAATATTTTTAAAAATTGTAAAGTAAAACTTGTCACTAGAAATAGCCTAATTGTCGCCTGGCCTGCCTTGCCGGCACGTAGCCTGTGAGCACATAGACAAGCTGCAGCCTACGCAGCATCCACGTGGCTGTCAGAGCAAGTATAATAAGGTGAGGTAAGCAGGCTGTAAGGATTGCCATATCAAATTTATGGTGAGTTGAAGGAGAGAGGAGGAGAGAGGAGAGAGGCTGCAGATCTATATAAATTTGCAAGAACGGACTGCTCCAAAAAACTTGGTGAGAGAATGAGTAGATGAATGTGGGCCAAATATTAATGGCTTTGTATGTATGTATGACTAACTATTACATGGATGAGCTGTTAGGTTGGCTATATATGATATGGCAATGAGATAAAACCTGCAGTTGACTCTCTTAATAGTCTTGCTCTCACTGTGAAAGTGGGAGTCGGCTGCTGCGACGCGCCATGCTCTACATAGTTTTTTTTTAGTACTATCTGACAACAAATGACACGTATGATGGGAAAGCTCCCTAGCAGCTTAAAAAAATCCTGTTTTAATCTACCTCCCGCTAGCGTGCAGTATCAGGAATTCAGGATACATACAGCCCTCTCAAAAAAAAAAAAAAGCATGGGATACGGCCCTCAGCCACGAGGCAGACAATGACAACACAATCCGTGCCACATTGAATGCATGCACTACCCTGCAACCTTCGCCCAGCATGCAGACAAGGAAATTGAACACTAGGTACTCTGTACAGAAAAAAAACAAGCACAATAATGCAGCAACGATACAACACAGTACAAGCCTACAAGGACAATGATGCAGCTGCTGCTCTCCACTTGCTTCTCGGCTTCATCGCGCACAAGCGCTGTGAGATCATCAAAAAAGGGTACAATAGTAGAGGAATGGAGGCGACGGTGCTGAGCGTGGGCAGGTCCGTGGTGAATGGAGCGCTTAGCTACGCCAAATCCGCCGCGGCGGAGGAGGTGGCCTACCAGCTCGGCGTCCAGCGCGATCAGGCCTTCATCAGGGACGAACTCGAGATGATGCAGTCTTTCCTGCTGGCCGCGCACGACGAGCGAGACGACGACAAGGTGGTCAAAACCTGGGTGAAGCAAGTCCGCGATGTGGCCTACGACGTCGAGGACTGCCTCCAGGATTTCGCCATCCGTCTTGAGAAGCAATCATGGTGGCACATCCCTCGCACGCTGCTTGAGCGGCGCCGTGTGGCCAAGCAGATGAAGGAGCTCAGAGACAGGGTTGAGGATGTCAGCCAGAGGAACGTGCGCTACCGCCTCATCATGAGTTGTTGTCGACTATAAAATTTTGAAATTTTTTGTCCATCGTTATGATGCATCACAAATGTTTTGTCCATCAGGACAGTTCTATTGTTTGAATTTTAAAAAATTCCTCACATCTTAAAATCATTTGAAATTTTTATAGTAATATCACTGATTTATCAGGAACCGCCATAAAAAATTTCAAAATTTTCCAACATCGTTACAGTAATATTTCATTTTTAAACGTGATCACTGATTCTACCCGCGAGTGCCTTTTTCGATTTTCGTAACTTCCTCCAGGGGCAACGTCTGGCTATCTCGCCCATACGTAAGCAATAGCTCGCGTTGCGTAGGTCGCCCTTGATTTTTCCCGTATTTTTGGGCCAGATTCGCTTGTCCCATGGCCTATGAAAACCCTAAATGGCCACGATTTACGTGGTTTCATGGCCTCGATTGCCTTTTCGATTTTCGCCACTTCACCGGAACGCGTCATCTATCTCGCCCATACGTAAGTACTAGCACGCGTTGCGTAGGTCGCTCTTGATTTCTCTCGTATTGTTTGGACTGGATCCGGAACGTCATGAGTGCGAAAACCCTTAAGTAGCCACGATTTCCACGGTTTCAATTCCAATCGCATGTAAGCTGCGATTATTGAGACAAAGATGTATGTCAATTTGGAATTGCAACTGTACGGTATTTCTGTAATTTTTTCGACATAATATTTCTGTCAATTTTTTACAAAAAATTCCATCTAAGTACCCTCGTCCAATATTAAAAAAATACGAAAAAATAAAAATTGAAATTCTCGAATAAAAATATTACTGATATAAAATTTCCTATATCACTGAAAAAATATATTCTTTTTTAAATTTATGCAACACATCAAATTATAATAATTCCCGCAGAAAAAACCGAAAAACGGGAAAGAAAAAACCGAAAACGAAAAAAAACAGCACGCTGACGTGGCCAATCCGATTTCGCATCCTCACTTAGCGAAATCTGAGGTGGCAACTTAATTTCGTGTTTTGAATTTGCGAATACCGGATTTCGATTTTTGAAAACGCGAAATACCTCGATTTCGCATTTTCAAATTGCAAAATACCTAATTTCGCATTCTGAGATTGCGAAATCAATGATTTCGCAATTTGAAACTGCGAAATTGGGATTTCGCGTTTTGAGATTGCGAAATCGGTGGAGATTTCGGTAAATACGCGAGATTGTTGTATATTTCTGTAAATACGCCGCGTTTCTTGTATAAAATAAAAAATTTTCCGGATACATACAGCCCTCTCAAAAAAAAAAAAAAAGCCATGGGATACGGCCCTCAGCCACGACCCACGAGGCAGACAATGACAACACAATCCGTGCCACATTGAATGCATGCACTACCCTGCAACCTTCGCCCAGCATGCAGACAAGGAAATTGAACACTAGGTACTCTGTACAGAAAAAAAACAAGCACAATAATGCAGCAACGATACAACACAGTACAAGCCTACAAGGACAATGATGCAGCTGCTGCTCTCCACTTGCTTCTCGGCTTCATCGCGCACAAGCGCTGTGAGATCATCAAAAAAGGGTACAATAGTAGAGGAATGGAGGCGACGGTGCTGAGCGTGGGCAGGTCCGTGGTGAATGGAGCGCTTACCTACGCCAAATCTGCCGCGGCGGAGGAGGTGGCCTACCAGCTCGGTGTCCAGCGCGATCAGGCCTTCATCAGGGACGAGCTCGAGATGATGCAGTCTTTCCTGCTGGCCGCGCACGACGAGCGAGACGACGACAAGGTGGTCAAAACCTGGGTGAAGCAAGTCCGCGATGTGGCCTACGACGTCGAGGACTGCCTCCAGGATTTCGCCATCCGTCTTGAGAAGCAATCATGGTGGCACATCCCTCGCACGCTGCTTGAGCGCCGCCATGTGGCCAAGCAGATGAAGGAGCTCAGAGACAGGGTTGAGGATGTCAGCCAGAGGAACGTGCGCTACCGCCTCATCAAGGGCTCTGGCTCCGAGCCTACGACCGCCGCTGGGAAGTCCAGCATCACCGGTGCAACAATGTTTGGCGACGACCAAGCAAGGCAGCAGATGGACAAAGCGAAAGTGGACCTCGTTGGATTGATCAACAGGAAGGACGAAGACCTTAGAGTGATCGCGGTGTGGGGAACAAGTGTTCATCTCGGGGAGAGGTCCGTTGTCAAAAGGGCCTACGATGATATCAAGATCCGTAAGAGGTTCGAATGCCGTGCCTGGGTAGGGTTGATGCATCCTTTCAATCCAACAGAGTTTCTGCGAAGCATTGTCAGGCAACTGTATGTAAACTCTCTTCAAAAGGCCATCGAAGCAATTCCGGGGGCCCAAGATCTGCGGAGGATGGGGACGATGAAGGAAGTCGATTTGGCCGATGCTTTCAAGAGATATGTGAATGACAGGAGTTACCTGATTGTGCTGAATGATCTGTCATCCATTGAAGAGTGGAATCTGATAAAAACATGCTTCCCAACCAACAGAACAGGGAGCCGAATCCTAGTGTCCACACAGCAAGTTGAAGTCGCAAGCTTGTGCGTAGGGTCAGACATCGTCGCACCAGAGCACAAGCAGTTGTCTGCTGATCACACTCTTTTTGTTTTCTACGACAAGGTAATATTCGAAATCCTTAAATCATCTAGTGAATACTGCCTCTTGTTGCTCTCATTGTTCAATTACTCGGCTAATTAAATTGCTCTGTGAGTTAGTGGAAGGACGAGACGAAATACAGAGTTAGCTCTAAGAATAATTACTAAATTACCATATTTACATAATTTTTAGTCCAAAGTAGTCCCTTTATAAATCAGGTTGATATTTTTTACGAGGAGGTACCTCAGAAAGTCTCTTTATCCAAATCAGAACTTAGATGGAAAAGTAAATATGTGTACATACTTGTCTTCTTTAGACTGCACATATTCTAGTATTTTTGGACAATTTTTTTGCGTGTTTACATGCTCTACCTTTCCCACATCCATCAATGTTTGTAGGATTTTTGAAATGCACAAATGTGTAAATAGGTTCGTACGCACCTAGCTGCTATTTCCCCATATACTTGCTTCTATGTAGTGTAACAATTTCGTTCCTACCTAATGAACTGATTTAGGTCTTTTTATTGATTGATCAATATGGTGTTCTCAAGAGAGCGCCCCCACACACACACATATATATATATATACAATCGGTGGTATTTAAAGCACCTCTTTTGTTTTAAGGGCAAGAAAATACCACAATAATCATAATTCTAAAAATTCTCACATTAATCGGAATAAAAAGAGAAAGATCTCCATCACTTATTTTGGTGTGGTCAGATTATAACGGTGTAGATTAATCATATATAACAAATATACTTGTATTTCAATCATTGAAAAGGATCTCCACCATTTATTTTGGTGGGGTTTATAACGGTTTAGATTAATTATATATAAATATAATTATATAACAAATACAATTGTATTTCAATAATTGAAAGTAAAGTTGCATATCAAAGACAATTATATCATAATATTTAAATGCGTAGTTGCGCGGGTAAGTCTGCTAGTTGTATGAATGAAAATTATATAGTTTATATAGTTTGCTAGAGATTCTCGTGTCAGTATACGAAGAATGAAAACTATTACTTAAACTTTGTCCTAGGAAATAGAAGACCACCTAATCATTGTTTGATTGTGTTCAGGGTTCTCAAGATGGAACAGATTCAATTGAGCCGGAGTCTGGCCCAACAGCAACCACCACCTGTAGCAACATCTCTGGGGAAGGAAAGAGCCTCACTCGCATAGAAACGATGGTTGCTGCTTTCAAGGAATCTGAGCTCATCGGGCGAGTGAAAGAAAAATCTGACATTGTCAAACTAATTTTAAAAGAAGGCCAACGGCGTGAGGTGATATCTGTGTGGGGAATGGGTGGTCTTGGCAAAACCACTCTGGTAAAAGATGTCTACCGTAGCCAAGAGATCAATGGCATGTTTGAGATGTGTGCTTCTGTCACGGTCATGCGTCCTTTCAATATTGAGGAGCTCCTTACGAGCTTAGATATGCAACTAGGTTCTAAAACTTTGGGAAATAAGGAAGCCATGGGTCTGGTGGGCAGCAGAACAAAGCGAGGAGATCAACTGCCGTTGGCTGACCTTTTAGAAGGAAAGAAGTATTTGATTATTCTTGATGATGTATTATCTACACTAGAATGGGATGCTATAGTATCACATTTCCCAACAACGGAAACAGCAAGCCGGATCATAGTCACCACAAGGCTAGAGAGTATCGCTAACCATTGTTCGGGGAAACAAGAAAACATATACAACCTCATTCATCTAGGAGACGAGGACGCAAAGGACCTTTTCACGAAAAAGGTAACTACATCATATCATGCTCTATTCATTTTGATTTGAAATTTTACATGATAGGCACTGTCCTACCACTTAGCCAAGCTTTGGAAAAAGGCACTACTCTCTCCGGCCACAGATACACGTCGTTTTCGAATATGTGCAGACAAACTTTTCAAATTTTGACTATTGATATATTTTTAAATATTTAGATTAGATACATGAAAATCATATATACTGATTTGTCTCGAAAAATCTTTTCATGATATTAGAATTTCATTGGATTTTATAAATATATTGAATACTATAAGTTAGTAGTCAAAGATACATTTTAGGGACCAAATGATATGTATTTGTGACTGGTGTGAGTATTATTTTGTAGGTTCTGATAACCATAATGTTTAGCTATGGCGCATGTCGGAGGTCACAATGGGAAATAAGTTTAATTTTAAAATTTTAACTATCAGTCATATGTTTTTTTCCAAACAAATAGGGCAATTTTTCTAGCGTCTCTAGCGGTGACAGTTATGGTTTGAGGTGGCCGCGGTGGCCTCACTGACCATGGGCTTAGAAGAAGCCAGTGGATGGCAGAGGCTAGCACGGTTGCAGGAATAGATTAGTCGAGTCAGTTTTTTGTGGTTGGGGAGGTGATCGATGGTGATGGCGCCAGTAGAAACAGCTAGGATTGAGGTGATGGATCGGGAAGGGGATGGGCTGGCAATCGACCTCACTTGAGTGGCGATGAATAGACAGACAGGTAGCGGCATCAGTTGGGGGTAAGAGGAGAAGCAATGCGGGGTATGAGTAGATCCGGAATCAACAAGCCATGAAGAATTATACCACTAGCCACATACATACACGTATTTGTGTATTAGATCATTAACTGTAAACATTTCAAAGCGTCCTTTCGTCCAACAAAGAGAACATTTAACTACGCAGGCGATCACCTAGTTGTGCCAAACATATTTACAGGTGAATAATCAAATCGCTTGCCTGTAAATCCTATTCCTAGTCAATATGGATAGCAAGGGTGTCCACGGATGGCTGGCTGATGAATCTGGTAGTCAGTATTTGAATTAGCATCTCCTCTTGCAAGCAGTCCAACAAAGAGTCCACAGGAAGTAAAATTACCAACAACAGCGGAGTAATATCTGCCGTCATTTTTTTTCCTTTTTGAGGGAACATGTGGCTCAGAATTAACTTATAGCCTAGCCCTTTTTAGGACGGTCACACATGTATATATAGCACATCTTGGGCTTCCGTCTCCGCTTCATGCAAAAGAGTAAACTTGGAAGTGCTATAATTATAGCCAAAATGCATTTTATGTTAGTATAACTCAATGTAAACCGGCAAGGTAGCTCTGAGGGCTGGCGTGTTACATTTCTCTCATGTCTCAACCAATATAATAGGAGCTGTTACCTCAGGGCAGAAAATTTGCACTATCATAGTCACTCTAATAAATAATTAAAAGGACTAGTTTCTACCTAATTTAATTTTCTAAGTACTCAATAACTTAAATTATACCAATTTCAGGTATTTATAAAGGAGACTGTTGATTTGGATGAGCAATATCCTGAGTTGGCTGAAGAAGCTAAACCAATCCTAAACAAGTGTAGTGGACTTCCCCTTGCAATAGTCACCATAGGTGGCTACTTGGCAAAGCAATCAAAAACCGTTGTGGAGTGGAGAAAATTGAATGAACATATTAGTGCTGAGTTGGAAATGAATCCAGAGCTTGGGCCTGTAAAAACTGTCCTCGAGAAAAGCTACAATGGTTTACCTTATCACCTCAAGTCTTGCTTCTTATATCTGTCCATCTTTCCTGAAGATCAAGAGGTTAGCCGAAAACGTTTGGTGCGTCGGTGGACTGCAGAGGGTTACTCAAGGGAGGTTCATGACAAGTCTGCAGAGGAAATAGCGGATGGATACTTCATGGAACTCAAAGAAAGGAGCATGATCTTACCAGCTCAGAAATCAATTCAAGGTACAAAAGGAATCGACTCTTGCCAAGTCCACGATCTCATGCGTGACATAAGCATCTCAAAGTCAAAGGAGGAATGCCTTGTTTTCAGACTAGAGGAAGGTTGCAACCTAAACACCCAGGGCACAATACGGCACCTTGCTATTACAAGCAGAAGCTGGGAGGGTGACAAGAGTGAGTTCGAGAGCATGGTGGACGTGTCCCGAATACGATCTGTAACGGTGTTTGGGAAGTGGAGGCCATTTTTCATTTCTGACAAGATGAGGTTGCTGCGAGTGCTTGACTTGGAAGACGTAGAAGACATATTTGATCATCACCTTGAGCACATTGGGAAGCTTCTTCACCTAAGATACCTTTCTCTAAGAGGATGTGAATTTATTTTTCACTTGCCAGATTCTCTTGGTAACCTGAGGCAGCTCGAGACACTAGATATCAGAGGCACAAACATAATTAAGCTGCCGAAGAGCATCATCAAGCTTCGGAAGCTAAGCTATCTGCGTTCCAGCAATAGACCGCCACGAGAGGCCATCTCGTATGAAGTAATTGCAAAGAATGTACCAAAGCTAATGAGGAGCAGGCTATGCCTTTTGACTCTCTGTTCGGTGGTGCTTTGCGTCTATTGTTCCGCGGCTCGATTTTGGATCTTGATGGCGCGAGCAGCCGTGATGTATGCACTTTGGGTTGCTGCTGTTTACTCCCTGCCATTGCGATGCGCCTGGATGTTAATGGTGTCGCAGTGCCAAGAGGGATGAACAAATTGAAAGCACTGCACACGCTGGGTGTCGTGAACGTCGCACGGGAGAAGGCTGTCCTACAGGAAATAAAAAGTCTCACCCGGTTGTGCAAGTTGGGAGTAACCGGCGTCAACAAGAAAAACGGTGAAGAGTTTTGTGCAGCCCTTGCTGCTCTCAGCCGCCTAGAATCATTGTCAGTGCGGTCAGAGGGGGAGCCAGGTTTGTCTGGCTGTTTGGATGGAGTGTCGTCGCCTCCCAAAAACTTGCAGAGCCTCAAGCTGTACGGCAACCTCGTCAAATTGCCGGACTGGATCCAGGGCCTCAAAAATCTCGTGAAGCTGAAGCTACGGAGCACCAGGCTATCGGAGCATGATGTCGCTATGCAAGTCCTTGGGGATCTACCAAGCCTGGCCAATCTGGGTATGTGGAGTAAGTCGTTCCAGGGTGAAGTCCTCCGTTTCCCCAACGAGGGTTTCAGAAGCCTTGTGTTGCTCGATCTTGAATTGCAGGGCATCAAATCGGTGAAATTTGACCAAGGAGCAATGCCCAAACTTGACCTGCTGCATGTCTGGGGTTATGTTAGAGAACAGGAAATTGACTTTTCTGGGCTAGAATTTCTCCCAAGCATCAAGGAAGTCCGGCTCAATGTTTCGTTTGCATTGAGTCTGGCTGAATGGGAAGCTCTTGGTTTCGAGGAAGTCAGCAAAAAAGAAAAGCACAGGCAAGACAAATTCAACGACTACGTGCGGGACTTGCTTGCTCAGAATCCAAAGCAACCCATTTTAAAGGTGGACTGAGCTCGGAAGTCCAGGACTACTGTTTGCTTGTTGTGAATCTCTCTTCCTGTACTCCCTTGCTTTCCCCACTGCATTTGTTGTAATGGCTTTCGGTTGAAGAACTCCATTTCCCTGATGCCATGGCACCGTTTGGATGTCCTGCTCGTTTCTTGCCGTCCAAATAGGGTTTTCAATATCAACGAAAATCGCTCAAAAATTGTGATTTTCGACCGCATCGCTCCGGCTCGATAAGCAAAAATGTTCGGTAAACCGGTTCAATTCAAATTCAAAAAATTCGAGAAATCTGGAAAAAAAATTTATCCAAAAGTTCCCTGAAATTAGTATTAATAGCTTTTGACATCTGCCATGAAATATTTTTTTAAAAAAACTGAATTTGTGAGACGTATTTGAGCAAATCCGAATATAAAATTTTTGAGATAGAGGAGAAAAACTGAAATCCATGTTTAGGCTGATCGGGTTCTTATATTTGATTGCCTCCTAATGGGAGACTGAAATGGTTTCCATTCAATAAACTGTATCAGAATGACTGCTTAAATATACTAAATTGTACTGTACCATTATTGTGTTGATTGAATGACCGAGTTTGAATCGGTTGTGACTTGTGAGTGGTATGTATTAACGTTCATAGTTGCTTCACCTAGTAAAAATCAGCTCGTATTTCCCTTGCCATGATGCGATGGAATTAGAATTTATGCACCTTTTTTTTATGAAAACAATATTCTTCTTGCCTTTGCCACGTCTACGCTCTAAGTACAATAACAACATTGAGGAGAAAATATATATCCATTGCAAAGTGCATTCTGGAAAACAAAACCACAAGAAGCAGAGGAATGTGAATTTTGTTACATTTGCAGCTCTTTACTATCTAACATGGCGGAGTTTATATATCTTCGTATCTATGATGAAATTGTACCTAGAATCACTATGGCATCACCTTTTGAGTTCTAACAAAGGAAATCCAGCCGCATCGAGTAAATGTCCCATCTGATTTGCAGGAAAACTCACCGCAACCCTAGTTGCTCCCTCGCTTCAAAAATAGAGGGACTCACCGCAACCTCGGTTGCTCCCTTGCTTCAAAAATAGAGCGATTCAGCGATATTCACAAGGGCTCTTTGTTTTCATTCATTTTTGGTTCAATTGCAGTTCTTGCTCCCTGCATCACCATAGGGAGGAAGAAATGCAAGTTTTAGCACGGAGATTGGTTGCACCAATATCATTGAAGGAAAGGATGTGATGCTTACCTCATTGAACATCTGTCAGAGTATGATCTAGACTTTTTGAAATTTTTTGAAAAATCGAATTTTTGAGGTGTTTTTGAGTAAAACCGAATATAGATAATAGAAAAGGAAAAAAAAAGAAAAAAACGCTACAGGCTGCAGCCCACAGCCATGGGCCCAATAGCGCAGTTCGACTCACCAAGAGTTCTCCCACGTTTTAACTGTCTTCTCCACTTATCCGACGGCACTCCTCTTGTCCCGACCCTCTTCTCATCCTGACAACAACTCCTCCGCTGCCGGCCAACATCTCGCTGCCGGAGCTCGAAAATTGTAAGCCTCGATAATCAATTCCCCATACCAAAAATCGAACGACACATGGTATCGTACATTGATGGTTGTCATGGTTCCATTTCTATTTCTTTATTGATTGATAACCACAAGGAAAAAATGTGAGAGCGCTTGGCGATGTATGCTGCAGAAGAAGATAGCATTGGTACACCTCAACCTCGTTTTTGTTTATATTTTCAAGGTAGGATTCTTTTTGTTACCTGCAACATTGCATTCCCATTTTCCGAAAGGAACAATCCCGATCATTTCCGTTGCTCCTAACCAGACCGGATATGGCATACAGTGCCTTTGCAGCTTTCTTCTATAGAACTGGAATAGCTAGTATATCTTCAGCTCCTGCAAGCAAACAAACCATATAAAGGCAAAACTTATGCACCTGTTGCTGCATGAAAAAATTCTCGTGATTTCAGGCCTAAAAACATGCGAAATCTGCCGGCTGAGCTCGGAACCATGACAGAGTGAAGTGTGCTTACCAATCGTTGGGGTTAACAATCTTAAGATTTCGCATGCCATTTCCCACCGACACCTATTGGAAGGCTCTACTATATTCAGGTCAATCCAGCAACGTCGATGTAACGCTGTTCTCAATACGATGAGATTTTTAACTGATGAAATCTACCGACTAAAACGAATAGTACACGTTAGGATTTTTGGCAGTATTTGAACTCGAATTTAATTGAGCTAGCAAAATGTATTATAAATTTTTGAAATTTTTTGTGAGGGATCCTGAGATAATTTCTAAGTTACATTAAAATTTCATGTGATGTTTGTACCTGTACAATTTTTGACAATTCTGACAAGGCTGCTAGGTTTTGATTTTCTAAAGGCATTAAATGAGATCAAACTATTTTCAAAATTTTATTGGATGTTTCTGAGATGCTGAGATGATATAGTAAAATTTTTAGACCAATATCATGCTTAATTATTTTTATAAAAATCTGACATTGCCTCTGTTACAAAAATCCAATTTACTTTTTTTGATTATTTATTAAATAACAGATAGGTTCAAGATTTTATGAAATTTTTAAGAGGTAATAACGGAAGCATTTTTTGTTTAAATAAATTATTTCTAGAGTTTACTGCAATTGGGAATTTTGAGTTTAAAATTTTATAACCCGTATTTGGGTTATTTGAAATGCTTTTGATAATTTCAGAAAATCCAGAAATTTCAGAAAAATATTCAAACTCAAATGCAAGCCAAAAAGCAGTTCAAACATTTATATATCATTGACATTGAGTTTTGGGATGTTACACAAATGCTCATAACTTTATCTTTCTGTTTCTACAAAAATATTTAGTTTTGGGGAATGATTTACAGAGGATACACCTATTAATTATTTATCCTTGGCAATACAAGATCAAGCAAGAAAGAAACCATAATTAAAGATCAAGAGTAAAGTAAGGAGAAGATCAAAATTTGAGGTAAAAACTTAAGGATGGATTTTGATTTCATTTCAAATCATAAGGATGGATTACAAAGCCTCTCACCTGAGGGCAAAGCTACCAAGAAGTACACGTACTACACAAGAAAACTAAAATCTTGTAGAAACTCTATACCTCCTAATGTCTTAGTCTAAGGCTTCAAATTCTTACCTCCCACTACATCTTTTTATATAGTGGAGGCAATCCTAACCATAAATCTAGATACTACAAGTGAATACCATCCACATTAACATAGGCTAACTGAAAACCCAACACTCTTAACGGGTTTTACACTTATACAAATATGTTTCTCAAAACGACTATTACATTAACGTCAAATCCGCTCCACAAGTCTGAATTTGCGTCTAACATCACTTTGGTGTGACGTAAACCTCTTAGGCCACTGCAGCGGTTTTCCAAACCGCCTCGATAGCCAGTATTGGATAAATAACCAATTTACCCTAATGACCGGCCTTCCTTCTTCTTAAAGCATCACCATACTTGGCGTTTTTCATGTAGCCCCGATAACTTCGGGCTAAACCTCGTGTCCCGACTCCCCGAACTATCTGAACATGTTTAGCCCATAGGTTAGCGATAAGATCAGAAAACGTTAGGATTGGTGCGCCACCTTTTTCTGCAGACGTAAGTTGGCGCTAGAATATAGCATTGGTGAACCCCAACCTCGTTTTTGTTTATATTTTCAAGGTAGGATTCTTTTTGTTACCAGCCACATTGCATTCCCATTTTCCAGCGCGACGTGAGGGCCTCGTGCACGCGAGATTCCTCCAGCGGCAGTGTGCAAGCAAGAAAACAGAGAATAAAAGAAAGCGACGAAAAAGGGAGAAAATTTTGATAGATTATTTGAGGGCTGCGTTTTCATGAAAAGGGATCTTTATACGCGTTCAATATTTCTAATTTGAGGAACAAAACAGTTTGGATTTCGATCTACTAGTTTTTTTTTTCAATTTTTTGCAAATTGCCTTCTAGCTTGCTTGTGTAATTAGTTTTCTTTCATAGCCTTAGATCCTTTATTTTATATTGATCCTTTCAGTTTGATTATTATTTTATTAATTTTTGGAATTAATAAAAATAAAATAAAAATTAGATTTAGGTGTTAGTTTACACCAATTTACCCTCCTCTAGGTGTGCCTTCATTCTTCTGTAGAACTGGAATAGCTAGCTGTTCATTAGCTCCTGCAAGCAAACAGACCATGTTGCTTGTGCACCTGTTGCTCCATGAAGAAATTCTCATGATTTCAAGCCTAATAAGTGTGCTTACCAATCTTGGGGTTAACAATCTTAAGCTGGCGACAGCACATCGATCTCAAAATTTTAAGTCTCGCATGCTATCGGAAGGCACGAGATTTTTCTCTCCGTTCTAGCAAAAACACACTACTATATTCAGGTCAATCCAGCAACGTCGATGTAACGCTGTTCTCAATACGATGAGAATTTAACTGATGAAATCTACCTACTAAAACTAATAGTACAGGTCAGGACTCCTTGACACTCATCACAGCCCTGGGGATTTTCTTTTCAAAAAAAGTCAACTTACCCGGTTTTGTAGCTGAGCTTCCTCATTTTCAACGCATGTTCTCTCTAATCTAGGATCTCATTTCCATTTTCAATTGTCTTATGGATCTGGATGTAGCATTTTTCATAGTATTAATTCGCTTAAGCAGGCCACCTCAATCGAGCGATGAACTCACATGCTCCACACAGGTCCCAACAAGGTCAACAACCTGGATGTGATTTGTACGTAAGTCTTGTTGGGGAATCGATCCCACATGCTCTCGCTAATCTAGGACCCATGAAATTTGGTCAAAATTTTATTATTTTGGAAATTTCTATGTAATTTTGGGACGAAACGGTTGAACGAAAATTTGAATTTTTGACACAATTTGAACAAAATTTGATTTTTTTTGGATAAATTTCAAATGAACCCTACTGAAATGTAACTCGGACAAGTGTATTTTAAGACCCACCAAAGGAACCAAATTTTGGCAAAATTTCGGAGAAATTCGACCCTGGGCATGAGAGCAAAGAACAGCAGTATATAGTAGTAAGACAAATGTTGCCGATGCAGATGATTAGCCAGTTTTGTGCTAGTCTTTTGTGATCAGCATCACAGAGAGCCATTTTCATCATAAACTAACGCATTACAAAGTTTAAGCCCAGTGTGGATTGTTCGAGCAAGGAAGTCACATGGCGGCAGCCCTTGGATCTAATCAAAGTCCATGAGATACGGTACAAGCATATACGGTATATCAAGAATGAAGCAGTTGTATCTCATAGAGAGAACAGAAATAAGGGTAAGGAAGTAACCACGACAAGAGATAAATATTTGATAAAACCGACCATAAATTTCTTGACCAAAACCACAAAAGAATACAAAGGGTTGTCACTCTGTTATTGCAACTCGCTTGCCCAACTCCCCCTCCTCACAAAAGAAAGTTGTTTTGGACATCAATATGATCTCCAAAATAAAACTTTAACTACTCATTTTTATTGTAATGTATCAAAACAACCTAACAAAATTATAATGTTATGAAAGTATTTTTTAGACAAATCTACAAGTATCATTTTCATGTGTCCAAACTAAACACCCAAAAAGATATTAATAGCCAAATATTAGAATATTTGATTGCATGTATTCAAAAAGGATTTTTTTTTTGCGACTGGAGGAGTAGTAATTGGAAAAAAAATGATAAACGGTGAGCATTGAAGACATCGGAAAAATTATCAAATGTTTGAAATGAAAAGTAAAGAAATAGAAGTAGGCACCCTAAAATTCGTGCCATCAAACTTTCCAAAGTTTGATCGTAATATGCTTGAAACAATATAGATTGGTTATATGTATTTCATTAGATTTGTCAATAAAAATACTTTCATAATTTAATATTTTTATTATTATATAATAAAATAAAATTATAAAAATAATAATCAAAATCACATCTCGAAGACCATAAAAAACTAAAAACGTCACTTAAAAAACCGGAGGGAGTAAGACCCGAGGGTCCTGAACTCTGGATTAACAACCACCGTACAGTTTACAGAAAGGACCCAATAAATAAAACGTTACAAAAAGGCCCATGTTTAGAAACATGAACTGAGGACTCTAAAAGAAAAAAAATTACAGCCAAGTCCTTGAACGCATTTAATCCTGGCAAGTCTTCATTAAAAAAAAACTCCTGTTTTAATCCAGCTCCCACTAATGTGCAGTATCAGATCCATAGAAAGAAAAAGAATACAGCCCTCACCCACGAGCTGCTGCTGCTCTCCACCTTGCTGTAACAGACAGCAGGGAGGAGGAAGATGAATAGTACAAGTAGGAGCCAATGTTAACGATTCGGCGATTTCAGTAAGGGGAGATCGACGGTCCAGATCATGAAGAAGGGAAGAGGCTAAGGGACATCCAGCCATTGGTGACGACAAACAGTGATTACCGAAAACACTGTGTCTGTAATTTATTGTCTTTACAGTGGGCTAAGCTGTGTCGCTAGTTACCCAGCTGGTAATCTTGGGGGTAAATCGCTGGGTGTTAGGTGCCTGCCTTCGGGGCAGAGGGATATTACACTTGCTTCTCTAGACGAGGCACCATCACAAGCTTCTTTAGGTCGCGCACCAGCACTGTGAGATCCATCAAACAAAGGGAACCATAGTAGAGGAATATATGGAGGCGACGGTGGTGAGCGTGGGCAAGTCCGTGCTGGATGGAGCGCTTAGCTACGCCAAATCCGCCGTCGCGGAGGAGGTCGCTTTGCAGCTCGGCGTCCAGCGTGACCAGGCTTTCATCAGGGAAGAGCTAGAGATGATGATGTCTTTCCTGATGGCCGCGCACGAGGAGCGAGGGGAGAACAGGGTGTTGAAGACCTGGGTGAAGCAAGTCCGGGACGTGGCCTACGACGTCGAGGACTGCCTCCAGGATTTTGCTGTCCATCTGGAGAAGCCCTCACGGTGGCGCATCCCCCGCACGCTGCGAGAGCGCCGCCGCATCGCTAAGCAGATGAAGGAGCTGAGAGCCAGAGTGGAGGACGTGAGCCAGAGAAACCTGCGCTACCACCTCATCAAGGACCCTACCTCCAAGCCTGCCACCGCTGCTGCGCAGTCTATCAGCAGAGCCAGCGCGACCATGTTTGGAATCGACGAAGCAAGGCGTTTCGCGAAGCAGGACAAACCAAAGGTTGATCTTGTCCAACTGATGAACAAGGAGGACAAGGACCTTAGAGTGATCGCTGTGTGGGGAACAGGTGGTGATGTTGGGCTGACGTCGATAATCAGGGAGGCCTACGAGAATCCAAATATAAAAGGGAAATTTCCATGCCGAGCATGGGTCAGGGTGATGCATCCTTTCAATCCGAAAATGTTTGTCCAAAGTTTAGTGAAGCAGTTTAACGCACCCGTTGGGGTTGATGTTATGTTGGAGACGGAGAAGACAGAACGAGATTTGGCTCAGGAGTTCAACAGATATGTCAATGCGGAGAGTTTCCTGATTGTGCTTAATGATCTGTCCACCATTGAAGAATGGGACCAGATTAAAGCATGCTTCGTAAGCAACAAGAAAGGGAGCCGAATCATAGTGTCCACAGCGCAAGTTGAAGTTGCAAGCTTATGTGCAGGGCAAAAAAGCAGAGTATCAGAGCTCACGGAGTTGTCTGCTGATCAGACCCTTTATGTTTTCTACGAGAAGGTAATAACGAAACTTCATATTGAAAAATATACCCTGCATCATTGTATTCCGACTCGAGACACCATCAAAATCTATCTATTAAAATAAATAAAAATTCTCAAAAAAATATTTGACCCTTAATTTGATGGGTCCTACCACTAAGCCCCATCTGACCATCTTGGGAGTCCTTTCTCTCTCTTAACTAATCACTTAATTAAGCCCAGTATTAATCTAGGCCCAGAAATTATATACACGAGAGGTCAAAGTACTTTCAACATGATTTCAGACAATGATTTGTTTGCATGACATGCATATGTTTGATTTTTTTGTAGCATTGATCCAATGGTCAAATTTATACTTGAAATTTGTGGTTCATAAGGAAGCAGGACAAGTATAATGGCATTGACTTAAGACACTCCCATTTTGAGTCTCAGATGAGGGACGTGGAGGACAGCGAAGGCATGTCCATGGAGGCCGAGCAAGACAGGTGCGATCAGCTCGCGACTGCCGGCCCGGCGCAGGGTGAGGCGCTCGACCAGTTACCGCCCCCTCAATCCCAGGCAGCCTCTACGGCCTCGGCTACGGTGGCGGAGATTATGGACGCGGAGGACAGCGAAGGCATGTCCATGGAGGCGCTCCAGCAGTTACCGCAGCACCGCATGGTACGTACAGCAGCTGCTCCCCTCCTTTTGTCTCTTCGGGTGGGGCCAAAAGTGAGAAAAGAGGATAAATTGATTAAAAATTGCAAAAGTGGTAAATAATCAAGGATCTCAACTATAGAGCAGTAAATAATCAGTTACATTAAGAAAAGATGTATACCCTCGAGTGTCCATCTAAAGGGAGGGTATATATAATCAATTTCCTCTAATTTTGAAGGCTTACGATAGATAGTTGTCTTGAGATTGGTTAATTTATATAAAAACTGATAAGTAGTACAAATTTGTTAGACTGCCCCAATTTGGAATTGCACAAGGAAAATACATTATACTTTACCACACTTCATCGTGCAATTGCACGGACCAATCCGCTAGTTTGAAATAATTCTGAAAAAATAAATAAAAACATCTAGCTCTTAATTTTGTAGACAATAATTAAAGGGTTAAATTTGGCAGTTGGCTTAGAGATATATTAGTTTAAAAAAAATAGCACCATCTATAATTCAAAGTGTGTAAATTTGCTAGACGGCCCACGTCCCAATCCTCTCTTTTTCACAGAGAGAAAGAGATATCTCAAAATAAATTGGTGCCAATTAAATATCCTAAATGTATTATTATTATGAAATAGAAATTTCTCAAAGAAAAACGTTTATATGATATGTTATACCATGCCACAGCGCGCAATTATGCCTGGCGCTGGGCTAGTTTTTTTTTAAACACACAAATGTGTAAATAGGTGCATGTGCACCTATCTTCTACTTCATCCAAGTTTGTAAGGTATATTTCTTCTTGACACATATCTTGGCTATTCGTAAGGGTATGGCAAGTAGCAATGAACCACAAATTTAGATGGGGTTTGCTCATCCTAAACGGAAGAAATATAGATAGCATTGTAAGTTCTCAAGTTAACCTTCCAAGCTTCACGTGATTTGAAGCTTCACTGATTGCTTTTGTGTCCTATTCAGCAGTGATGTCCAAAAGAAAAGAGCAAATTTAGCTATAGAACATCTCAAATTAATGGCATTTGCCCTAAGACACTCCTATTTTGCGTCTTTGTCGTATGATACTATAATTTCGTGGTTAGTCGCCAGAGACACTTCAGCCAATATAATATAATTTCTCAAGTTACCTTCAAAGCTTCACGTGATTTGAAGCTTCAGTTATAACTTTTGTGTGCTATTCAGCAGTGATGTCCAAAGAGAAAGGCAAAAATTGACTATAGGACACAGCAAATTGGTGGCATACTGGCATTTGCCCTAAGGCACTTTTATTTTGCATCTTTGCCATAGGACACTATATTTTTGTGGTTATTTGCCAGAAGACACTTTGGTCAATATAATATAATTTCCAGGTTAAATGGAGAGAGAAGATTTTTGAAATGATATTTGGTGCCGTTGACGAAAGCAGTACGACCCGTTCCAACCGAGCTGACCCTAAATGAATCTGACCGCACCAGCACGCCTTATACCCCAAAACCGGGTCCGACCGAGCCAACTACGAACAGGTCTGATGGAAGGGCAAAAATGGCTTTTCACTAGCCTTTTCTCTGCTCTTCAACAGGCAAATTATATTTCATTGGTCGACATATCTTTTGGCAAATAACTACGAAAGTGTAGTGTTCTATGGAAAAAGCGTAAATTAGGAGTGTCCTAGGGTAAATATCACTAATTTACGATATTCTGTAGCTAATTTCAGCAAAGAAAAAATGCATGGCTCCTAATTTTGTGGACCCTATTTTTTTAGACTTTGTGGACCCTAATTTTAAGAGGGAATTGATTTTATACGCTCCTTTAGTCGGCACTTTGGGATATACCCCTTCTCCCAATATAATTTGTTATTTATAATTTGTTTTCTTTTAGTTTCTTTTTTAAAAAAGTAAGGAAACTGAAGGCAGGCATCTTTTCATTGCTTGCTTGTGTTTAGGGTTCTCACGATGGAACAGATTCAGCGAAGCCAGTGTCTGGCTCAAATGCAGCCATTACCAGTACAAACATCTGTACAGTGCCCACTGGTGAGATACTTGACGAATATGTATCTGAGAGTGTGGATGGAAAGATCGTCCTCGGAAAGAGCCTCACTCGCATCAGGACGATGGCGGCTGCTTTGGAGGAATCTAAGCTTATTGGGCGAGAGAAAGAAAAACATGAAATTATCAAACTAATTTCAAATCAAACTAGCCAACAATTTCAGGTAATCTCGGTGTGGGGAATGGGGGGTCTTGGAAAAACCACTCTAGTCAAAGATATCTACCAAGAGCTCAAGTTTGAGAAGCGTGCTTGGGTCACAATTATGCGCCCTTTCAACACAGAGGAGCTCCTTAGGAGCATAGTTCAGCAACTAGAAGCAGAACCTTCTGAAAAGAAAGGCATGGTGGATTTGTTGGGCAGCCCAAAGAAAAAATTAGCCTTGATGGGACTTGAAGCGTTGATTAAGGAGTTGGCAAAGTTTTTAGAAAGACATAGCTGCTTGATTGTTCTTGATGACGTATCATCTACTGCAGAATGGGACCAGCTGATTAGTCCAAGTTTCCGTGAAATTAAAAATACAAGCTGGATCATAGTCACCACAAGGGAAGAGAATATTGCTAAGCATTGTTCAGATCAGAAACAAGAAAATATTATATACAAGCTTAAAGGCCTAGAGGACAAGGACGCGCAGGACCTCTTCACGAAAAAGGTACTGATAGAGTATTATCATGCTCCATTTGTTTCATTTGAAATTACATTATAAGCACAATTTTACTTTCCCTATATTTGGAAAGAGATAATTCGGAGTTGGTCCTGAACATATGATTGGGCTACAACGCAAGTAGCTGGGCCACATAGGAAATACTTTAGTTTCTTTCCATCGTATTTGCAATTGAACCCAGAATGTCAATTCTATTTTCCATATCCTGTTCTACATCATGTTCTTCCAATCTGATGCTCTTCCACCCACCGCGGGCCCTCCCTCGCAGATTAGCATGATTTTGATTCGTTTTGGCAAAAGTAGCCCTCTGTGGCACGAGATAGCAAATATAGCCTCCCTCGATACAGTAGCAAACTAGGCAGTTGACATGTGACAATTGTAGCATTCCAAGACTGCGGCAAAATGGTTGCAGCCAGGCAAGCCAAACTGAGCACGGGTAGATGACAGGCGACAGCGATCGATACTAACAGTAGTTGCTCCTGCAATAAAAGTCAAGGCCTTTCATTCGCAGGATTCTAGGAATAGAAAAAATATACAGGAATATGATATGAATTCATATGCAAAAAAAAAAGATTGGAAAACAAAGGAATATCGTAGGATTGAGTGTTTGGAACACAGGAATTTGCCTAGATCCTATGCATAACAAAAACAAAAGAGATTTTGGGGGATATTATTTTTCTTGTGGCTTTCCTTTGGAATCGTAGGGATAGGAAATTTTCTTGTGTTTTCCTTTGCTCCATTCCTATTAATCAAATGGATGATAGTTGCTATTCCTATGAATTAAATTCCTATTCCTCCATTTTTCCTCTATTTTTCATATGAATCAAAGAGGCCGTCAAAAGATACGTAGTAAGATCTGGCGAAATATGCAACATTGGATTGCTACACATTTAAAGACTACGTATTTACTACAGTGTATTACTGCATACTATTTATGTGTCTACTGCACTACTACAGGAGATTTACTACAAGTGACTGCCCGTGATGGGATTAAGCTTTTTTTTTCTACTAACTGTGAATCGCAATAT
Source organism: Guadua angustifolia (assembly GCA_036346375.1). NCBI lineage: Eukaryota > Viridiplantae > Streptophyta > Magnoliopsida > Poales > Poaceae > Guadua > Guadua angustifolia. The sequence continues at coordinate 39,258,849 of CM070514.1, read as the reverse complement.
GATCTTCAACCGAATGTCTGATTTGTGATCTTAAACCAATGTTGACCTAGGTTGGAGGTCGCCTTTTGGCATAAAGGAAGGGTTGGGTATATACTAGATATTCTTTGGAGGGTTACAGAATAGTCCTTCCATCCTAAGTAAAATACGTAAGGGCTTGTTTGGTTGCCTGTATATATAGGAATTTGTATCTATAGATACAGTTTCTAGCTTTTTTGTGTGTTTGGTTACCTGCATGTTGTTCGGAGCCTGCATGAGTTGATGCAAGATTCCTCCTCTAGCCTGCATCACCAGAAACGTGGAAATCGGCCGTATGAGCGGAGCTAGACTCCAGCTGAGCTGCATGCACGCTGACATCATCATGATATCAGCGTTTTCAATTTGATTTTCATCTAAATTTTTGCTATATCTTTTGATTAGTATCTTCAATCACTGAACCGATTTCACCTATGTGTTCCTGACATTTTTTGAACAAAACTAGACCACACTTGCCATATAAATTTCAAAAGATTAAAATTTTCATTTTTGGATTTTTTATTTCCTATTATTTGTTTTTAAAATTTTTATTTTCGTTTTAAAATTTATTAATTTTCTAGTATTTGTTTTTAATTTGTTTTATCCCTCTCTTAAAATTATCTCCCCACTTCACTTCTAGTGCAACCAACTAAACAACATCTCTATGTAGCCTACTTACTCTCATACAACCAACCAAATAACATCCCCTTGCATTCACTCAGCCTAGCTCTTACCAGTCTGGCTGAGCTCATACAGTCTGGCTAAGCTGAGAAGGCAACCAAACAGGCCCTAACAAAGTCAAAGTTGTACATTTTTCTAAAAAATGAGTTGTACATTTAAGGAATGGCCACGAGGTTATTCTCCACGGGGATGCCTTCTCATCCTCACTTCCCCGCTCCCTATTTAGCTATCGGGGAAACCAGAGATTCAACACGGAGCAGGCCCAACAAGAACCTAATTCGAATGAAATTATGGTAATTTCGTAAATTTATCATATGATTAATTGGTTATGTACAACTACATAATTTATTTATATACGATATAGTAAAATAATACTAATTGAGTTATATAATATAGATTATACGAAAATACATTAGGTTACAGACAATACATCAATAATTTATACATATAGATGTATCAATCTATGTGCATAAAAATGCATATCAGGGTATAGCAGAGAGTAGGTATGAGGAAGCATTCTCGTCTACATTCTTAGGGCCTGTTTGGTAGAGCTCCAGATTTCAGCTTCTCCTGAAATCTAAAACTTATAGGCTAAAATAAAGTGAATTAAGTTTATATTTTTGGTCTAAAATGTAAACAAGATGATCTATCTAAACACTCTTAATGTACTCACAGCTTCAGCTTCATGAATCTGGTGAAGCTAGAATTTTCAGCTTCACCAGATTCATAAATCTGGAGAAGCTGAATCTCTGCCAAACACACCCTTATATAAGTTAGATCAGTCCCAACCTATGGTTTCCATAAGCAGTGTCTAGAGAAGAAAGAGAGCAATAAACCAATGCATAGTTTCCCAACCCATGGTTTTCATGAGCAGTGTCTAGAGGAGAGAGAGCAATAAACCAATTCATGCACCACAAACACAGCTTGATAAGCGCGCAGAAACGTCCAACCCTGATTTTGCTCTTTTTTACGTCTTGGTGCCCGCGCTGACCCAGTTTCTTGCATGAGACATGGTTTTTTTGTTTTTCCTTCTCTCCCTTCTTTAATTCCTATGTCACATCAGATTTTTGCTTAGTTGGCAGCATAATTAATTCTTAAGGTGGAGGGTTGGGACTGCCCTTAGCAGGGACAAAATCTCTCCATACCCATTAATTGCCACCCCTAGCTATTTAAGACTACTCACTTAAGAAAAGAGCAACTCATTTTTGAGCAGTGGTCTGTCATGACTAATTCTTTCCATTGGGAGACGAGGATTTCATGTATGTTGCTATTTGTAAACCTTAGAACTCATACATATTGGAGCCTATTAAGACTACTCACTTAAGAAAAGAGCAACTCATTTTTTTAGCAGTTGTCTATCATCACTAATTATTTTCATTGGGAGACGAGGATTTCATGTATGTTGCTATTTATAAACCGTAGAACTCATACATATTGGAACCCATATTTCGTACAGGTCTAACAGTTAAGAAATTTCAATTTCGGATATTGAGGATTCCAAAAAAAGTATCAATGGCATCCAAAATGTCAGAGACCCTCCTTTTTGGCATAGCATACCAAGGTCTCATGTGCATAATATATTAGTCGCACGAGCAATAACTAGTACGCACATATCACAACTTTGTTATCTATATCAATACATAGGTATAATATAATAGTAGCATATAGTTCTTACAACATGGCCTATAGGCCGAATTAAAATGCATCAGAAGATACAAAGCCTAACATTACGCTTTTACCCAAAATACCATAGGCAGCTAACAAGAAGTAAGTCCTAGTAAAGCTCGTCGGTATAGTCCCCGTAACCTGTAGCGAGATATATGTCCTCGGGAACTTCGCTTTCCTCGTCCACTAAATCAACAACTTAAGCAAGTTTGAGTACATTTGTACTCAGCAAGACTTATAGTGTATGACAAATGCATATATAATAAAATGTAGGCTGTATCAACAGGAAAGCTTCTACGGATATTTTGCGGTGAGCAAAGATGAACATGAATATCTAGTAGTAATTTGCAAGCGGTATTTTGTAAGAGCAAGTTTATTGAATATGTAAATAAGCGAGTAAACATAACATAATAATTCGCAGTCCTCCATGATTGTGAGTATGGCAATAATCTTTTACCATTCCCTAGCAAAATAATTGAAATGTAAACTTACCAACAATATTTCCAAAATTATCCCTGTATTGCAAAGTAATAAAATTTCTAACTATGTGATGACTTTACCAAGTGCCCATAATCGCGGGAATGGCTAATCGATTAGATTTACACTATGCAGAGGTGTATAGTTTTACCCAGAAGTCATGACCTTTTTTACCACTATTTTCACGCACCTTTGGCATTGTGGCCAGAATGTTTATGACGAAAACCTTTACATTACTTAGGTTAACTTTGCACTCGCCCAGTGACGGCAAACCCTTAATATGGTGGCAGAAGATGGTTGTACCTTTAGTACGACAAATAGTTTACATCCCACCGCCCTACTTCTCCCCATATTAAGACGTACACCATTGTATTGGCAAGCGTCATCACCGTGGTGTGGGCGCCCCTTCGATCAATCCATGATGGAATAGCCCATACTACTACAGCCTTTCAATGTGTAAAGTTAAATTAGATAACTTAATTGGTTTAAGGCTATCCCATACCAGCACTTGTGGTTGTACATGTTTCTTGGCTTGAAAACAACCCATATTACGGTCCTTAATCCGACCCGAGAGAGAACACTCCCCTATATTACGTGCAAGTCCCTTACACAAAACATAGATTTACTTTTAGTTTTTAAGTCAAAATACCAACATACCTAATTGCCACATCCACCCTTTTTAAATTCTCAAGACACAATGTTAATTTTTGATTATACCGAAACTAAAGCATGGCTAAGCATAATTAGATTGTAATCGCATATACCCAAATTGACATTATGCATTGTCTATCCTTATTCTATGGTTACCAAGGTTTACATATCCATACTTATCAAGGAAAATCCATGACATTATAGGTATGTCTACCAGTACCCATAAACTAGTAAGTTTAAGGAAATTACATGCATGCATAATAGGTTTGACCAAAACAAAATAAATTAATTGAAATATTGGGATCAACATATTCAAGGAGACTTGCCTTACTCGCTAGGTTCAGTGGTGATTTCGGAGTTGACAGTAGCAATGTCAAGGATATCGGTGTCTATATGTACGTAGTTCGTCATGTTGCAACCATAAGAGGCAAAAGAAATCAAATAACATCAACTCCAAATAAAGATTTCAGACACAACAAACTCTAGTTTTATACTGAGTTTTTATTTGTGTTTGTTCATAATTTCTGAAGTTTATTTAAATGAATGGAGCTTTCATTTAAGTTTTCATTTAGGGCAACCATCTTACTTATTGAACATTAGATGCAAAACTTATTTGTTTTATTCATTTTTACAGAGACACAAGATCCTGATTTTAGTGAATTCTAGGCACTGGTTTCACTAATTTTTGAGTTTGTTGCAAAAGATATTGAATTTTGAATATTGGCTACATTGAATACTAACCCTATTTAAAGTTTAGATCAAATGAGGTTAAAATTCAATTGTGTTTGCAGAAATGGAGTCTTTGGTGCCTCTGGAGTCTTTAGAAATTTTCCCCATAATTTTTTGGGTTAGGATGTAACATTTTGCAATAGCACATAACCTAGGTTCTAATCAAACCTTGAATTAATAATTTAAAACAGAGGTCAAATTTTAAATATTTTTATATATTTGGAAATTTCATGATTTTATATGAATATAGAAATTTATTTCATCAAATTTGGGCTTAATATGCACAAGATATGGCAATTGAATCAGTCAGGATTGTATAAAATGCTGTGAAAATGAGAAATGCCATTTTTGGAAAGTACGCTTTCGTGATGGAAATGTGCTTTCCACTTTCAGCTTGATCGGTTCCAGAGCGCTGACAACTGGGCCTCGTGTGGTAGAGAGCCAGGCGTATCTCAGAGGCTGACGGACTAGGCCCGCCAGCCAGCGCGCGTGACTCTTGAGCCTTGGCACCGACAGGTGGGACCGGTGAGTCAGCGACACAGGGAGATGGGGGAGACCAACAGGTGGGCCCGCTCACCAGTCTCACTGAGACAAAGGAATCACGGCGAAGCTCGCCGGCGGCGAGGGAGGGCCAGAAAGGAGGAATGGGTAGTGCGGTTAGCTAGAGTGGACTCGTGCGCACCTAGGAAAGGTGTTGGTGTGGTCGGTGGTGCCCGGAGTCGGTGTGCCACCGTGAGGGGGGGCGGCGGCCATGACGATGAGCCGTGGCAGCGCTAGGGGGGGTGCTTAGCTCTAGAGAGGTTGGGGAAAAGCATCAAGTGCTGAGGGGATCCTGTTTTCTTACTTTGAAGTGGCGGCGAGTGGCTAAGGAGGTCTACCAACGGGCGCCGGTCATGGGGAAGATGGGGGGAGCGGGCAACGGTGCTCCGGTTCGGTGAAGCTAAAATGGGGCAAGGCAAAAAGGTCAAAAAATGCCACAGGGGCTATAAGCAGTTCAATCTGGAAGGAAGCTCACCCACAAGATCCTCTGTGCCCTTGTTCATGGGACCCTAGGGGCTTCAATGGCGTAGCAACCGGTCTGGGGTGAACAAGGAGCGCAGGGGGTTGCGGAGGCCTTGAGGGGGTTAAATAGGATGGAGAGGGGCTCAGTGAGGTGACATTTGGGTTGACACAACTGACAGGGGTGGCATGGGCGCGATGCCTGGGAACTTGGTGGATTGCGTGAGTACAGGTCCGGGTAGGAGAAATGATAGTGATGATGGGCACAAGAGACACAACTTTCCATGTGCAAGTGAGGGCGGTTACCAGGATCAAGTTCCATTGTGAAGAGATCATGCCGTGGTGGAGGAGGCGTGCTGCCGGCCTGTCGTTGCAGCGGATTGGCGGGAGCGGGTGGTGGAGCTTGGCACGGCACGTTGAGAAGAACTGAGATCTATGAAGGAGGGTTGCCACGGTGGGCTTTCGGCCGAAAGGAAGGTCGACACGGTAAGGCTTGGTTAGCTTTGGCGCAGGAGGTGCCGAAGTCTTGCCACGGCGAGTCTCGGAAGTTGGCACTGCAATATTGCCGTGACGGGCTTTCCGCTGGAAAAAGAATGCCTTGGCGAGGATTGGACAGAGGAACGACAATGGCTTGGCATGACGCTGGGGAAGTTGACTGCCTAGGTGATGCCGTGGCGAGAAGTGGTGGTGAAAAATGCTGCCGCAGCAAGGATTCAGCAGAGGGTTTGGGTACGCCTGCGTGAAGGCAAAGGAAGGGGATGAAGCGGCTACTGGCAGGTGGGGCCGGGCATTGCTATGGCTGCCAGAAGACCAGGGGAGGCAGCAAGACTCTCAGGCTGGCAAGGATGGTCCACATGGCAAAGAGACGCAGCAGGGGAAAGGAAACCGGTTTTGCTGAAATTTCAATTGCCATTCAATTTCAGATTTAATTGGGAATCAAAACTGAGGTTAAAATTTTTTAAACTTTTTTGGTAGAAACATGATGAGATACTTATGTTTTCATAAAAATTTCAGCTAGAGATCTGACCCGAGGAATTTTGTAAAATTCTGAGAAACTGACAGTTTGATTATTGGCCTCTCTATTTTTGATTTTATAAAGATACCAAAAGACATCAAAATATTATGAAAATTTAATTTAGGATTTTACGATACTGGGAATGATACTATAAAATTTTTAGATTAATATCATGCTTATTTATTTTTATAAAATTCTGACATGGCTTCTGTTACAAATTTCCACTTGCTGATTTTAATTTTCTATAAATTGATAAATTAATTAAATATTTTATAAGACTGTCTAGAGATGATAAAGAGAGTATTTGGGTTTAAATAAATTTGTTCCAGATTTCTTTACCATTGGGTGTTTTGGAGATTGAAATTTTATAGTCCTTGCTTGAGCTATTTGAAATGTTTTTGACAAATTCAGAAAATCCAGAAATTCTAAAACAATCAAACTCAAATGAAACTCAAAAAGGGGTCCAAATATTTAAATTAATCTTTATTATATTTGGGATGTTACACAAAAATTGTCTAAATTTACAATTTAACATTACAAAAATAAATTGTGTCATCGGTTTGTAGTATACAATAATACAAAATAATAAATAAAAATGATGTGTGTGCTCGTTAGGAATACTTACCCAGGAGTAAAAATAAAAAATCTTCCACTTCTAATTCCCATCTGTTCGACAACAGAACAAATAAAATGTGGTAGTAAACTGTACTCAAGATAAACAATTGTACCACAGCCACTTTAATTATTACTTTATTAGAGTAATAAAGAAACTTAACTTGTACCAATTTCAGGTATTTAAGAAGACCGTAGATTGGAAAGGGCAATATCGTGAGCTAAAAGAAGAAGCAGAATTGATTTTAAAGAAGTGCAAGGGACTTCCCCTTGCAATAGTAACCATAGGTGGCTTCTTGGCAAACCATCGAAAAACCGCCTTGGAGTGGAGGAATTTCAATGAGCATATTAGTGCTGAGTTGAAGATGAATCCAGAGTTTGGGCCCATAAGAACCGTCCTTGAAAAAAGCTATGATGGTTTACCCTATCATCTCAAGTCTTGTTTCTTGTATCTGTCCATCTTTCCTGAGGACCACAAGGTTCGCCGGAGACGTTTGGTGCAACGGTGGACTGCAGAGGGTTACTCAAGGGAGATCCGTCACAAATCAGCGGATGAAATAGCGAACAGCTACTTCATGGAACTCATTCAAAGGAGCATGATCCTTCCATCTCAACAATCAGTTTGTAGTAGAAAAGGAATTGACTCCTGCCAAGTCCACGATCTCATCCGTGAAATCGGCATCTCAAAGTCAATGGAAGAGAATCTTGTTTTTAGATTGGAGGAAGGTTGCGGCTTAAACAGCCAGAGCACAATTCGTCATCTTACTATAAGCAGCAGTTGGGAGGGAGATCAGAGTGAGTTCGAGAGAATAGTGGACGTGGCCCGAATACGATCGTTAACGGTGTTTGGGACGCGGAAGCAATTTTTCATTTCTGACAAGATGAGGTTGCTGCGGGTGCTAGACTTAGAAGGCACGTCGGGTCTAGTTGATCATCACATTAAGCACATCGGAAAGCTTCTTCACCTAAGATACATTTCTCTTAGAGGATGTCGATTAATTTTTCACCTGCCAGATTCTCTAGGTAACCTGAGGCAACTGCAGACACTAGATATTATAAATACAAACATAATCAATCTGCCAAAGACCATCATCAAGCTCAGGAAGCTACAGTATATTCGTGCTGGAATAGACAGTGCACATCTAGAACATTTGCCGAAGCTATTTTCGATGGCATTTTGTGGGGCATGTTGCGCACCTCAGCTTCTGAAACGGAAGTCCCAAGATGCACGTGGTGTTGTATTGCCAAGAGGGGTCCGGAAGCTGCAAGCCCTGTACACAATGGGTGTCGTGGACGTCGCACGTGGAAAGGCCGTCCTACAGGACATCAAGATGCTCACCCGGTTGCGCAAGTTACAAGTGACTGGCATCAACAAGAAAAACTGTCAAGAGTTTTGTTCTACCCTTGCCGCCCTCAGCCGCCTGGAAAATTTGTTGGTGCACTCAGAGGAGGAGCCAGGTTTATCTGGCTGTTTGGATGGAATGTCCTCGCCTCCCAAAAACCTGCAGACCCTCATGCTGTGCGGCAACCTGGTCAAATTGCCGGAATGGATCAAGGAGCTCCAGAATCTTGTGAAGCTGTCGTTGTTGAACACAAGGATATCGGAGCTCGGTGCTACCATAGAAGTCCTTGGCAAGCTGCCAAACCTGACTATGCTGCGTCTGTGGGACCAGTCGTTCCAGGGTGAAGAGCTCCGTTTCAATTTCCGTCGGGAGGCGTTCTCGAGCCTGGTGGGGCTGGAGCTGCATCTCGTAGATAACCTAAAATCGGTGGAGTTTGAAGAAGGAGCAACGCCTAACTTTGAGCTGCTGCAGTTTTATGGTCGGCCTTCCGAAACTTACACTGGGTTGTTTTCCGGGCTGCAATTGCTCCCAAGCCTTAAGGCATTTATGCTGGACAACGACGACTACGACGACGACTTCGTGGAGGACTTGAGGGCCCAGCTTGCCATGAATCCAAACCCAAACCGACCCGTTTTGAAGAGGTACGACTTTTAGGAACTGGCTGGGTCGAGGCCGTTTCTCCCTTTTCAGCCTCCGTGTATCTTTACTGTTCTTGTCTACTCACTCCTATATTAATTTCCATTCCTATCGTACTACCCGTGTTCCTTTTTAATTCTACGATTAAGATGGCTTCGGCGACTCTGGGTGCATTCTTCCTCCTGCATTAACTAGCTTGGTAAGATTCAATTCTAAATGTAACTGTAATACAAAGACTCGTGGTGTATTACGAATTGTGAAAGTGCAGTCAATTGCACGCATTGGTGCATTACTATTAGGCTGTTTGGTATCCTGTTTCCCGCGAGCCAGGCTCCCGCGATGCGTTGACCGCGAACGCGCGCGCGTTTGGTTGCTTGGCTCCAGCGATGTGGGTCTGGCTCAAGCGATGCACCGTAGGCCAAAAAAGCGAGCGCCAGCTGCACGCGCGGAGAAGCCTCGCGAGATCGTTTCCCGCGAGCCAGGCCCGAGCGAGCCGCGCTCGCGGCGCCAGGAACCAAACACGCAATATATTCCTTTGTGAGCATCACGATGACATCAGATGTTTTCTTTACCTTTGTCTATGCTTTCGGTGTACTAACAGCGGCGTTGATTGCTTGTATGATTTTCCTAAACATGTATCTACGGATAAGTTTACTTCTGATAAAGGTTGCGCAAAGTATCATTCGGACAAGGAAATTGCTAACAAACTGGCGCGGAGATAGAAGAGTATAATGGACAGCTTACCCATCGCCCAAGTAAAAATAGTGTTGTTGGCGTATTGCAATCGTAGTTCAGGCATGGTACCAACTTAAATTTCATACTCAAGAACATCAACATCCAATATTCCAATCTGTATATTCTGAAAAGTATAAGCGCATGAAGCAAAAAAAACGAGTGTGAAATTTGTTCCAATGCAGTTCTTTCTTCTGTTAGAGGACAGACAATCATCATGGAGTTTTTCATAACATCGTATGTACGATTCCATCACACCTTAAAATACTCTGTCATCACCTTCAGATAGAGGAAAATCCACCCTGAATAAATTACTATCTGATCTACAAGAAAAGCACCAGCCGTTCTTTTTGTTCTCTCACTTCAGAAACAGAGGGGTTCAGCGGTATACGCCAAAGTTACATGTTTATTTTTCATGTAACGTTCCAGCGACAGTCCCCTGTAGTCATAAACGGAAGATATTTTTTGATAAAGGAAGCTTTTATTAATTTCAAAGGCATTACATCGAGACGATACAAATCCTTGAAACTTCTTCCGGCCTCTGCTTAGCAAGAAGCACACAGCCCAAAAAGAAAACAAAAAAAACACAACCCAGAAGAAAAGATAAAAACACACTCTCTAAAAGAAAGCAATCCGCAGATTAGACCGCCATCCAGAAGCCTGGGAGAAGAAATTCATGGCCACCTGCATCAATCGTTGCGAAGCCTGTTCCAAAATAGGTCGCAATTCCATCTTCTGCAGAACAGCCCATGTACGCAGCCAATGATGCGTAGCCAAAATAACCTGCGAAGGGAATGGGTTCGATTTCTTTTCAAACACAATATCATTTCTGTGTAACCAAAATGACCAACAGATAGTTGCAGCTCCAAGTAACACAATACTTTTGATATCCTTGTCAAAAGAGGCCAGCCAACTCCCAAACATATGAGCTGCACTAGTTGGTCTTACAATACCAAATGCTAGATACAGAAAACCCCAGACCATACGAGCAAAGCGACAATGAAAAAACAGGTGCCTAATTGTCTCCATTTCGTGACAAAAGCAACACTTTGTACTACCTTGCCAATTACGTTTTGCCAAATTGTCCTTAGTCAGCAGGTAAGATAAGCAACACTTTGTACTACCTTATCAATTACGTTTTGCCAAATTGTCCTTAGTCAGCAGGTAAGATATACAGGTAAGGAAGCATTGGTACCTGATTGAACTTCTGTTCGAACATGACCTGGACTTCTCTCCGAAGGAATTCGACTTCCAGTGCATACTCTCTTTGTTCTTCACGAGATGTTAACTCATCCAATTGCACCCTCAACGTGCCCAAGACATTATCCAGCCCAGAGAACTCAAAATTCACAGCACCTATTGAAGTGAGCTGCAGCAGACTCCTAACAGCTAGCAAAGCATACATAATAAGATGTGTCATCATACATTGTTAGGGTTAGCATGACACACAAAAACTGAAGACAAAGATTTAACGTGGAAAAACCCTTATGAAAAAAACCATGGGAAACAATCCACTATAATGCTTCAAAGATTACAAGTACAGAGAGTTGACTTATATGGCCAGAGTTCTAACTGTAGAAAACTTAGACTAACAACCTATTTGGATAGAATAAAAAAATGTAGTAGTTAGAGATATTTGAGTAATCTCCAACAAACTTCCCCTTAACTCAAAATCTATAACGAAATTGTTTCCGGAAAACCCTCAAGGGTAATTAAGCACATGAATACAAGTGCATTAAAAATCTAAAGGATTACTGAATGAGAAAGACTGGAATAATCAATCCAAACATTTTTAGTGCAAAAACCACAAAGAGAATAAAAGATTGAAACAGTCTTATCCAAATGCTTCTCATAAAGCAAGATTGAACAAATCAGCAGTAGGTCGAGAGAAAGACTGGAACAATCAATCCAAACACACATTATAACAAAGCAGACAAAAAAACCTGGGTCTTCAATGATTCATAATCTCAGTAAAGTCTGAGTCTATGCAACTGACCACCTGAAACAAACTCTCAATCATCAAATGGCATAAGCCAAGAAATCACCTGTGGTACTAGATAGATAGCGAAGAACTCATATCATGAACTTTTGGCATGCTCCATATGGAACATAAAATTCAGCAAACTGCCTACTAAAAATCTATAATATGGTTGAAACTGCTCCTCCAAAAATGCCAAGATGAAGAAAAACTATCGTGCTGTCAATGGAGTATAAATTACAGTAGAACCCTCATATCGAGCAAAGACAAAAAAAAAATATTGTAGTATCCACGTAGAAACAAACTCCTTGCACTTTAAACCTTCATCTCAAACTGACATTGGAGCAAAACCTTCACTTGAAAAAATTTCGAAGCGTATAATGCTACCAACAGGGTGTCATCAAATTCCAAATTAACGGTGAATAAAACACCAAGATAACGATGATAAAACACCAAAATCAGTTGTCTCCTCAACTGACATTAATTTTTTTAATCTCCAAATAGACAGTGAAACGTCAAATAAATCTTCAAATTCAGTTGTCTCCTAAACTGATTTTTTTTTTCAAAAGTTGATGATGAAACATCAAAGAAATTTCAAGAATCCGCCAATGATAAATCGAAGATGAAACGTCGAATAAATCTCAGTTTCAAAAAAAATACATAATAACATAGCATCAATAAGATGTGTCAGCATGCAGACTATAGTATTTGCTAACTCATGCTAATCGTAAGCATGTATTAACTCAGAAGCAGCTTTGAGGAATACCTTCTCCTGAAGGTCAAGGTCAGACGCCGATATCATATCAATTACAGACTTTATAAAAAGGTGACCGCTTAAGAACGGAACCCGTGACTTTCCTGGATTTAGCTCAAAGTCTGCAAGATCTGTTACTAAAGAGACCACCTTTTTCTGATGATGTACGTTGGTGCTCACACTAGACAATATATGCTGCAAAAGAACAAAGCACTGGTACACCTCAAGTCTCAACCTCGTTTTTGTCTATATTTTCATGATATGATTTTTGCTACCTGCAACATTGCATCCCCATTTTCCGAAACAAACAACTCCTGACCATTTTCATTGTTCCTAATCAAAGCAGATATAGCATACAGCGCAATGCAGCTTCTTCTTCAGAATTAGAATAGCCTATCTTCACTGATCTTGCAAGAGCCCCATAACCAAGGATCTAGCCAAGTACCAAACAAACAGTGTAAATATTGAAAGCCCATAGAATGATCCATTGCAGGAATAGCAAATAGTTTCTTGAGTAAAGTTAGTTCCAAAAGAGAGAAAAATCACCATTATCTGGGCAAGAACACTTGGAGAAATCTTCTTAAGTTCAAGGACATTAATTTTATTTAGTGAGAGAACTTCAAAGAAATTACCTGGTTTTGGACAAGGGCGTTATTCTGACTGGCTTTGCCCAGCACTCAAGCAGAAATTGTCCTTATGCTTTCATCTGAGTTGTTAAGTTCTTGAATCACCGGAAAAAGGCCGCCAAGTTTGTCCAGGTCTGAAAATGAATGCAAGGAAATCATGTGGCCACTGGTGTAATAAACTATAAAATACCGAATAATCACCGCAGAAATACACTGCTGACTTTCCATGAAAGGAAAATGGAGAATTCAAAGTGCGGTTTTAATTTCTGGGATGGGTAAGCATGCAATAGGTACATGGAGCAAATTAATAAGCACAGATTGCTAAAGGAAATAGCTAAAAGCCTAAAACATTTGTGAAGTATAAACCACATATTCTTCAATTGACAAAAGTCACAAAAGGACGTCAGTTTAAAAAAAAAAGTCACAAAAGGAGACTTCTGTTTTCAGTAATTACAATGCATGCTTGTGTTGATTTGCCCAAGTCCAGGACCAACTATCCATCATTTATGTTCACAATAAAAAAGAATCACCATATTTACCATTAGCATTGTCGATGGGCTCAACAAGAACTAAAAGCTCCTGCAGTGCATGTCGGCGATCCTCCAGTGAAATGGAGGTATTATTTAAGTCAACAATTGCAATCTTCATCAACTCAGCATCTGATGGTATCTTTAACATCTCCATCAGCTCCTGCAGGACAATTAGGCAATTGTTTAAGTGTATACAGTTCCATGAGTTTGAATCTAGTAAAATTTACAGTAGTAACTATTTGTGCACAAACCACTTGCAAAGTCAAGTTATGCAGACCCTGGTGTTCAGTGCTTACTACTCATCAAGGTTCAATCTCAAGTTGGTGATATTACTTAGATATCTGTGAATCTTAGGCCCCCAAAAGCTCTATTCAGGTCATCGTTAGCAATGGTGCTCTAATAGAATGATATTCTTTCACAATTTCTCAAAAAAAAAAGGATGTTTTGTAGAGCACTCAACATTAAGAAGAAATTCAAGGGATTTTAGTTTTAGCATCTTTTGAGCATTCATGTCAAGGTTAACTTCTATGACGACTTGACCACCAAACTAGAAATACCAATCACGTGAAACCTAAATTCATGGAAAGCAAAATTAGACTTGAACGGCCCTTCTGGATATGAAGATAAGATAGCAATGCCTACATGTGCAAATGTGGCAGCAGCTTTGTAGACACGAAATACAACAGAGGATAACAAAGTCTACAAAGTGGGAATTCTTTTGGACCAAATGATTTTGCCAGCTTTATTTACAAAAGCAGAATTCTTCCACCATTGTTTCTCACCTTAATCTCCATCCGCCACTTAAGCAACTCATCGGCTGATAGCTTCTGCACATCGGTGGCTTTTTCCCTCAACTTCTCCGGATCAGAGTTCCCTGCATCAGCAGTAATCGATTAGAACTTAGAAGTTAACTAAGCAGCAACCAAAAAAAAAAAACTAAGCATAATGTGGCCATATCCCTAAATGTCCAGAACAAGTTAAATGTACCATCGAAATTAAGTACTATAGATGATAAAACAGCAAGTTTTCCAAATCAAAATTACGGACTCTAACCTATGAGCTAAAATTCAACCAAAATTAAACCGAATTAGAGCATGAAGAGAGCTACCCAATTTCCCACGCCATTGGACAAATCATGACAACCAAACTAAAATAGCACATATTTTCTAGTTCAAACATCATCAACTTTGAAACATTTTCCAGTTCAAATCACTACAATTGTTGGACCAATTGAGGAATTTATAACTCCTTATACCGATCGCCCACTGTAGCATGCTGTCGAGGGAGGCGAAGCCGCCGACGAACTCGCCGCCCTCGTCCTCCACCACCGACCCCCCTTCTCCGCCACTGCGCGCTTCCACCTCAGCGAGAATCTTCCCTTCGTCCTTCCCAGTGAGCCACTGCCTCGGCTCCCCCAGCGACGATCTGTTCCTCCCCTTCCCCTCCGCCGCGTCCACCAAGAGAATCGGGAAGAAGCACAGCTGCCAGTACGATCACGACGAGGCTTAGGAGGTGGCAGTGAGGTTGCTTCGCCTTCGTCGCCAGGAGAGATCGATGTGAAGTGGAGACGGAGGGAGGGACTGGGTGTGAATTCTGTGGAGCTTTTCGGGTGTTTTTGCATTTTATAGGTTGTGCTTGGAAACTTTCACTTTAGCGTATAAAAGTATGCATGCTTTGCAAAGCCACGAAAATCGGTCCGATTCAAATTCGGTTCAAAAATCAGTTCTAAGGAAGATTCAACTGGTCGGTCAGTTTTTGACCGGTTTTTTGAGAAAACTGATTGGTTTTCAATTTTTTTGATTTTTTTTTCAAATTTTTTTTATTTCTTGACTCTTCGGTTTCTGTCATTTTCGACTCGATTTTTCCGATTTTCAATTTCGATTTTTGAACCAGTTTTTAAAAAATGGTTTTGTGAACCCTACAAGTATGTAATATTTGACTGCACCTGTGTGAGTACTGATCTGATTTCTGAGTACTAAATAAAGCGAGGGTTTTATGTAAATTTAAATCTTTTTAAAAGATCGATATGTTCGTGTGTATAGTGTCAATTTAAATTTAAGACTTTTTACTATCATTAGAAAGTATCCAGCTATGCAGTGAGCCAGTGACAAAAGTTAAAAGATACTAAAAGTTTATTGATAATTTGATGAGAAAATGCCCATACATTATGATAATTTCAAAGTATAAAAACTCTCTTTTAACTTAGTACGTGCCTTCAAATAGTGCATTGATTGAATTTGAAAAGGCGCACTGATTGAAGATAAAAACTTCTCGCTTGAACCATCCATCAAAGCGGCAGCGAGACAGAGATGGACTGCTAGATGTGGTGCTCAGCCGTAGTTTTGCCCTCTCAAGTCAGTCCACGGATTAATGATTGATTGCGGAGTGTGGTGTTGGTTTTTCTATCCGCTTCTCTTAGTGTTTTTTTCCTTTTCCTTTCCTTTCTTCCTTAATCTGTGGAGTGGTGTCTTTGTAATATCTATAAGTGGTGGTCGTCTGTGAGGGTTTTTCACGGGTCCGATTTTTCCCTTAAAAAACAGGACCCAACCTCTTTCTCTATTTAATGCATATAGCAACGCTCTTGCTGTTCTTTAAAAAAAATGACTGCTACACGCCCACGCTGTTCTGTAGTTGCCGTTGTTCGTTTGTCTCGAGAGGTGTTTTCACTGCTGTTGTTAACAGTAGCGCAAAAGAAAATGGTGATACGGCGACGTGAGGAGAGGAGACGTGTCGTCTCAAGCACACGCGTCGCATCTCTTCTCATCGTCCGGAAGGATGGAGGAGACGATGGAGAGAGCGCGCATCTTGGCCAGCGTCCAAGCAGAGCCGCACGCTCCCATCGCGCTCACCGCTCTCGCCGCCGCCGCCCTGCACTGTTACATTGCCTGCACCGCACTGCAGTAGTGCAGCGTGTGGTTTCTGGTTTCTGTTTGTTGGGCAGCAGAGCTATTTTGGGCAGCCTGTGGCACGGTAGGCGTGGCTAAAACCTGGCACGGCATGTATGTATATAGGCTAGGCCGACATGGCACGAATGATAGAGCTGTGTCGAGTCTCGCGGTCGGTACAATGGACGGCATGGTACGGTACGTCTGCATGAGCCATGCTTGAGCTGGCATGGCACAAAATAGGCTCAAACCAGGTACGACAAGAGGCAAAGTGCTCTGTTACGACATTGTGTCATGTTGTGGCTACTCCCACGATTGACGTCTTTTGCGGTCCTCGCATGTAGAGAAAGTGCAGACAACGAAAATGCTAAAAGGTGGGAGAATGAAGACTGGAGAGTACTTACTCATTAACACCGAGCATGCACATCGAGTCGCTCCGCACTGGGGTACCCTACACTAGATGTAAAGTTTTAACGAGACAATAACTCTGCATATGTTCAAGAATGAATAAATATTAGTTCTTTTTTTAGTAATATTTATGTCTACTGCCTCAGCTCTGTGCACCTCGACTCCTTTCCTCTCGTTACAACAATGCAAATGGGCTGAGTCTAGACCAATACAAATCACAAATAAACCGTGTCTAGGCTCGTCAAAAATAAGCCAGTCTGACACAGCAAAAAACAATAAGATGGTTAGGCCATAGTGGCACCACACGGTTTAGACATACGGCCCATCATACCTGTGCTGTGCCTGCTAACCGGCACGATGCCTCTCTCTCTAACCACAAGTACAAGGTATGTTAATTCCTGAAACAACGACCCGATACTAAATATACTTTAGTTTGCACGTCAGTTGAAGGATGCTTTTTTTTTTCAATATATGTGCTTATGGTCCATTAATCTCAGGAAGATGCGAGGCTAATGCATGAGATGGGCTTGGATGCATACAAATTCTCGATTGCCTGGTCAAGGCTTATTCCAGGCACACGTACGACTCATATCTGTTACCTGCACCAAAGGCAACTCTACGGCGACGGAGCCGTACGTCGTTGCGCATGCACCACCTCCTGCTCGCGCACGCCTGGGCTGTGTCCCTCTACAGAGACGAGTGCCAGGTTAACTCATTCGTATATTGTACATGCATGGTCACTCCTCTTAAATTCCATCACAAATTGTGTTGCCTCAAGATATCAAGATTAAATTCCATCACAAGGGGTTCGACAGGGAGATCCCTTATCTCCATTACTATTCATCCTGGCAATCGACCCCCTCCAAAACCTGCTCAAGCTGGCCGCGAACAGAGGTATTCTCAAACCGGTGCTTCTAGCAACCGCAAGACTTCGCTGCTCATTGTATGCAGATGATGCCGGAATATTTTTAAATGCAAATACAGAAGAGCTGTCAGCCCTTAGTCGAATTCTGAAAATTTTTGGACGATGCTCGGGTTTGAAAATAAATATCTCCAAAACCGAAATTTACCCGATCAGATGCCAGGATGACCTAGTTCGAGATTTGTTGAATGTTTTCCCTGGAAAACTTTCTACCTTCCCTGGAAAGTACCTCGGGCTTCCCCTTCACACCAGACAACTAAGAAGAATTGAAATCCAACCACTGATTGACAAAGTGAACAGCAGGTTAGCTGGATGGAAAGGTAAATTACTATCCAAAGCCGGAAGGAGACACTTGTCAAATCAGGCTTACCTCACGACCAATATATCATATGACTGTTTTCCCACCACAAAAATGGTCGCTTTTGCATTGATAAACCGAGACGAAGCTTCCTTTGGAGTGGGAAAGAACCGTAAAATCAGAAGCGGAGGGCATTGTCTGATCAAGTGGCAGGTGACCTGTTTACCAAAAACCAAAGGGGGACTAGGTATCAAGGACCTGGAACGTTTCGCCAGGGTTCTCAGGCTTCGATGGCTATGGTACAAATGGAAAAACAAGGAAAGGGCGTGGACAGGATTGGAGTTACCTTGCGATGAAACAGATGTATCCCTCTTCAATGCCTCAACGGTTGTCACAGTAGGAAACGGTAATTTGGCCGACTTCTGGAGATCAAGCTGGGTGCAAGGAAAAGCCCCAAAAAACATTGCGCCGAATCTCTTCCAACTAGCAAGAAGAAAGAATGTCTCTGTCCAACAGGCCTTGGAAAATAACTACTGGATCCGTTTCTGTTCTCCGGTCTCCTCCCAAAAGGAGATACAAGAGTTTGTTCATCTCCATGAGGCAATCAGACGAATCAACAGAGATGAAGAGAGAGATGACCAAATAATATGGCGTTGGACATCTGATGGACAATACTCTGCAAGAAGCGCCTACCTAGTGCAATTCGACACTGTTTACTGTAAAATGAAGATTTCACCAATATGGAAGGCCAAAGCCCAACCCAAATGCCGTTTTTTTGCATGGACCTTGCTCCACAACAAAATTTTAACAGCTGATAACATGCTCAAAAGGGGATGGCCATGTAACACGACCTGCAGTCTTTGCAATGCGTCATCGGAAATATCAACTCATCTTTGCAAAGATTGCTACTTCGCTAGACAGGTATGGGATCATCTCCTACAATGGGGCAAGATGGACCAGTGGCAAACGCTGAGTTATAATGGCTCAGTATACAAGTGGTGGCAAAGGTTGAGAACCAACTGTGACAGAGACAAAAGACGCGACCTGGATGGGCTTCTCATTTATTTCTGGTGGCATCTTTGGCTTGAGCGAAACCAACGCATTTTTCAAGGGTTGGCCAGGACACCTAAAGAAGTGGCTACGTCGATCAAGGATGCGGTGCTCAGTCATCGTTTTGTTTGGTCTATACGACCTTCCGGGTAGTTTTTTACTAGTGGCGAATGGTCTGCAGGGCAGGAGTTTTTCTTTCAATTCATCTAGTTTTTTGTTCTGTGCCTAGTGTGTCCCGGTTGGGCGGGTAGTGTTTAGTTAAGAGATTACCAGTGTGCGTGGCGGTATGCTGTGAGGTTTTTTCAGACCCGATTTTTTCCTTATAAAAATGGGGCCGCCCCTCTTTTCCCTTTCTTAATATATTTTGCAGCAACTCTCTTGCTGCTCTTTCGAAAAAAAAATATCAATTGTTTTGATTTCGCACTGTCCAGGCTGAGCGAGGAGGACTGATTGGGCTCACATTGCTGGCATGGTGGCACGCGCCGGCGACACGGAAACCGGAGGATGTAGCAGCCTCTGCAAGGATGAACGATTTCACAGTCGGATGGTTGCTCATTTCATCGATTTCCTGACTTCCATTGAGTGAATCTTATGGGTTTATAACTGAACTGATGTGTTTCTGGTCAATGTAAATAGGTTCATGCATCCTTTGGTATACGGAGACTACCCACCGGTGATGGGGAGGAACGTACGTTGGGTCCAGCCAGGCTGCCGCTGTTGACCGCCGAAGAGGCGGCAAGAATGCGCGGGTCGTTTGATTTCGTGGGAATCAACCACCACGGCGCTGTCTGTATTGAAGCTGATTTGACCGAGCTAAAACGGCCATGCGGCTATCAGATATACTACCACTAAGAACTAAGGATCTATTTGGTTTGTTTTCAATGGTTACCGATGCTTGCCTTGTCAAATTTTGGTAGCATCGATCAAATTTAGTAAGCATTCGGTTTTCTACCAAATTATGGTAAGATTCCTTTGCTGAGGATGAGTGCTTCTCTGCCCCTCCTTCATTTCTTTTGTCGTCGGGATCTGCGGATGGGCCTTGACACCTTCGCGATCTTGGTTCCTGGGAGGACTTGATTGATTGCACTGTGACCGGCTCTCTGAGCGATCTGAACACTGCGCCATTGCTTTGACTTGCAACCCCAAATCAGGAACCCTAGAGACCGCTTCTCTACCTTCGTCACCTGATACCACCTGGCCATGCTCTACATGTGGCTTTCTGACCGCTTCGTGCCGTGGAGATGATGGGTCAGCAAGAGGGGAAGCTGGATCTGTGTGTGATTTGGATGATTTGCTGGAGGAAAGGGCTGGATTCGGATCAGATCTATGGGCGGGATGGGGCTGGAGCGAGGGGGAAGAGGGGGACGGGAGCGAGGGCGGCATCGTTCTCCTCGTGTGGTATGTACCACCTTAACTCATTGGTATATATTGTACATGCATGGTCACTTCTCTTAAATTCCATCACAAATTGTGTTGCGTCAAGATGTCAATTGTTTTGATTTCGCACTGTCGACCAGGCTGGGCGAGGAGGACGGATTGGGCGCCTCACATTGCTGGCATGGTGGCACGCGCCGGCGACACGGAAACCGGAGGATGTAGCAGCATCTGCAAGGATGAACGATTTCACAGTCGGATGGTTGCTCATTTCATCGATTTCCTGACTTCCACTGAGTGAATCTTATGGGTTTATAACTGAACTGATGTGTTTCTGGTAAATGTAAATAGGTTCATGAATGCATCCTTTGGTATACGGAGACTACCCACCGGTGATGGGGAGGAACGTTGGGTCCAGGCTGCCGCTGTTGACCGCCGAAGAGGCGGCAAGAATGCGCGGGTCGTTTGATTTCGTGGGAATCAACCACTACGACGCTGTCTATATTGAAGCTGATCTGACCGAGCTAAAACGGCCATGCGGCTATCAGATATACTACCACTAAGAATTAAGGATCTGGTTAGTTTGTTTTTGATGGTTATCAATGCTTGCCTTGTCAAATTATGGTAGCATCGATCAAATTGAGTAAACATTTGGTTTGCTACTAAATTTTGGTAAGATTTCTTCTCTTGTTCTCTAGTTCATTTTCTTGCCAATCTTTGGCCAAAACATTGATAGCCAATTTGGTGACTAAATTTTGGTAAGGTTTAGTAAGTCAAATTTGTTTTCAAACCAAATAGGTCCTAAGAAACCTGTGATGCACATGATTTAAGGAAATTGTATCAGTCAGATCCTGGAAATTTTGAGAACAAAGGCTCCAAGCTGTGAAGTGCGAAATTATTACAATTTTCTCATTTCCATTGCACGTTCCAAAAGGCCAGCCAGATGTAATGTACATTACTTCAATTTTTCTTCTTTATTTTCTAACATCTATGCAGAGCCGTGGGACAAGATAATTAAACAGCTTGGACTCGTCGGGCTGACAAATCATGCATGAGGCACCGCGGGCTCTGAGAAAAATGCTGGAGCACCTGCAGATGAAATATGGAAATCCTCCTGTTTCATCAACGAAGACGGTAAGCCGATCTCATTAATTCTCCAATACGTTGCATGGTTGCCCCAGGAGCTGGTCACGACCCAGATCCATCAGGTGGATTAATTCATGTACGACGACGACTTCAGGTCACGTTTCCTGCAGGTTTAATATTGAGGCATAGAAGATGATCCACCAAAGAGATCAATTTAAGTTCCTATTATAATAGATTTACGCCGCGGATTACCATACAGTCTTTTATGTTTCTGCCTCTGATCACAGGGACGGATCGAACGTGCTCGGCTACTTCGTGTGGGTCGTTCCTGGATGTGTTCGAGTACCTGAGTACCTCTTCGCCTACAGGTTCCCTTTCGCCCTCTATGGCGTTGACTTCGACGCCGAGGACCAGACGAGGCACGCCAGGCACTCGTCGCGGTGGCACTCCGGCTTCCTCGGCGGCGGCGAGCTTAGGCCGGTGGCGGCGTCTGGCGGCGGTAGGGCGTCTTTCTCGAATGAGCGCGCGTGTTGCACGTCCCGAATAGTGTATATATACATGCATACAGAACGGCAGAAACAGAAGCTTGATCAGGACCAATCAGGTCTTTCATTGTAACAGCCTGAAAAAATGCAAAACAAAAAAATGTAAATTTTGGTTGGAATTATGATTTTATTCTGAATTTCCATTTTTCTATATTTTTCTTGAATTTTAGTCTTTAAGAAAAACATTTACCTTATTGAATCCTTGAGTTGTAATATTTGAAATTCAAAATCATGTAAGAAAAAAATCTAGAGAAAATCTATTTAAATCTAAAGGCAACTCCAGAATATTCCAAAAAAGTCTCAAAGAAGTTTGAAAGCATTTAGTGCTGATAGAAAATCAAAAATAGTGTTTGATAATATGGAACAGAGACACCATTAGGTTTTTATAAAAATGTACGAGCATGATCATATTCTTAGATTTTAATGGTAACTTGTACAACACTAAAGGACCTTAAAGGAAAATTTTCAAAAAAATAAACCTTATCTGGTGCTTCTAAAAAATAAAAACAGTAGCAACTTAAAAACTGCTGAAAGTGCATCTAGGCCCCTCAAAGTATTTTGGTGATTTATGGCAACACAATTAAGTATGCTAACGGTGCAAGTGAGATTCTATGCAGCGATCAAGAGGATATCATCGTTGGAAAGGCGATTGGAGATCCCCACCACTTCTTTAATTTGAAAAGCGGCATCAAGACTTGGGTTGTAAATCTTTTATTTTATTGAGTCTAAGGATAGCCGTACTATTAAGGGGATCTGACGGAAAATCGCTTCTAGGATATGCTTGTGCTCATAGGATGAAAATTGCATCTCAAAAGAATTTCAAAATCATGCATTTCCTTTAAAAGGATACTCTGGCCGAGGGTCGATCCGAGTATCCGGACATTTAGTCCGGACACTCAGGAAAATGTCCGAGTATCCGGGATTAAATCCGGATACTCGAAAGTGGGGTCCTCGGTTGGTTCTTCTCTGGAGAGTCCGAGTATCCGGACATTTAGTCCGACACTCGGGAAATTGTCCGAGTATCCGAAGATAATGTCCGGACAATCCGGACTTTCTTGCAGAACAAAGGTAGCGGTTGGATTTTGGGAGCTCTATAAAAACCCTCACTCCATTTCTAACCGTTACCAACCCCATTCATTGCAGCATTCAAGTCAAAAGCTCTCTCTCACACTCTCTCAAGCCCTAGCTTCTTTCTCCCACTAAAATCTTTGATTTGAGTTGCTTCTTTGGGGAGAAAGAAGGGGATTCAAGTGATTTGAGCTTGCATGTTTGATTCTTGAGCACGAGCTTTATCCTCCAAGTCGATTTAGCGGTGTATTTGTTACTCTTGGAGTTTGAAGGGCTCCTAGACGGCAAGGAGTCACCGGGAGCCTCCAAGACTTCGTGTGGAGAGCCCCGGTCGTTTGTGAAGGCGAGCCTCGCTTCAAAGGAAAGAGGCAAGAAGTGAAGAACGGCGAAGTGCTTTGTGCAACACCGGAAGGAAAAAGGTCAAGAGGGACCCGGGCTTTGTGCCTCCTCAACGGAGACGAGGATTCCTTCAAGAATCCGAACTTGGTAAAAAATCTTTGTCTTGTGTTCTTCTTTTGCTTGAGCTAGGTTTTGGTATTGGTGTTGGAACTTGTGGTGCTCCGATCTACTTTATCTCGATGGTTGGCTTTAGATCTATATTTTTCAAAGGTACCGAGATCATTTAGAACCTTTGTATTCAGCTAGATTGTTGAAAATTTGCAAGGATTTAAAATTCTCATTTCGAGGTCACTGTCCAGGACACTCGGATATTTACTCCGGACTATCGGACAATTAATCCGGACTATCCGGACATTAAGTCCGGACACTCGGATTTTGGCCCTCGGGTGATTTTATTTAATTGCAAATTTTAATTACGCTATTCACCCCCTCTAGGCGACATATCGGTCCTTTCAATTGGTATCGAGCCAAATCTCCTTAGTTTGGCTTAACCGCTGGAGAATCAATATGTCGCAAACAGGAAGTTCTGTCGAAGACCTTACCGCACCTGCACGGTGACGATCTTAGGATGGGTATTCCGCTTAATTACAATTCTCTCGGCTCTTCATCGTATGTTTGCGTGCCCTCGATCCGAGCGCCTCACTCGATGGCACTCACTATGCCGCGTGGAAACATAAGATGAAGATGCACTTGAGATCACTTCACCCGCCTATTTGGAAGATTGTGCGCATGGGTTTCAAGCCAAATGATCCGAGAACCTTACTCCCGAAGAAGATAAAGATCAACACTTCAATGACTTGGCCGTCAATGCCTGTTTAATGCTTTGAGTGATTCCGAGTTCAACCGTGTGGATGGACTTGAGGAAGCAAAGGCCATTTGGGATAGACTCTAGTGAGTCATGAAGGATTTCAAGTGTTCGTGAATCAAAGATAGAGCTCATTATTGGTGAGCTAAGCGGTTCATATTGGAAGAAGGAGAGTCCTACAACAAGATGTTTGGACGGCTAATGGTGCTGTAAATCAAGCAAAAGGTCTTGGGTGCTTGATTTGTCGACAAGGCAAGTGGTGAAGATTATATCAAGTGATCACTCCTACCAACCGCAACCTTGTTCAGTTGATCCGAGACCGGCCTAACTTTGACACTTTGACACCTCATGACGTCATTGGCCGGCTCATGATAGACGAGATGATGGTAAAGGAAGCTGAGGTTGTGGAAGAACTCAAGTCAGGAAAGAAGAAGGGCATAGCTCTAAAGGCCGTCAAAATTGTGCGCCAAGCCGAAGAAAGCACAAGTGAAGACGAAGAGTCTAGTGGTCCATTGACAAATGAAGATATGGCTCTATTTGTGCGAAGATTCAACAAATTCTTTAAGAAGAAGAACTTCAAACAAGGAGGTCAGTCGAAGAGCTTTGGAAGAAAGTCAAAGGGAAGACATTCTACTCGAAGATGCTATGAATGCGGCGAAACCGGCCACTTCATTGCCGAGTGTCCGCACAAGGAAAGCAAAGATGAGAAGCCTCACAAGAAAGACAAATATCGAGGCAAAGACAGAGAAAAGAGCAAGAAATTCAAGCACTATAAGCACAAGGGCCAAGCACATATTGGAGAAGAGTGGGACTCAAACTCCGACTCCGACTCAAGCTCCGAGTCCGACGAGGAAGGAGGAATTGCCTCCGTCGCCATCGCCGTGCCTACCACCTCAACAACGTCGAAGAGCCTCTTCGACAACATGAGCGATGACGACGACATCACTCCTATGTGCCTTATGGCAAAAGGGCATAAGGTATCATCAAAAGACTCCACTCCCTCCATTGCTAATGAATGTCTAGATGAGCACGATAGCGATAGTGATAATGATGACGTTAACGCCGTGCTTAAGTCTATGAAGAACTTTGACATTCATAAATTAAATTTGCTCTTAAAAGACATTGAGAAATTAGAGGAAATAGTAGAACAAAAGGAAGCTACTCTCGAGGCTCAAGAGGATTTGCTCATCCTCGAAAAGGAAAAGAATCGCGAGCTAGAGAGGAGCTTATCTTTTGAAAAAGAGAAAAATGAAAAGTTGGTTGAGAATTCAAAATTAATCAAATCCGAGTTGACTAGTCTCGAGATCACCAATGCTTCACTCGAAGAGAACCTTGCTAAGGCAAAGGATGCTTGCAAGGCTCTTGAGTTGAAGCTTGTTGATCTCAAGAATAGCCCTCCGGTTACCTCAACCATTAACTCCAATTCTTCATTGCCTTCAACAAGCAATGGATGCGCTAGGTGCTATAATGTCAATATTGATATTTGTACCACTAACCTTGAGACTTTGCAAGTACTTGCTCATGAAAATGAGAAGCTCAAGGGAATGCTCGAAGATGGACTACAAAAGTCCTATAAGGCTAGCAAGGGACTAGAGGAGTTCCTCGGTAAGCGCAAAGGTAACCCCATGAAGCATGGGCTTGGTTATGTCCCTCCCAAGGGCAAAGGAAATCACATTGTGGTTGCGCCTTTGAACAAGCCCATTCACTTCATAAAAGGGGAAGCAAACTCTAAATATAAGGCTCAATCCACTTTCTTTGCTTCTTATGTGCTTAAGAGGACTAGCCTCGGTAGAGTAGTTGCTCATTATATTGGGGGTAAGCCCAAAAATGCCTCTTGTGTGCGATCTATTTGGGTCCCCAAATCACTTGTCACTAACGTGCGCGGACCTAAACAAGTTTGGGTACCAAAGAGCAAAAACTAAATTTCATTTTGTAGGCCTATATCTCCGGTGGAACAAGTTGGATCTTGGATAGCGGATGTACGCATCACATGACCGGAGAAAGGGCAATGTTCGCGCATTTGGAAGCCAATGGATCAAACAGTGAAAGCATCATTTTTGGCGATAATGGAAAAGGTGAAGTGGTAGGTTTAGGTAAGATCTTAATCACCAATGATTTCCATATAAATATTGTTTTGCTTGTTGAATCTCTAAGCTACAATCTATTGTCCGTTGCACAATTATGTGAAGCGGGCTATAATTGTGTGTTTAGTGAGAAAGGTGTGGATGTCATTAAGAGGGTTGATGGTTCAGTAGCCGTTAAGGGCCGTTTAAAGGGTAATCTCTATCTTATAGATTTCTCTACTGATAGAGTTAACCTTGAAACATGTCTTATGGCTAAATCTAGCATGGGTTGGCTTTGGCATCGCCGGCTTGCCCATGTTGGGATGAGGAACCTTCACAAACTCCTTAAGGGCAACCACATTCTTGGACTAACCAATGTTGTTTTTGAGAAAGATAGGGTATGCAGTGCATGTCAAGTCGGGAAGCAAGTCGGTGCTTCTCACCCCGTCAAGAATGTGATGACCACTTCAAGACCATTGAAAATGCTTCACATGGACTTGTTCGGCCCAATCGCGTACATAAGCATCGGAGGAAACAAGTACGGGTTAGTAATTGTAGATGATTTTTCTCGATTTACTTGGGTGTTCTTTTTGCATGATAAAAGTGAAGCTCAAGGATCTCTTAAGAAGTTCATGAGAAGGGCTCAAAATGAGTTCGAAGTGAAGATAAAGAAAATTCGGAGTGATAACGGCACCGAATTCAAGAACACCGGCGTTGAGGAGTTTCTCGATGAAGAAGGCATCAAGCATGAATTCTCGGCTCCCTATTCTCCTCAACAGAATGGGGTAGCCGAGAGGAAGAATCGAACCCTCATCGAGATGGCGCGTACGATGCTTGACGAATACAAAGTCTCCGACATATTCTGGGCGGAGGCCGTCAACACCGCGTGCCACAGCTCCAACCGATTATATCTTCACAAGTTGCTAAAGAAGACGGCGTACGAGCTCCTCACCGGGAAGAAGCCAAATGTATCCTACTTCAGAGTATTTGGGAGTAAATGCTACATCCTCAACAAAAAGGCTAAGTCTTCTAAATTTGCTCCTAAAGTAGATGAGGGATTTTTACTTGGTTATGGATCGAATGCTTACGCATATCGGGTTTTCAATAACACCACCGGTGTAGTTGAAATCTCGCGTGACGTAACTTTTGATGAAACTAACGGTTCTCAAGTAGAACAAGTTAATTGTGATGAAATTGATAGGGAAGAACCTCCATGCGAAGCAATCAAGAAATTGGCGATTGGGGAGGTAAAACCGGTGGAACTGGATGCAATCCCGAGCACCCCAACCCGGAGTGTCCGGGATAATGTCCGGAGTATCCGGATAAAATCTCCGGAGTGTCCGGACTTAATCTCGGACATTCCGGACATTAGTGCTCAAAATGTTGATCCACCCTCTTCCATTCAAGCTCAAGATGGCTCCAACACCTCTCAAGATGACGGAGATCCTATTCAACGTATAAATGCAACAACTCTTCATCCGAGAGTTCATCAAAGCATACAACGCGATCATCCGGTCGACAACATACTTGGAGACATTAACAAGGGAGTATCCACTAGATCTCGACTTGTAAATTTTTGTGAATTTTACTCTTTTGTATCTTCTCTTGAACCACTTAAGGTAGAAGAAGCACTCCAAGATCCGGATTGGGTGATGGCCATGCAAGAGGAGCTGAACAACTTCGAGCGGAACCAAGTATGGAAGCTTGTCGAAAGGCCCAAGCAGAATGTGATTGGAACTAAATGGGTGTTTCGGAACAAGCAAGACGAGAACGGAATAGTGACTAGAAACAAAGCAAGGTTGGTTGCTCAAGGCTTCACACAAGTCGAAGGTTTGGATTTCGATGAAACATACGCTCCTGTAGCTAGGCTTGAATCTATTAGAATATTACTTGCCTTTGCTACTCACCATGATTTTAAGCTATATCAAATGGACGTGAAAAGCGCCTTCTTAAATGGACCACTTTCTGAAATGGTCTACGTCGAGCAACCACCCGGATTCGAAGACCCGAACCATCCGGACCACGTCTACTTCCTACACAAGGCTCTCTATGGGCTTAAGCAAGCGCCGAGAGCATGGTTCGAGTGTCTTCGTGATTTTCTTCTCGGTCAAGGTTTTGTAGTCGGAAAGGCCGACCCTACTCTCTTCACCAAACACATTGATAATGATTTATTTGTGTGCCAAATATATGTCGATGACATTATATTTGGATCTACTAATGAACATTTGTGCAAGGATTTTAGCAGGATAATGACTAAAAGATTCGAGATGTCCATGATGGGTGAGTTGAAGTTCTTCCTCGGATTTCAAGTCAAACAACTAAAGGAAGGAACTTTTATATGTCAAACAAAGTACATCAAGGACATGCTCAAGAAGTTCGGCATGGAGAACGCCAAACCAATCAAAACGCCAATGCAAGCCAACGGGCATCTAGACCTCGACAAAGAAGGTAAACCGGTCATCCAAAAGGTATATCGCTCGATGATCGGCTCTTTACTTTATCTTTGTGCATCTAGGCCCGATATTATGCTTAGTGTGTGCATGTGTGCACGTTTTCAAGCCGCTCCAAAGGAATGCCACATGGTGGCCAGAAGAGAATCTTGAGGTATTTAGTGCACACTCCTCATTTCGGCTTTGGTATCCCAAAGGTTCATCTTTTGAGTTAGTCGGCTATTCGATGCGGATTATGCAGGATGCAAGGTGGATAGGAAGAGTACCTCGGCACTTGTCGGCTTAGGTAGATCTCTTGTTTCTTGGTCTTCCAAGAAGCAAAATTCGTAGCCTTGTCCACACCAAGTCGAATATATAGCCACGGAGTTGTTAAAGAATTGCTTTGGATGAGACAAACCCTAAATGATTATGGCCTAACCTATAATCGTGTGCCACTTTTGTGTGACAATGAGAGCGCCATAAAAATTGCTAACAACCCCGTCCAACATTCCCGTACAAAGCATATCGATATTCGCCACCATTTCCTAAGGGATCATTCCGTTCAATTCCTTGAAATTCCCTTTTGGATCCCGAGCCTTCAGCTCGGACAGTCCGGACTAATTGTCCGGAGTATCCGGACAAATTGTCCGGAGTGTCCGGACAAAATGTCCGGAGTATCCGGACTGTGATGGCTGTGGGTATTTAAGCCCGTGCGGGGGCTCCTTTTCTCTCTCTTCTCTCATTTGTTTCAACCGCATCCGCCTCAAATCTTCGCCCTAGCCGCCGCCCTCCAGTTCCCCTCCATCTCCGGCGTGTTTCTCACCCTCCGGAGCCTCCGGATCATCCTTGGAGGGCTTGGGGAAGGATCTCCCTCGTCGTTTCTTCGTTCTTGCGGTTCTTCGTTGTGGTATGGCTCCTTTTGCCCTAATCTTCTCTTGATCAATGAAACTCCTAGGGTTAGGGTTCCTCTGTTAGAGTACCTTCTCCTCCTTGCCTAAATCCCAAGAATGTGCTCTTAGAAATCCCATTGTTTGCAATTTAGGGTTTTGGGTTCAAATCTGGTAAACCCGGAGTCTCCGGATATTTTATTCGGAGTATCCGGACAAAACCCCGGACACTCCGGACTAAATCCCCGGAGTATCCGGAGAAATTGTCCGGACAGTCCGAACAAAAGGTCCGGAGTATCCGAGCTGTACCTCTCGGCCCAAAAACTTAAATTGTGAAATCTGCTTTCATGCAATTGTTTTTCACTCCAATCTTTGTTCCCTCTTAGATGTCTTCTTCCCAAGGAGGTTCGGGTGCCGGCAAGCGCCCAATTGAGTCGCCTCCTTCCTCTCCCACCGGCGCTCCCAAGAAGAAAAGGCATGGTGTGAAGAAGATCCCTCAAGGCCGCGCAAATCTGCTCTTGGGTCCGTCTCACGCTCAAGCTCCTCCTCAAGTCAATCCCGAGGATATCCTCGCCGAAGAACATCCCGCGGATGTGCATGCTAGGCTTCGTGAGCAGAAAAAGAAGCAATATCAAGAGTCAAGGTTGGCGATTGGTCCACTTGAGAAGCTTCAGCCTCAATGGAGATATCCAGGCCAGATGATGCCGCTTCGTGTGGTTGATTATCGTGTGGGGTCTGGAAAAGGCAAGATCATTGTTGCGCAGAGGAACAAGGATCCGCTTGAGTTCCATCAGGATCAGTACGTTGACAAGCGGTTCTGGAACAGGTTTCACTCTGATTTCTATGAGACTGTTCTTCTGCCTATGGAGAATCCGGTGATGAAGATGAAGCGCGTTGATTGGTTATATATGTCTGAGGCTCAAAATCCTATCTTCGACCAAGTCATCGAGATTTGTGAGCGGCATAAAGTGAAGGACATTATGAGTTTCATGCACTCTTGGAATGATGAGGTAATCATGCAATTCTATGCCACTCTTTACTTTGACAAGAAGCAAGATGCCATTTGGTGGATGACAGATAAACTCTGGTATGTGGTAACCAAGAGGACCTTTGGTAGGATATTGCACTTGCGATCTGCTGATGGGGATGCCAAGCTGCATGATAAGAAAGTCATGACTCCTGAGCAGCTTGGAGATTTATATGACTCGTCTCAGCATGTTGTGATGGGCACCATCAAGGGTCTGAAGCCAGTGCCAGCTGTTCTTCTTCGATTGCTTCGGGTCACTCTTTGGCCCAAGGAGGGAGATGCGTCAGCCATCAATTCGTATGTGAGAAATTTGCTGTTTCATCTGGTTGAGCGCACTCATGGATTTGATGTGGTTGACTTCATCTGGGAGGCCATCCGCTACAACTCTTTGAGCAACTCCAGCAGCTGCGGGTATGCGCCTTTCATCATGGCTGTGATTGAGCACGCCACGGGGCTTGACTTCGTGAAGGATGTGGAGCATGTGCCTTACAAGGTCCGTCCTCAGTCAGCTCCTGCTGCTCCTGTGGACAAGCGTCCCAGGGGTCGTCCTCCAGTCACTCGGTCTTTTGCTCCATCGGCTCCTTCTTCAGCTCCGGCTTCCGCAGAAGCGCCTCCTCCAGCTCCTCCAGCTCCAGCTTCTCCCACGGGAGAAGGCTCTCCTCGCACTAGCCGCGACACCATCAAGAGGATGCTCAAGTGCCTTTTCTGTTTATGTCAAGATGTGTCTGAGCAAGTGAAGGAGACCCGTCGCGAGTTGCGTGAACACCGCTAGAGTTCGCGCCTACCGCCGCCAAATAGGTGAGGATCTTCCGGCTAGTAGCGAGTCCGAGGAGTCGGCACATGTATCTCAATGGATTCCGCTACTCGGCAGGCTATTCGATCTTCCTCGTTTCGCACCTCGTGCCGATGGCGATGGCGATGGCGGCGATAGCGAGGAGGAAGACTACGAGCCTTCGGCGACGATTTAGTAGTTCGAAGCGGTAGACTCTTCCTTTTGGTGTCTTGATGCCAAAGGGAGAGAGTGCTAGAGAGTTTATTTATTTCCTTTCTTGTGCGTCGTCGTTTATTTATCGTATCTCGCTAAAACCTTTATTAGTGCTTGTGCTTGTGGTTGGATGTTTGGTTGTTGATGTCGAACTATTTGATTGCTTAAATATCATTCCTTTCCGTTATGCATTTGTGTGATATCATGTCATATCTACTTGTGCAAAATTACTTATTGATTATCTTGTCATATTCTATCGTACGCAACAATTTAGGGGGAGCTCTTGCACCTCTTGTTCCTCGTATTTAGGGGGAGCTCCACCCTCCAAGCATTTGGTTTTCCAAATGCTATATCATTTCAATTCTTTTATCCAAATTCAATTGTGTTGTCATCAAGTCACCAAAAAGGGGGAGATTGAAAGTGCATCTAGGCCCCTCAAAGTGTTTTGGTGATTTATGGCAACACAATTAAGTATGCTAACGGTGCAAGTGAGATTCTATGCAGCGATCAAGAGGATATCATCGTTGGAAAGGCGATTGGAGATCCCCACCACTTCTTTAATTTGAAAAGGCGGCATCAAGACTTCAGTTGTAAATCTTTTATTTTATTGAATCTAAGGATAGCCGTACTATTAAGGGGGATACGACGGAAAATCGCTTCTAGGATATGCTTGTGCTCATAGGATGAAAATTGCATCTCAAAAGAATTTCAAAATCATGCATTTCCTTTAAAAGGATACTCGCCGAGGGTCGGTCCGAGTATCCGGACATTTAGTCCGACACTCAGGAAAATGTCCGAGTATCCGGGATTAAATCCGGATACTCCGAGCTGGGGTCCTCGGTTGGTTCTTCTCTGGAGAGTCCGGAGTATCCGGACATTTAGTCCGGACACTCCGGGGAAATTGTCCGGAGTATCCGAAGATAATGTCCGGACAGTCCGGACTTTGCGCAGAACAAAGGTAACGGTTGAATTTTGGGAGCTCTATAAAAACCCTCACTCCATTTCTAACCGTTACCAACCCCATTCATTGCAGCATTCAAATCAAAAGCTCTCTCTCACACTCTCTCAAGCCCTAGCTTCTTTCTCCCACTAAAATCTTTGATTTGAGTTGCTTCTTTGGGGAGAAAGAAGGGGATTCAAGTGATTTGAGCTTGCATGTTTGATTCTTGAGCACGAGCTTTATCCTCCAAGTCGATTTAGCGGCGATTTGTTACTCTTGGAGTTTGAAGGGCTCCTAGGCGGCAAGGAGTCACCGGAGCCTCCAAGACTTCGTGTGGAGAGCCCCCGGCCGTTTGAAGGCGAGCCTCGCCTCCAAAGGAAAGAGGCAAGAAGTGAAGAACCGGCGAGTGCTTTGTGCAACACCGGGAGGAAAAAGGTCAAGAGGGACCCGGGCTTTGTGCCTCCTCAACGGAGACGTAGGATTCCCTTCAAGAATCCGAACTTCGGTAAAAAATCTTTGTCTTGTGTTCTTCTTTTGCTTGAGCTAGGTTTTGGTATTGGTGTTGGAACTTGTGGTGCTCCGATCTACTTTATCTCAGTGGTTGGCTTTAGATCTATATTTTTCAAAGGTACCTGAGATCATTTAGAACCTTTGTATTCAGCTAGATTGTTGAAAATTTGCAAGGATTTAAAATTCTCATTTCGAGGTCACCTGTCCGGACACTCCGGATATTTACTCCGGACTATCCGGACAATTAATCCGGACTATCCGGACATTAAGTCCGGACACTCCGGATTTTGGCCCTCGGGTGATTTTATTTAATTGCAAATTTTAATTACGCCTATTCACCCCCCCTCTAGGCGACATATCGGTCCTTTCAACTGCAATAACATTGTCGACTTTTATAAAAATATACATATTTTCTCATCATCTAAAAATTTTATGGTGTCATTATTAAACCCTAGTATCACACAAACAAATTTTCAAATGAATTTAAACTAATTTTATATCTTAGAAAAATTAAAATAAAAAAACTCAAAATTGAAACATTGATCTTTTCAAAATTTTATAAAATTGTACAAATGTGATCATAGCCTGGAAATTTTATGGAAGCATTTACCTTATTGAATCCATTGCTGGCTCACCCCGCTGCCTTTGTACTGCCACCGAGCCATCCTTCGAGCTCCCCATGCCGCCCTTTTGCTCCCTGAGCCCTCGGCCAATCGGCGTTGCCCCTCCCTCGCCACCGGCGAGCCTCATGGCCACCTCCCCTATTCAATGAAATCGACAGGTGGGGGCCTATCATCAGTGGCTGCTCAAAATGCAGGAAAACCTGAAAAATATGAAAATATAGATATACATTTTCCTTTTCTGAAAACGCACTTTTCCATTGTTGCGATTTTTCAAACCCGAGCCCACTCAATTGTTAATAACTTTTGTATTCTAACTCCAAATTGAGTCAAATAAATTTATAAATTCATATAAAATCATGGGATTTCAGAATATGTAAAAATATTTCATTTTGGATTTCTTTCCAAAATTTTTGAATTTAAAATTTTAATAAACTTATAATAGTCACTATTCATAATTATTAAATACTAACTCCAAAATTTGTGAAATAAATTTTTAAAATTTATGAGACCATATGCACTCCAAATCTGCAAAAATACTTAGATTTGGACATAATTTGAATTGAAATTGTAAATAGGTTGCTTTCCAATACATTCAAAATTCAAATAGCTATAACTAGTGCAAATCAATTCAAAATTTGGTGAAACCAGTTTCTAAACCTAGTAAAAATCATAACCTTTCTGGTTATGCAAAAATGTATATAATCTTAGGCTCTGTTAGCATATAAATTTGTCATAAGATGATTCGTATTCCATTTAAAAGTTTAAATAACCATAGCCGTGCAACTAATCCCCAAAAATTTATACAATACTAAACTCTCTGTTGGTACAGAGATGTGAGAGATTTGCCCTTTGTTGGATTAGAAACTTAATTCAAAAAGGGCTATTAGCATCTAAAACTATTAATAGTTATACCTTTTGCAAATAGGACTTAATCATAAAAGAATCCATTTCTATAGGACTCAAATGTAATGAAATAAATTTCTAATATTTTCATAAATGGATGAAATCATGGCTCTGTAAAGAAATTAAAATTTGAGCTTCTTATGGATTAAACTCATAATAATAATGACTACATATAAAACTTGAAAGTCCATAACTCGTGTAAGCAAACAAGTTTAAAAATTGAGAAACTCGTACCTAAAATCTTTTTATCACTAGAACTTTCTATTTTAAATCATATTTGAATTTAGTGTTATTTGTTTCTTATTGCCTTTTTACGTGAAGTACGTGTAGATACTGACATTTCCAAACCTGCCACTGTCACATAAAATGAGACAAAAATATAAACGATGTGTGATGGATGTGCGGGTTCGCCCTACAGTAGGGTATGATATTGAAAAAAATTTAGACTAGGCTACAAGAATGTAAAAAAAAAGGTCTCCGACACGATCAATTCAGTTTTTTGTTCACTGTTTTTTTAGATGGTCTTGGTGTGTAATTATATAGACAAAGAAAAATTTATTGGTAAGTTTTTGTGCCGAAGCGAGAGTGTTGTGATATAGTTGGACTCTAGTCTCGTTATGGATAAATTCAAATTCATCTCTAATTAGTTTTTACTATAAATATAACACCTATTTGTACAAAAGAATCAATCTAATAAAGAGATAACAGTTTTTGCCTCTCTATATCATCATGCTCCCTTTGATTGTTCTTGCTATTCGATCGGTACATTGTATTTGATTTACGGTAGCTGTCATCGTTTTACAAAAGAATTCAATTTTTTGTTCACTGCTATTTTCTAATGGTCCTTGTGTGTAGTTATACAGCCGAAGAAAAATTTATTGGTAAGTTTTTTTGGCCGAAGTGCACAGTTCAACTCTAATTATGTTTCTGGGCTGAGTTGTCGTCACCGCAGCACGGGGTTTCCACGTGGGCAGCGTAAAATTAATTTCATGCGTCGGCTGCTAAAGTTTGAGAGGCGGCGAGGACGTCCGACCAGCTGCCTGCTGGGGGCGGGGGCGATGGACGGCCGGGAAGAGAAAGCCGCCGAGTGACAGGGAACTGTGACACCGCACACGGGAAGAGGATCTTTCTCTGCCTGCCGCACACGTATAAGATGCCAGAGTTTGCCTTGCATAACGCAGAAAAGTTGCATTGCATAATGCCTAAAAAAAACTCCTGAACTTTGCATCAGACTGCATGCATTTCTAGGATCTAACAGATGAACAACATCAACATCCAATATTCCAACGTGTGTATCCTGAAATGTATAAGTCCATGAAGCAGAAAAGAGTGCGAAATTTGTTCCGTTGCAGTTCTCTCTTCTGCTAGAAGACAGACAAACATCATGGAGCTTTACATATAATCGTATCTATGAGTACATCACCTAAAATATTATGTTATCACCTTCAGACAGAGGACAATCCACCCTGAATGAATGCCCATCTGATCTGCAAGAAAAGAGTTAGCACCAACCATTTAATTTGTTCCCTTGCTTCAGAAACAGAGGGATTCGGCAGCATACGCTAAAGTTCTATGTTCGAGTTCATGAGCCATTTTTTTAATTTAACCCTGTAGTCATAAACATAGGCATCCGTGAGCTCAAAGTCTGCTAGATCTGGTACTAAAAACACCAGCTTTTTCTTTTTCTTTTTCTTTTTTTCAGAAATGAGAGAGAGGTCTCCCGATTTCATTTATTGAAACCACTACAAGTTCTTTACAAAGCAAAAGGAAGACGAACAGAGGAAAACAGATATGTCCAGTTCACATGCTGCAAAAAGAAGACGAACATAGGAAAACAGAGTTCTCGCAACGTCTTCCGGACCAAAACGAAAATAAGCAACGAACTACACCCACAAAACACTGCACTTTTCCTTGATAAGGAATTGAATGAACATATTAGTGCTGATCTGGGTTTCAAATATCGATGAAAATCGCTAAAAAATCGTGAAAATCGACCATATCAGTCTGGCTCAAGAAACGGAATCGGTCGATAAACCGGTCCAATTCAAATTCAAATTCAAAAAATTAGAAAATTTGAAAAAAAAATATTCAAAAGTTCTCTAAAATTAGTATTAATAGCTTTTTGACATCTACCATAAAAAATTTTGATACGTTTTTTAACAAAAACGAATATAGATAATAAAAAAGGGATTTGAAAAACCTAATTGTTGATTGATTTGTGAATGGTATTGAAATGAAAGTTTATTTGTTGAGATATTATTGCTAAGTACCTACTTTACAACTTGATATTGTCTAAAATATAGCAAAGATCATACAGAATTTTTTCATATTTTTTTATAGTTGTGCTATTATTGCAAAATGTGTACTTTACAACTTAACGTTGTCTTAAAATGTAAGAAAGATTATGCCGGGTTTTAACAAAATTTTAAATATTTTCTACAATTTTTTTAATTTCCCTTGATTTTTTTCTAATTTTCGCTGAGTGTGCCGATTTTCGATGTAAACAGGATGAAAATCAGTAAAAATTGGCAAAACTTGTCTTTTTTTATTTTCTTCGTCACTATTTGACCACCAATTTCAAAAAAATTGACTTTGCATTTCATTCAGTTTCTACCGATCTTTGACGAAATTCGATACTACTGGGGGGGGGGGCAATTTGTGGGTTCAGTTCAGTAATGTAAACTCTGGTGCTGATATGGAGATGGATCCAGAGCTTGGGACCAGAAGAAACGTCCTTGGTAAAAGGTACAATGGTTATCCTATCATCTCAAATCATTTTTCTTGTATTTGTTCATGTTTCCTGAAGAGCACAAGGTTAGCCAGAGATGCTTGGTGCAGTGGTGGACTGCAGAGGGTTAGTCAAGGAAGATTTGTCACAAGTTGGCAGAGGCAGACATCTATTTCATGGAACTCATTCACTTGACCATGATCCTACCATCTCAACAATCAGTTTATACTAGAAAAGAAATTTACTCTATTGAAGGATAGTAATCAATACTTGTTAAAATTGTTGGTTTGTCGTGTCTGCAAAGCAAGTAAGATCACGATGTAATCAGTAATCGTATCAAATCAGTTAGTTTATTTCCTTATTTAGCCTTTTCATGTTTAGCAATCAGATGAAATCAGTTAGTTTATTTCCTTATTTAAGTTTTTCATGTTTAATTATTGACTTGGTTAGCAAGCTGTTTAGGTAGTCCATCCATTATAAATGATCGTTGAGTTTGAGAACACAGGACAACAAAGAAAAAAGAGAGAAAAAAAAAGGAAAAACGGTAGCTAATTCAGGTTCAACAAGAGGCCTATTGTCAGGTCTAGGTTCATCATTTCAAATCCGATTAGGTTCCGAACAAGTTGACATGATTTCAGGAGCTGCTGCTACGTCTCAGGGCTCAGGAGCTGGTCACGAGCCAGACCCATCGGGTGAATTCCTTCCTGTACGATGATGAGTTTAGGTCGCATTTCCTGCAGGTTTACATCGAAGCCACGCTCCTTTCCATCAGGTACAAGATGGCCTGCTAATCTCATCTTGTTTCCGCCTCTGATCACGTACGGTACGTGCAGGAACGGATCGAACTTGCTCGGCTACTTCGTGTGGTCGTTCCTGGGCTGGACGTGTTCGAGTACATCTTCGCCTACGGCGTCGACTTCCGGGCCGAAGACCGGACGAGGTAAAGCCCGAAGCTCGGCACGGTGGTTCGCTGGCTTCCTCCGTGGCGTCCGGCCAGCGCTAGAACCTCCTACTCCGAAGGAGCTAGCACCAGGGTTAAAATTTTCATTTTGGAGTCAAAACCGCAACCCGACAGTAGCGGTTTTCGCGAAAAACCACTCGAAAACCGTGAAAAACCGAACAGTTTGGAAATTCAAATCTGATTAAAATTTGGTCAAACCCACGAGCGAAAACCGCTCGGTTTTTGCGAAAAAATCGAGCGGTTTTTAGAGAAAACCGTGAAAAAGCGAGGAGGTTGGAAAAATGGGGAAACAATCCAAAAAAAAGTAAAAAAAATTGTAAAAAAATATTGTAAAATTTTTATAAATACAGGGAAGGCTAAAATTTAGTAAAAACGTAATAAATATATAAAGAAGTTTCTGCTTCTGCCAACTGAAAGATACGACGCAGGATAAGCGAAGCCCCTCGGGAAACTTGGAGGGAGTATAGGGCAATGGGCTGCTCGGCATTGTGGAGTGCATCTTCAACTGATGATACATATGTCCCGTTGCATAAAATTCTTCAATTTACTTGTCACAACCAGAGGCAGAATTCCCTGGAGACTTTTGACATTGGGCCTCCTAACGCGTTACGGTGGCCGATTCAAAGTCTCTTGTGTTTCTCTTTATTTATCCTCCGAGCGGACCACCTCCTTTGCTTTAGTTCTTTAACTTTGGCGAAATACAAGAAAGCAGCGTGGCCTGCAAACATTCTCTTTGACCTATAAAAGCTGAAAGATTCATGTAATGCACTGTGTTTGCCCTCTAGCCGTACCGGCACCTTTGTTTTAGTTAACTTTGGCGAAAGACAAGGGAGCAGTTTGGCCTGTAATTCTGCCTGCCGTTTAGGAACTGAAAGAAACCCAGTATGATTCATGATAATGTACACTGAAGGGTGTTCCGAACAGAACAAAATGCAGGGCATATTGCCCTCAAATACGTAAATAAAAAATGCAGGACACGTGTAACGCACGCCCACTCACATACTATTTTGTAGAACTCAATTTGTTCTGGGATTCATGTCCCAACAACGTGCTGTTTGGACTCGGGATATTAACACGAAACTTTTAGGTTGAATGCCAAATAATATTTAATTTTCTAAGGAAATTAAGAAAGCCATGGACATGTTTGGCTGGCTCTGTTGCTAGTAAACCCCCATTGTTAAAAAAAGGATCTTATCAACCGTGCATTGAATGCCGAATAATATTTATGTTGCATGGGCTAGAACTGACATACCAGCTCCAAGAAATACATGCCGGCATCCATCCTTCTGAGTGTGCTAGCAAGCTAATACACAGGACGATGCATCTTTGTTCTTCTCGTCACCTGTAAG
This sequence comes from Guadua angustifolia, assembly GCA_036346375.1. Lineage (NCBI taxonomy): Eukaryota > Viridiplantae > Streptophyta > Magnoliopsida > Poales > Poaceae > Guadua > Guadua angustifolia. The sequence goes on along the minus strand of CM070514.1, from coordinate 39,219,164 downwards.
CAGCAGATAAGAATAGATTCAGCACTCACCTGCAAGCAAAGTGTCTTATCTTGCTTGCCTTGATTTACAACAAAACAGAGGAGATGAAGGGGCTGGGAGCCAGAGTGGAGGACATAAGCCAGAGGAACTCACGCTACCAACTTTTTGAAGATCTCAACTCTGAGCCTGCCATCTCTGCTGAGCGGGCTAGGATTGTCAATGCAGAAATATTTGGCATTGATGAAGCGAGGCGTGCTGCGAAGAAAGCGAAAGTGGATCTTGTCCAACTGGTCAACAACAAGGAGGACGAGGACCTTACAGGGCCGGCCCAAAGGGGGGGCGGCCGGTGCGACAGCCAGGGGCCCCCAATTTAGGGGGGCCCCCAATTTAAAAGGGTCTCGGTCCATATAGTTTGTAGGTATTAGCAGGTTAAGCATTTCATTATTATCTGATCAAATTAATTAGTTAATACTCCCTCCATCCCATATTATAGGGTGTATTAGTTTTGGCACGAATTTTAGCGTAGCTGTTTTTTTTGTTGATTTTGTTCCGATGCTACCCTTAATTAAATAGCGTTCCACGGTAATTAAGCTAGTAGCAATTATGAATCCTTAATTAGCGTTGCATGCAAAGGAATATGCGATGGAGCATGGAGGGAGTAGCTAGTCTGCTAGTGACGTTTCGTTTTTGGCCCATTAAATTACCGAGGCGACGACCGAGTAACCGACGTTTCATTTTCTCTAGCTGCCGATCAGCCGATCCCCGCTATGCGACTTGCGAGACACTCCGCGTAGACGCGCCTGTCCGCCATCTTCGCCGTCTCATCAGGGTCGAGGCTCGAGCGGCCGGCCGGCCGCGTGTCGGTGCACTCCCCGCCGTCGAAGTTTCGAAAATTCGAACCACAGTATAAGATATGAATCAATAAATCATTTATTCATTTTCTCAGTTATTTCTACCTTCTGATGTGGATAATCATCTATAATTTAACATGCATAAATATTCCTGTCTCCTGAATATGGATGTCTCTGGCTCTTTGCTAGAAACAGTTTACAATATCGTGTGATGTTATGCTTCTTCAGTCAACCATTTTTGTCCAAGTGTAATGGGAAATCAATAATTAGATATGCAGGCATGCGGTAGTCTTTCATATGCTTCTTCAGTTCTTCTAATAGTCATTTGTGTTCATACAACCAAAGTTGAAGATTGTGTGCTGTATTATTATATCAATGAGTTCCATGTAATACACTAACTTTTAGAAGCATTCCCATGTTCATGAAGATATGCAAGCTATTTTGTTTGATAATTGCGCTTGACTGGCTGAAGAACATTAGTATCCACTATCCATGAGATTGAGAATTTCTTCTCTGACGTCAATCTTCTTGACTTAAATGGGAGTAAGAGGCTCTAAAGGGCATTTGTGTCATTGAAAAGTTAATCAAATCAGCTGCTTAAATCCGAAATTAATCTCAATTGAGTTTGTTAAGGATTTAGATTGATATCCAAATGTATCAATTGCTTATCGAATCTTATTCACCATACCTATGACTGTAGCCTCCGCTGAAAGAAGTTTTTCAAAGCTAAAATTATTAAAAAATTACTTGAGGTCATCAATGTCACAAGAAAGGTTAAATGATTTGGCAACTTTATGCATTAAGAAGAATAAATTGGATGAAATTGATATTGATACTATTATTGATGACTTTGCATCGAAGAGTGTTAGAAGGAACTTTAACTTACCCATTTAAATTTGTAGGAGTTGGTGAGATTGGCTTTTGTCGCAGCATTATGGTAGTGATAGCAATGTGGTGCGGGTGGGCTTGAAGGTGCATCTTGAAGGTTAGAGCTCAATTTAGTTGAATAGTACATGAGTTTAATTATGTTTAAACTATCTTTTGGTTGTGACTTGTTCTCTACCAAGTTTATTATATATGAAAGTATTCGATATTTTATCTGTAATAATTATGGTAGTTAATAAAAAGGTCACTTCATTTAGCTCGCCCCGGACCCCCAAAATCTTTGGAACGTCCTGGGACCTTAGAGTCGTTGCAGTGTGGGGACCAGGTGGTGATGTTGGGCAGATGTCCGTCATCAAGAAGGCCTATGAGATAAAAGAGAAGTTTCAATGCCATGCCTGGGTTAGGGTGATGCATCCGCTCAATCGAACAGAATTCATCCAGAGCTTAGTGAGGCAGTTTTCCGCAACCGTAGGGGTTATCTCCTGTGCAAGATGGAGAAGACGGGGCAAGATTTAGCGCAAGAGTTCAATGGATATGTGAATGAGAAGAGTTACCTGATTGTGCTTAATGACCTGTCCACCATTGAAGAGTGGGATTGGATCAAAACGTGCTTCCCAAACAAGAAGAAAGGGAGCCGAATCATAGTGTCCACAGCGCAAGCTGAAATTGCAAGCTTATGCACAGGCCAAGAGACACAAGAATCGGACGATATCAGCTGAAAGATATGAAAAAGATAAATTTGACTAACTTATGATTTTTTACTGTGTAGTGCTTTGTCAATTTCATATTTTTTCAAATGCTATTGAGTTTGGTCTTCAAATTTTGCAGGGTTATACAAGCTCACTTTCTCTACATATAGTAATTTTTAAGAATTTTTTAAAAACATGTACATATAATATTCATAGATTTTACTAGAGTGTTGTACATAGATTATAGTAACACCAGAAGGAAAATGCAGTAAAATGTTATTCTATTGACAGTAGAAGATAGTAAAATGTTATTTTATTGACAGTAAAATGTTATTTTAAGGTATTTGCAAAGTTTTGTTGCATTTAGTTACACGCACTACCAAGGAAACAACATTTAGTCGGTTGCTATCTGGTTTCGATCCGGTTGCCAAACCGACAGTTTATCGAGACTAAAGGTCTATGACCTTTAGTCCCGGTTCGCTCCCTCCTACGGTTCTAAAAAATATGGCGAACCCAAGACTCGAACCTCGAACCTCGTGACTCGGCCTCACCCTTCTAACCAACCCACCCACTATCGCAGATCGATATATATAGAATATGCATTCCTTTTGAACTTTCCTCAACGAGGCATCGACTGCTCAGTAACACGAACCGGCACATCGGTACCGGTTCGTGTTACGAACCGGTACTAAAAGCCCACGACAGTCCTGTAGCCAATGAACCGGTATTGAAGCCCTCATCAGTACGGGTTCAAATCCAACCGGGACTGATGAGCCGGTATGAAAGGCCTGATCTGTAGTAGTGACGCGTCGATCTGCGTCCGATCGAGTCCATCGGTCGGATCGTCTATTCGCTTGACTCGCACCACCGCTGCCCCTCTCCCCTCCTTCTGGGCCCAATGGCGCTCCCCTCGTCCGCGCCGGCGCCGCCGCATCTCTCTAGGGCCCAGCTGCGGCTGGTGCGAGCCACTCTCCTCGCCCCACTCGTTGCCAGTGCACGCTGTCGATTCGCAGCAGCCGCCACAAAAGCATTTTCGGTTCCCCCTTGCTGTTCTGAAGCTGCGAGAAGGGCCATTGCGAAGGCTTCTCGCGAGAGTGTTTTTTTACAATGAATTAAAATCAATGTAAGTCGTCTATTTCTTTGAATCTAATGGCTGAAATTAATTTAAATCTAGTTATACTATCACTTGTAGTATTTAGTAGTAAAATTCAGAGAGGGGCAAAAGGGTAAAAAATTCAGTCATACTATCCTAATGAATGGCGGATAAATAGATAAGAAACCTCTGAGATCACCAGGTATTCGATGAATCTAAAACTGTGAACGAATTAGGAAAAATCTAAAATACCCCTGTTGAATGGATAGGAAAAGTCTAAAACACACCTAGGAATGGATGGTTAGATTTGATTTCTACTACCACTATGTTACTACCTATGTTATCCATTGTTAAATTTCTCTCTTGCGAAGGTGGTTGCTCCCATTCTTTTTACCTCCCTTGATGGAAATCTTACTTCATTTCATGAAATGTCCGATTTTTATATACCGTTGAGAAAAAAAACTGACCTATTTTCTGCTGGTTTTCTTCTCTTTTTTTTTTGGTACAGATCATCCGTGATGAGGAGAAATGGTAGTGTCTTCTTGCTCTCGTGGTGTACCTGGAACGAGCTCTCGACGGCCACAAGCAATGGGCAAAGCAATCTCTCTTGTCTTGCTCTTTATTCGTCCACCGATCGGACCAGCTCCTTTGCCTGCTTTAGTTAGCTAACTTTGGCGACAAGAAAGCAGCGCGGCCTGCAATTCTGTCTGCCGTATAGAAACTGGAAGAAATAAAAACAAAATTCATGGTAATGTAGAGAGAAGGAAAAATCATCAAAATGCATGTCATGTATAATCTGTTAGCCCAGCTCCGTTCTTCTTTTTTTTTTTTTGGTTTGCCTCAATGTGTCTTACGGTCTTTTCTGTTTTTTATTACTATTTATATTAGATATTACATGCTAATTTGGATAGCAATCCAGACTCCTGATACTAACAAACTCAATCAAAACTTATAGAGTTTGAACCTTTTAAAATTAAAACTCAATATTAAGATTATATCTAATATTTTCCCCCTAATCTTGAGTCAATTGATCTCAACTACAAGTTGTCCAACACATACTCGACACAGCATGAAGAACACGTCTCCTCAATATTCCGAACTTAACTCTGATGGATTCTACTTAAGGTGACAAACACATTTTCTTAACATCTTAGACTCCTCTTGGCACACGTAGTGGTTTCTTTTTTATTTTCTTGTGCAGCATGATCTCTTCTTACATATATAATATTTTTTTAAGAAATTACACATATTTATCTTATGAATGTAACTTACATAAAAACTTATATAATTATATATATGTAGTATCTCGTGAACATTACTAATACGAGAACATCTAGTTTTGAGTCTTTTTACGATACACGGATTACTAAGAGCATCTTCAATGGTGCCACTCAGATAGCTATTGAAAGTGCATCTAGGCCCCTTAATGGTTTTGGTGATTAATGACAACAAGATTAAGTGACTAATGAGCTTTATGAGTATTGTGGACAGATGAATATGCTCATGGGAAAGTCGCTTAAGAAAAGAGGTCCCTCAAATCAAATAAGAAACGGCATCGGTTAATCTCAACGGTTGTGTATGTATTTTTAATTTTATTTGAGTTTAAGGATTGCCGTACTATAAAGAGGGATAAGGCAAGAAATAGCTTTAGAATGATCTAATGTGCTCAATGATGAATTCTAGTCTCAAAATGAGTCAAAGTGTAGAGTCTTAGGGGCAAAAAGTTCAAAAAGCTTCGGAGTATCCGAATGAATCTTCGGAATGTCCGGGCTGGACCCCTCGGGTGCTTAGGCAAAAATTGGTTCGGAATGTCCGAACCATAGTTCGGAGTATCCGAGCTAACCCTCTCTGTTAGTCGAGTCCATTTTGGTTCGGAATGTCCGAATGTGGGTTCGGAGTATCCGAGTTGAACCCCTCGGTTAGGTTTGGTTTAATTGTCTTCGGAGTGTCCGAAGAGTTCTTCGGAATATCCGAACACTCGGAGTTTCCGAGGTGTTCGGACTATCCGAGCTGAGGTGCTCGGTTGCCCTGAGTTCAAATTGGTTCGGACTATCCGAACAGAGATGAGCTGAGCACAAAACGGCTAGTTTTTGAAGGGCTTTAAATACCCCTCCATCTCCCACCTACCAAGAGTGCAGTGCATTCAATTCATTTGAGCTCTCTCTCTCACTCTCTCAAGCCCTAGAGTTCATCTCCCTCAAGTCTTTGATTCTTGAATCTTTAGAGGGAAGTCAAGTAGAGAAATTGATAGATCTAGAGGTTGTGATTCATCTTGATCACTTGGTTCACCTTCAAGCGGATTTCTCGCCGAATCTTTTACTCTTGGAGGTTGAGGACTCCTAGACGGCTAGGAGTCGCCGGTGAGCTCCCAAGCTCGTGTGGTACGCCGCCGGAAGTTTGTGAAGGTTGAATCCACCCCCGCAAGGAAAGGATTCAAGGAGAAAGTAGGTGAGTGCTTTGTGCAACACCTAGAGGATTATGGTTGAAAGAGACCCAAGCTTTGTGCCGCCTCAACGGAGACGTAGGATCCCCTCAAGGATCCGAACTTCGGGGAAAATTCGTTGCTTCTCTTTGGCTCGTGGTTTTTCTATTTGTCCCCTATTGTGCTTTGCTTAATATTTTGGGTATTCAAGGGTTTGGTAGCTTCTTGCAGTAGATATTGGTGGGATCTAATATTCTGGAAGTTGTCTTAGCTTAGAAATTTTATTTGGTAGCAATCTAGTTCTCCAAATAGCTCAGATCTATTTTTTAGGGTTTTCTTCCGCAGAGCAGTTCGGACTATCCGAAAAGTCATTCGGACTATCCGAACAACTCGGACAGTTCGAAGGAAATTTTGGACTATCCGAATAGTAAATTTCCGCTGCGAATTTAAATTTGAAAAACGCCTATTCACCCCCCTCTAGGCGACACCTCGATCCTTTCAGCTATAAGGGTGCCATCTCAGCATTTTGCTTAGGTGGAATAGAGAAAATAAGAAAAGAGATATAGACCGGCTACTAAGAGCATGTACAATGGATTGACATCAGTTGTCTATAAGAGTTGCCATGTCACCTATTTGTTGATGTAGATGAAAGAGAAAGAGGAAAGAGAAAGAAGTTGTCTATACATTTGCAGTCGACTGTAGCACGAGAACCAAGCTGGTTGTGTGTAGAGATGAATTGATTGTAGCACGGGAACAAAAAAAGTGATTGTTTGTACCATTGTATAAGCTTGTCTATAGGTGACATGGCAATTTGCTATAGACAGTAACTATCTATAGCATTGTACATGCCCTAATGTATAGCCAGGCTATAACTGATTCCAAGGCACTTATTATCTATTACATGTGGGCCAATATTTAATTTTATAGACAATACTATAGCTAATCAGTTGGAGAGGTTGCCTATATACTATCTATAGATAATATGGATATTTTTTATAGCTAGTATCGTTGGAGATGCTCTAAGGGCATCCGCAATGGTTAAAGATAATTACTCTCTATAGTAAGATCCATATCATTTATATACCATGTTATAGTAAACCCTTGCAATGGTGAATCTATATAGATGTCTATAGCTATTTTTAATTAATATAGTGCTCTCTCTCTTTCTTCATTTAATTAATAGATAATCTACAAGTTTGTAGATAGCAGCGCTCTCTCTCTCTTCATTTAATTGCTTGTCACATAGGATACATGCTGATATGAACTTCTTATAGATAGCTGACTAGGCACCATTGCGGATACCCTAAGGGCAGTCCCAATGCATATAGTTTTTATAACTTCCATATCATCTAGACACTACATATAGAAACTATGCTCCCAATGGATAGTTTCTTCAAAATAAACTCTCATCCAATCTCCTCTTTTATTTTCTCATCTAATCCTCTTTTTTCCTTTCTTGGTACTTGTGTAGAAATGGTTTCCTGCATGAGAAATGGTTTCCTTCTCTTTCATCATTAACTCTACCTCCATATCACCATTTTACTTATATGGCAACCTAATTAATGCTATAAAAACTATCCTAGTCATCCCATTGGAATTGCCCTAATGCTGCTTGTGTCACGTTGGAAGTAGCTCCAGCCGCTGGGACCTCCGCTGCGCCGCCTGGGAACTTGTGCGCTGCGGCTTTCCTGTGCCGCCCGTCGCTTTTATTTCGAGCAACCGACGACTGATGCTTCGGTTTTGATGGCTGTCAGCGTGAGACACACCTGGACTTTGATTTGCTTTTCCTTGATGCGACTCAAGACCAAGAATTTAAATTTCATTTTCAGATAAAATCTTACTGGTGACCAAAGTCTAAAATCTTAGAATTTTAGATAAATCTTATACGAAATTCAAAAATAAAAATTTAAATCCGGTTCTATTTCTATCGAGAAAAAACAAAATTTCAGGCTAAATTCCCGAAATCTCGACAAGATTTGACGAGATTTTCGTGAATTTGCATCGAGCGAAAAATGTCACAAACAATGTCGAAAAATTTTGAAATTTTTTGTGGAGGTTCTGACACATCGATGTTGTTCTAGAAATTTCAGATGATTATCGAATCTAAGTACTTTTTAAGAATTCAAATATTACTATTGTCCTGATAAAACGCTGATCGACAAGTTTGAACTAAATGAAAAAATAGAACAAATCATGTTAAAAATTTTTAAAACATTTTTGCGCATGGTTATGATGCATCATTAATGTTCCCATAAAGTTTGCAAATGATGATAAAGCATTATGAATTTTTAAAAATTTAGACAATACCACTGTCCTTATAAAAGCTTTATTTGTAAACTTCAACCAAATGAAAAATAGTTCAAACTATGCTATAAAATTCTGAAAATTTTTGTGGATGGTCCTGATGTATCATTAATATTTCAAAAATTTTCATATGATGATCAAGCTTCAAGAAATTCCAATAGTTCTAAAAGTGCTTCGTCCTGATAAAGCCTGATGATCAATATATAGATTTTATTTAGCAATAAAAGATGTTTAAAAATTTTAAAAATTTTACAAAAGGGTTCTAAGGAAATGCTTAAGATCTCATAAAAAAATTTGAATCATGATCACACTGCAGTGAATTTATAAAATTCTTACAAGAGCACTGTACTATTTATGTTCTTTATGTTTTTTTATTTTTAAGATATAACAAATGAAGTTCAATGTTTACATATATTTAATTGAGCAAAACAAAAAATGTTGAATTTTTTTGAAAAATTTAGAGAATGGTATTGAGGCAATTCTCACAATCAAGAAAATTTATAAAATTCTAACAAGGTTACCGTCCCAATTATGTTCATTTTTTAATTTTTAATGATAAAAATGAAGTTCAATTATTTTGAATATTTTTCTGTATGATCCAACAATACTAAAGTACTATAAATGTTTTAGATCTTGATCAAGCTTGTACAATTTTATAAAAAATCTAAAAGTGTTTCTAACGAAATTTTAAAATATCTTACATTTTTAATTTTTCAACAAATTTTTATAGAAGATGACTTTCTTAATAGTTATTGGACCAAATCCGACCTTAAAAAGTCTAAAACCGGCTAAAAAAACTCAAGATTTCGAATAGATTTAGCGAAATTTCAAGATTACTATAACAATTTAAATTTTTTCAAATCTTTTTTGTCCCACTGAGATTTTGGATGAAATCCCATCCTCAGCGGAAATTCAAGATTTCAACTGAGATTTTCGAGATTTTGATGGGTACTATGCTCACGATTAGATGCTTCCTGGTTTCCGTGCAAAGGCTGGCTACTCTTGTTGCCCACGCCGGTTTCTGCGCCTCACGCCCTCACCTTCGCCTTGTTCCCAAGTCGCGATCTGCCGCACGAAGCTTGCGCCTGCCTTTTTAGACGACTTCGAAATTGCTCCTCTTCCCACTCGGTTTACGAGACGCGTCAGATCGGATACAAGAGGATATTATTTTTTCTGTATTTTAATTCATATTTTTTTGAATTCAGAATCAGATATGGACTAGCCGGATATGGATTCGAATTATTCGGAATACGGATATAAGACGGATATGTGATGGATTCGGGTCGAAAACGAATACAGATATATAGATAATGCACACATATATAGAGTAATATATATTGAATTAAAACCATACGAGTACATGACTATAGTAACAGATTATATATCAATCAAACTCAACAACATTATAAAAAGAATATGCTACTTAAGGATCAATAGAACCAACTAATTGTTAATATAAATGGTTTGACATGAAAAAAATATAATAAAAATGGGCTGGGTCTTACTGATATCCGAATAGAAAAAATTCGAATATCCAATCCGATATCCGAATAGGAAAAATCTGAATATCCAAATCCAGTCCCGTTTTTACCGGATATTGGATGCTCCAGATCCAATCCCGAATCCGGATTTAAGTATCCGGATCCAGTCCTGACGGATCCTGTCCCGGATCAGACGGGAAATATCCAACCCGTTTTCATCCCTATGCGCCCCCTAGAGAAACTGGCTAGATAGAGATCAACACGGGAAATGGATTTTCTCCCGTGCTGTAGATGTTGTGCGATGGCCGTCCTAAGAGTCTTCTTTTGGAAGCCTTAAACTCTGATACTAAAGCTATATTTGGTATAGCTCTAGCTCTACCAGATTCGTGAAACTAGTAGAGCTGGGTATTTCTAGTTCTACCATATCCGTGGAACTAGGTATTCTTAGCTCTACCAGATCCATGGAATTGGAACTGTGAGTATATTAAGAGTGTTTAGATGAATCATCTTATTTACATTTTAGACTTAAAATATAAATTTAATTCACTTTATTTTAGTCTACAAGTTTTAGATCTGAGGTGAAGTTAGGATCTAGAGCTCTACCAAACAGGGCTTAATTGTTGGTCCAAATCTGTTCTTTTTTTTTGTTTGTCGTCATGCCTCTCACGTTCTTTTTTTTTTTATTACTATTTATACTAAAGATTATATGCTAATTTGGATAGCAATCCGGACTCCTGATTCAATTAAAACTTGCAGAGTTTGAATCCTTTAAAATTGAAACTCGATGTCAAGATTATATCTAACATAATGCACGCCTATTTGTTCAGGGTTTAGATATTAACATGAAACTTTTAGCTTATTGACCACTGTACAGTAGTAAATAACCCAGTGTTAGGAAATGATCTCATCGGACACGCATTAATCCCAGTATTGCCTGGGCTAGAAGCCCATAAGTGATATAACAGTGCAAAGATATGCATGCCTTTAGCATCTGTCCTTTGAGTGTGCTAGCATAAGAGGACAATGTATCTTTGTTGTTGCCGTCACCACAAAGCAGCAGATAAGAATTGATTCAGCATTCGCCTGCAGGCCAAAGTATTTTCTCTTGCTTTTGATATACTAAAACAGCGAGTTAGGTATCTTTGAACACCTTTGCCTTCCAACATATTTGTACAGATGATCGGTCTGTGTTACACTGTGCGCTGCAATAACTTCCTCAAACCACTTGGTCTTGGTCCACACATACTACTGACAAACTCACCGTGCAAGGTAGAAAGAGGGCGGTGATGGAGGCGGTCCTGGGCGTAGCCAAGGCTGTGTTGAACTGCTTGCTAAGCAATGCCAAGTCCACCATCGATGAGGAGGTCGCATTGCGGCAAGGTGTCCAACGTGATCTGGTTTTTCTCACAGAAGAGCTAGCAGTGATGAAAACTTACCTGAGGGATGTGGATGAGGAGCGGAACAAGGACAAGGTACCTAGAACCAGGGTGAAGCAGGTCCACGATCTTGCCTACGACGTGGAGGACTGCCTCCAAGACTTCGACGTTCATTTGAAGAAACCATCTGGGTGGCGCCTTGCTCGCACACTGCTAGAGCGGCACCGTATTGCTGAGGAGATGAAGGGGCTGAGAGCCAGAGTGGAGGACATGGACCAGAGGAACTCACGCTACAACCTTTTTGATGATCTCAACCCCAAGCCTGCCATCTCTGCCGAGCGGGCTAGGATTGTCAATGCAGAACAAGAAATATTTGGCATCGACGAAGCAAGGCGTTTCGCGAAGCGGTACAAACGAAAGGTGGATCTTGTCCAACTGATCGACAGGGAGGACAAGGACCTTGGAGTGATCGCAGTGTGGGGAACAGGTGGTGATCTTGGGCTGACGTCGATAATCAGGGAGGCCTACGAGAATGCAAATATAAAAGGGAAATTTCCATGCCGAGCATGGGTCAGGGTGATGCATCCTTTCAATCCGAAAGTCTTTGTCCAAAGTTTAGTGAAGCAGTTTAACGCACCTGTTGGGGTTGATGTTATGTTGGAGATGGAGAAGACAGAACGAGATTTGGCTCAGGAGTTCCACAGATATGTCAATGAGGAGAGTTTCCTGATTGTGCTTAATGATCTGTCCACCATTGAAGAATGGGACCAGATTAAAACATGCTTCCTAAGCAACAAGAAAGGGAGCCGAATCATAGTGTCCACAGCGCAAGTTGAAGTTGCAAGCTTGTGTGCAGGGCACGAAAGCATGGTATCAGAGCTCAAGGAGTTGTCTGCTGATCAGATCCTTTATGTTTTCTACGAGAAGGTAATAATGAAACTCCATATTGAAAAATATACCCACTGCGCATCATTGTATTTCAACTCAAAACACCATCAAAATCTATCTATTATATATTAAAAGTTGAACATAGATATTTTAGTTGCTAAGAAAAAATTACCATAGAAATTCTAAAAAAAATGACCCTTAATTTGATGGATCCTACCGCACTAAGCCCCATCTGACCATCTTGGGAGTCCTTTCTCTCTCTTAACTAATCACTTAATTAAGCCCAGTATTAATCTAGGCCCAGAAATTATATACACGAGAGGTCAAAGTACTTTCAAAATGATTTCAGACAATGATTTGTTTGCATGACATGCATATGCTTGATTTTTTTTGTAGCATTGATCCAATGGTCAAATTTATACTTGAAATTTGTGGTTCATAAGGAAGCAGGACAAGTATAATGGCATTGACTTAAGACACTCCCATTTTGAGTCTCAGATGAGGTCGAGCAAGACAGGTGCGATCAGCTCGCGACTGCCGGCCCCGCGCAGGGTGAGGCGCTCCACCAGTTACCGCAGCACCGCATGGTACGTACAGCAGCTGCTCCCCTTTTGTCTCTTCGGGTGGGGCCAAAAGTGACAAAAGAGGATAAATTGATTAGAAATTGCAAAAGTGGTAAATAATAGAGGATCTCAACGGAAGAGAAGTAAATAATCAGTTACACTAAGAAAAGATGTATACCCTAGAGTGTCCATCTAAAGGGAGGGTATATAATCAATTTCCTCTAATTTTGAAGGCTTACGATAGATAGTTGTCTAGGAGATAGATTAATTTATGTAAAAAAAAGATATGTAGTACTAATTTGTTAGACTGCCCTAATTTGGAATTGAGCCAGGAAAATACATTATACTTTACCACACTTCATCGCGTAATTGCACGGACCAATCCGCAAGTTTGAAATAATTCTAAAAATATAGATAAAAACATCTAGCTCTTAATTTTGTAGACAATAATTAAAGGGTTAAATTTGGCAGTTGGCTTAGAGATATATTACTTTGAAAAAAATAAGTAGCACTATCTATAATTCAAAGTGTGTAAATTTGCTAGACGGCTCACATCCCAATCCTCTCTTTCACAAAGAGAAAGAGATATCTCAAAATAAATTGTGCTAATTAAATATGAAATCAAATGTCCTAAATGTATTATTATTATGAAATAGAAATTTCTCAAAGAACAACGTTTATATGTTATGTCATACCATGCCACAGCACGCAATTGTGCCGGTCGCTAGGCTAGTTTTTTTAAATGCACAAATGTGTAAATAGGTGCATATGCACCTATCTACCACTTCCTTCAAGTTTATAAGATATATTTCTTCTTGATACATAGATCAAAAAGATATTAAAAATGATTAGATTATCCCTAATTATTATTACTAAGCACTATGTTCAATGCATACATGTAGATAATATAAAGTAAATGTGGATATTTATTAGGAGTATAGAGGGAACATCACACTAATCTTGTATTGGAATATGAAATACGCCTTATATTTGTAAACAAGATCATTCAAAAATTACGCTGTATAAGCTTGGACCCATGCAGTATGTATGTATTATAAATTTGTTCCTACTTAATTTTGTCTTTTAGTTGATTAATCAATATGGTGTTCTAAATCCTAACTCCTATGAGCACAAAATAAATGAAGATTAAAAAGTTTATCATAGAATCGGGTGTCACTGAAGATTGAAAACTACTCCATGAGTATTATTGAAACATTTAGGAAGATTAAAACATCACTAAACATTTTTTTTTAGATCATCAGGACATCAAAATATGATGCCCCAGTTTCATTAATTGAAACCAAGCAAAACAAACGTTAAGTCCACACCAACTCATCATCTGACCTCATCAAAATGCTGAACCAGACTACACAAAAAGGCTTAACCAAGCTACTACCGGCAAAGAAGACAACAGATTTTAACTTCGCATGAACCACATCCAAAACAAACTACCGTTAGAACCTCTTAACCAGCACAATACCAAAGACACACCAAAAAACATTCCCAGAATCTGGCGATCTTCACTCCCAGAATCTGCACCCAAAATCAACCGAAGACAAACACATCAAAAACCACCGCCCAGGTAACAACGATCACATTCCACCATCCAACAGGTTGCTAATGAAGTAAGACCGGGCTTTCGCCATCACAATACTGTCTTCATTAAAACCTTCCTCCATCACCCGATCCCCTGAGGAATTGATGTTCCAGTCTTCAACTGAAGGGGCGCCCGAAGTTTGATCTCCAAGAAACCGCAGAACTGCTCCATCCTGTAAAGCATCTCCTCCTTGTATATCGGCTGCCAGTTCTTCAACGACAGGAACAGCCTTCTCCAGATGACTTTTACACTTATCCAACAACGTAAGCGGAAAACCATGTCATTTCTATTTATCCATAAGCACCAAAGAGCGGCCGCACAAATAGTATTTAACGCTGCATTTTTTTTGTTACTAAGCCAAAACGCAACAGATTCATAATTGTACCCAATGTCCAAAGCAAAGAATTCGCTAATCAAGTACCAAACATTCTTAGCAACAATACACTCAAAAAAGATATGAACAACACTTTCAGACTCCATGCACCAAGCACAACTAATCCCTTTATCCATGCCTCTTTTTAACAAGTTATCTCTAGTCATTAGCTTGTTGTGCGACAAAAGCCAAAGAAAGAATTGAATTTTAGGGGGAACAATAAGTTTCCACACAGCAGGGATATAAACCGGTAAAACCCCCCGAAAATTCATCACGACATAAAGAGAATTAACCGAATAAACACCATTACTGTTAAGTTGCCACACTAAAGCATCGTCATCACTGGAGAGCCTTACGGAGTTAGCTACTTCCACTAATTCAAACCATCTAATCATCATGGCATCAGAGAAAGTTCTTCTAAAAGTACACTTAATATTAGAACCATCCCAAATCTCAGCAATCGTGTGACCTTTCTCGTTAACTATCTTATAAAGATCCCAAAATTGAACAGCCAAACAAGAATTCCCAAACCAAATATCTTCCCAGAACCTAACTTTTTTACCATTCCCAACATGCCACTTGTAGCCAAATTTAGTCGCTTGCATAGCCCAGATAATCCCTTTCCAAAACGGAGAAGCATGACCAACATCAGAAGCAAATATGTTGGGGTTATCAGCATTATATTTAAACTTGATCAGATCTTTCCACATTTTATTGTCATTAGCATAAAACCTTTTAATCCAGGAGGCAAGGAGGCAAACGTTTAAATCTCTCACATCAGGCACCCCAAGACCACCGAACTTTTTCTCCATACAAACAAGATGCCAATTAGCCAGATGCAGTTTATTATGACCCTCAAAATCATTCCAGAGACACTTAGCCATGTGAGAATTTATAAGCTTTAAAGCCCATTTAGGAAATTTAAAAAAGGAAAGCAAGTAGAGAGGGATGCTGGCTAAGCAGGATTTGATAAGAATGAGCCTCCCACTATAGGACAGTAACTTTCCTCTCCAACCAGCAATTCTTTTCAGGATTTTGTCAATGAGAGGTTGGAGATCATCTCTCCTAATTTTGTCATGATCATCTCTCCTAACATCACTAAACATTGTCATGGGAAATAAGACATCACCTAATTAATCATTGTTTGCTTGTGTCCAGGGTTCATCAACGGAGGCAGGGTCAAACTCATCAAACGCAACCGCTAGCAGCAGTAATAGCTCTGCAGAAAGAAATAGCCTCACTGGCATGGAGACGACGGAAGCTGCAGCTTTCAAGGAATTGGAGCTTGTCGGGCGAGTTCACCAAAAAGCTAAAGTTATCGAACTAATTTTAAAAGACAGCAAACGGCTTGAGGTGATTTCTGTGTGGGGAATGGGTGGTCTTGGAAAAACCACTCTTGTTAGAAATGTCTACAGAAGTGAAGAGCTTAGTGGCAAGTTTGACAAGCGTGCTTGTGTCACGGTCGGGCGTCCTTTCGATCCTAAAGATCTCCTTAGGAGTCTAGCTATGCAGCTAAATGCAGAGCCTTCTAAAAATGAGGAAGCGATGGATTTTGTAGGCCGCAAAACAAAATTGGAAGATGACCAGTCGTTGCCTGACCTTTTGAAAGGAAAGAAGTACTTGATTGTTCTCGATGATCTATCATCCATCGCAGAATGGGACGCCATAAAACGACATCTCCCTGAAAAAGAAGTAGCAAGCCGGATAATAGTCACCACAAGGGAAGAGAATATTGCTAAGCATTGTTCAGTGGAACCAGAAAACATATACAAGCTCAATTATATAGGAGCCAAGGACGCGAAGGACCTCTTCACGAAAAAGGTATCGATTTCATACCATGCTCTATTTGTTTGATTTGATATTATATTTATAGGCACCGTACTACTACTTAGCCTAGCTTTGGAAAGATATTATTTTGTAGCTTCTGATAACATACAATTGGACTACGAAGCATACGTAAGTCACATAATAAAAAAAAAATTATGTTTTAACACCATCAATTTTTCGGATATATGGTATTTATTAGTGATGGGTACGGTGTGGATGGGGCTATGGCCTAGGGCCGTTTGGTTGGCGGAATCTGATATGGATTACCAATAGTCGTCTAGAAATCTTATGAGTTAAGTTGTTTAGTAAAACAATCAGGAATCCAAGATTACTGAAAGGCTGCAAGCGCATGCCTTTGATCGTTTTAGAATATATAAATTACAAATACAAGAATTTTATGCATGTACAAGAAACAAATACAAAACGGAGACAGCTATACACGGGAACCTTAGGTCGGTTTTGTACGATCCCTCATGGCAACGAAACAGTGTACAATGTGGACGGCACCACTGGAACAGATGTGTCGGCTCTAGTACGTGTTTGAGATGGCATGGAATTCTTCTCTAACAATTATCTTTGTATTGTTTTTCTCAAAATATAGCTTCAAAACTTAAATTATAATACATAAATACACATTTTGTCCACATATATAAAAAAATACACATTTCATATTCAAAATCCACACTATACAAGTAAAACAATATATTTTTTATTTCTTATCATGTCCCTACAGCCCCCATGGGGGTGCTCCGAACCCTGTCCCCACCAGGGTTCACAAAACCATTTCGAGCCCGGTTTTCGCTAGCCCAGTGGTTTCGATTTTCGCGAAAAACCGTGCGAAAACCGCGAAAAACCGAACGGTTCACAAATTCAAACCAGTTTGAATTCTAGTCAAATTTGCGCGAGAAAACCACGGTTTTGACAAAAACCACTCCGCTTTTGCAAAAAACCGAGCGGGGGTTTTGGGGTAAACCGTGTGAACCGAAACCGCTCGGTTTGAGTAAAAAACCGAGCGGTTTTGGGCGAAAACCGAGGGAGAAAACCGCCAAAACCGGGAAAATGGGGAAAGATCACAAAAAATAGGGAAAATGCAAAAAAATCTTGTAAAATTTGTAAAAATATTGGGAAGGCTAAATTTTAGTAAAAATATAATAAATATATAAATAAGGTATGTGCAGACACGAAAAAACTCAAGAATGATCTTTCCTAAATTTGGAAAAAAAATCGACATGACCTTTGCTATATTTTAGACATTTGGAAGTTGTAAATTAGGCATTTCACAATAATATGTTAATAAATAATCTTTCATTGCAATACTACAATCACACAAGTGCAAAATAGGCATTTACATAACCACATAGCAAAATCATGTGCAATTTCATTACCATTCACTTGTCAACACCATTTACATTATAATACCTTTCAATTGAAGTTGTGGAGTAGGCATAGGCAATTAGGCATAGCTTCGTCATTCTTCTATTGTCACAAAAATACCATGTTCGACCTACATGAATGGAATGTCAATACAAAATTTCACTTGCAATGAAATTGAACATACAATTAAAACAAAATTTCGGCATTACCTTTCCTATATTTTAGACATTCTAAAGGTTTAAAATAGGTATTTAGGCTTTAACAATAATATGTGAACAAATACTCTTTCATTTCGATAACAACCACATATCAATCTAAAAAATGCTAAAAATAGGCATTGAAATATCAATACCATTTACATTTAGATACCTTCCATTTGATGTTGTAAGGTCAGCATATTTTTGTCGCCGTTCGCACACAAATGCCATGTTAGACCTATATGGACGCTATGTTAGTATAATATCAAGTTGCAATGAAATGAAATATGCAAATGAAACATTACCTTCAGGGCCACGGCTAGTATTGTTGCGTGAACACTTGGTTGGCCACGTTGTATTCCTTGGTGGACATCAAGGCCAATCCTTGTGCAGCTAGCAACTCCGCCTTGTAATTGTACCAGCTTTGCCCCGTCCATATGCTTGTTGTTTGCCATTGTTGATACAACATGGCATAAAACTCAAGGTCGTGCCACTCGTAGACCCATTGTGTGGGAAGTTGTGCATGAGCATCAGGGATGGTGTAGTCATAACTACTATATGAGCTATAGCTCCTTTGTGTCTCAGCGACGCTATAGGAACTATAGTTGTCCTGTGGTGCGCAGCTATCATGTGGTGCTTGTACGACCTTTCCCTTTTCCTTCCCCTTAACAGTTGTCCTCTGTGATTGAGGAGTGCAATGATCTCTATTCTGTGTCGCATGAGTGAACTGCGACTCCCCTATAAATTTGATGGGCTGATACTCTTCTGATTGGTGCGTGGTAGGTTTGGGGGTATTGTCATCGCCACCGCCATTGGTGTCTGTTTTCGAGCTGCTATCATTGGACTCTTGGTATATTGGGCTCAGACGGTTCCTCTTCTCAGTAGAGTCATCACTCCTTACATAATAGGTTTCACCTACAGAGGATGCTCTCCTTTTTGTTATATCCCTTCTCGGGACTGATTGGTGCTTCCTCTTTCTTGTATGAGTGTCATTCATTCATTGCTACTAAATATAATTAAACAAATAAACAGTTACCATTTTCACCGTAAACACAGTGAGGGTATCATCACGAAGTTAATAGTGGTACGTACTACTATAACATTACATTATGAAGCAAAATGATTCATCTCCCAAAGTGTTGTCTACTGTAGCATTACATTATGAAGCAAAATGATTTAGTCACACGGGGAAATATGGTTCATAGGGATGTTCAAGGGGTGTTCTTTGCATAGCAAAATGTGAACCAAGAGGCATCAAATGACTTCATGCAATCCTCATCAACAACACATACTGCATAGCAAAATGTGAACAAAGGGGCATCAAATCAAATAAATGACTTCATGACTTATCATCAACATTCAACACATAGCTTAGCTTCAGAGACATGAGACTTCAAATATTGCATGTAAGTACTAGCTAGAGCAACGACAAAGTGATTAAATCAATCAAATTCTGTTCATCACATTATGGCTATGAATCAAATACTAGAGCCGCAACTTCTACTTGAATAATTGCCCATATTACATATACATGCACGAAGGTACAACTAACTGAAAGAAATTCGTCTAAACCGAGCGAAATCCGTGCAAAACTGACTGAAAACCGAAGCTATTTCATGAATTTCAACTGTACCTCGGTTTACCGACTAGAGCTTGGTAAACCGCAAAAATCGAGCGGTTTTGGGGTCTTACCGCGAGAAAACCTAGGCTTCGACAGCGGTTCAACGACACTGGGCGGTGGGATCTGGCTGACGATGACTCTCTTAGCACCGGGGAGGGGTGGGGAAAGCGGTAGCCGATTTTGGTTGGCAAAAGATCACGGGAGCAATCTGTGATTCACGGGAGAGTATATTGCTTCTCGGGTGGGCTGGCCGGCCGTGGTGCAGGGCCTCCTCGTGGCCCACAAACGGCGCAGTCGGCCTGGCAGCACTGGCTTATGGGCCGAAAGCCCCACAGGACGCATTTTCTTTTTCTTTCTTTTTTTTTCTTTTTCTATATTTAAGATTTTGAATGTATTAAAAAATTGTATAAATTCATTTTTTCAAAAAAAATTTACATGCTTAATGAGATATTAAATTGTGGCCGTTAGCCACTGTTGTAAATTTGTTGTACCATGGCGGGGTTTGCCATTGGTCTTGGTTGAACAAAATGTTTTTTCCTCAGGCAAGTGATCGTGCAATAAAGGGGGTGCTTTCTAGCACATTGGGATGTGGCTGTCTTGCCTAAGGCAACTTAAGGACTTAATCTTGTACGCCATTGAACTGGGTCTAATCGTGCAACCACAAGTCTGGTATGGGACAGACCTAGCTGATTAATTTGCATTGTTTAATCTTGAGTACTGCCAATTGTTGGTGTAGGTTCCGGGATGGATGGGTAGATTCACATCGCTCAAGAGGGGGCCCTGAGGGGCAAAACCTTATAGGGCAGTACTGAGTTTAGACAGTGCATTGTATAGGCTTTGTCATGATATCTCTGCGACATACCAAAGGAAGTGTGTTACTACCGGTTGCACCAAGAGATGTTTATGTCTTGTGGGTAAAGTTGTACAACCTCTGCAGTGTGTAAAACTATTCGAATAGCCGTGTCTGCGGTCATGGACAAGCCCGGGGATTTCACATAGGGTATAAAGTGTTTCATGAAATGTGAAATTGTTGGGATGTGAACGGGGGTTCACTGTTGTTTTATTGTCTAAAGTTATACTGTTGAATTTAGTGGTTTGATACTTGTTTTGGATGGTGTAGGGCAATACCTCGCCATGTTGTTCAGGTTGTCTACCATTGATTTACCAGTTATTTATTATCTTTTCATCAATATGCCTTCAATCTATTTACTGTATTTAAATTTAAGTTATTGCTTTCGGCAAATGAACCATATGGCTATCCTTTGTCAAGCCTTGCATGAATATTGCATCATTTCCCTACAACTTGCTGAGTACTCTTTGTACTCACGGCTTTATGGCTTTATTGATCAGTTGCTGACGAAGGACCAGGAAATAATGAGTATCATGAAGAGGAATACTACGAAGACTACGTGGATTAGGAAGGTGTTTCCCTAGACGATTGCTTGTGGCATGTCGAATGGCCCAAGTTATCTTATTTCTGCCGCAGTGTTTTATTTGTTTCTTAAGCTATAGGGCATAGATGTACGAACCTTGACCATAAGATCGTTTGCTTTATTCAATAATAATTTGCTTCTTCTTAGTTAATTCGTTGTATGGAATGATATTTCATCTGTGTTGCCACTGTGTGCATTAGCGTGATCCTGGACTAGTGCAGTATACACAGAGAGTTTCAGATTTGCAAATCCGGGTCCCGACATAGGATCAACATGGTCAAAGGGGGTGCTTGCCTTGCTTAGTTATTGTTTACGATGAAGTCGTTATCGCAGTCGACGATGGAAGTAGTTATGTCGGGTTCTACACGTCGTGAATGAAGAACATAACAAATAATAAGTTTTCAATAAGGGCAAAAAGAAGGCAGACGGAAATTTAAATAGAAACAAATAATAGAAAACAGATGTGGTTTAAGGTTGGGTTCTTATGATTTTACGTATTCGGATTCTAATCGATCTTATATAGTTAGCAATGATACTGTTTCTTGATTTGTAGATTTATTTTCATTATTTTACGGATTCAAGAGGCTAAAATCATGTACTTTTATATTTATAATATCGAATTCGAGATGCAAAAATTATTGGAATTAATATTGAACTATTAATTACCACATGACATAACTTAAATATTTTCCATAATGAACCCTAAGTATTTTTTGTATATTTAGGTTCCTAAGGACTTGAGGAGTCTTAAAAAATTATTTTACTTAATTTGGAGTTTATTTGCAAAAATTCTATTCATGGCATATTTTAAATTCTTTCTTTAAATTTGAATTGAAAATTTAAATAGAGTTCATTTTAAAAATATTTTTGCATATTATGAATATACATTATTTAAGATGAATTTATAAATTTATTTTATTTCACTTGAACTTATGGTTCAAAAGTTATACTCAATTGAATGCACTAGGGTTTGGAAAATACTAAAAATCAGAAAATCGCCAAAAAGGGAAAGTACGCTTTCGAGGTAAGAAAGCGTCTTTCAGTTTTGGCTTGCGCTGGCTGAGGTGCTGACAACCAGGCCCAGGGCACAGAGACCTCACGTGGTATGGGCGACTGACAGAAGGGACTCGATTGACAGACACAGAGAGCAGAGGCGGCGCAGTTCGAGTTCACCGGCGGCGAAGCACTGCTAGAGAGGAGTAATGGGTTCCGTGGAGAGCTTGAGCGAGTTCATGCACACACAGGCGTGGTGTTGGTACGGCCGGTGGTGGCCGGGATCGGCGCGCCATCGTGCGGGGGGCGGCGGCCGCCATGGCCGTCAAGCAAAGCTCGATTTTTGCAGTGATTCAATGAAAAATAAAGTCCGGATGAGTATCAGTAGATGCTAGAGGTTCCATTTTAGCCTATAACCGAGAGGGAGAGAGAGAGAGAGAGAGAGAGAGAGGGTAGAATGGTTTCTCACCGTGCTTCAATGGCGACGGGAGGAGGCACTCGAAGTGGCGATTCATCGTAGAAAATGAGCTTCGTTTGAGGCTGGGGATGGGTTGTAGGTGTACTGAGGATGCTCCAAGTACTGGGAATTGAGCTTTAGTGGTCTAAGAGAGAAGATGAGCAGTTTCTTGGTTTTGGCGATGAAGCAGCCAGAAAAGGGAGAGTTGGCGCAAATAGCGCTGGGCTTGGCCAAATGAGCTCAAAGAAGTTTGGTAGTGTGCTAAGACAAGGCCTTAAGGTGCTTAAATAGTTGGTGAAGTCGGTTGGTACAGAGTTTGAACGCGAAGGTAACGGCGGCCAGTCGGAACAGAGCTAGAAGGCGCGGGATATCTCGCCGTAGCTGCGTGAATCCTAGCGATGGCTGCTGTGTCAGGATTAGCAGGTGATGTGGCAGCCTCGGGATGCGCAATTGTAGCGCCGACCGGGGAAGAGACAAGGGAGAGAGGCGGTGAGACTCGGCTAGTTTTGTCTCTGCGCAGAGAGATCGAGCGAGGGAGGGAAGGAGTGAAGAAGGCTATAAACAGTGGCTGACATGTGGGGCTTTGCTGGCAGGGAGGAAGTCGGCAGGGTACAGCTGTGGTGCCGGGTCCACATGTAAGTGAGAGAAGAAGAACAGCTCGAGTGAATTCTGGACAGGTCTGGCTTGGTCAGCAAGATTGAGCTAGCAAACCGACTTAAAATTTTATAAAACTTTTTACAGAGGTCAGAAAATATGGGAGGTTATCCAGTAAAATTTTAAGGTTAATACTCATGGTAGAAAATTGTATTAATTCTGACAATGCATGCTGTTAGATTTTCCAATTTCTGATTTGTATTCAATTGAAGATTAATTTCAGGTCAATATTTTATGCATATTTTTATTGAGGTTTAAAATCACAGTTTTAATCTTCTGTAAAATTTTCATAATTTTATCCTTAATATTTAAATTAGAAAAATGCTTACGTTGCTATTTTTCAGATTTGTTTACTTTCTATTTTTGAATTTTTAAAGGATTTAAATGTAAGTTTTAATTTTTATATTTTTACCAGAGATAGATAATGTTATTAGGTTGGCAGGGTAAAAATATTGGGGTTAGATATTCTCTAGAGATTTCTATGAAATTCTGACAAGACTCAGGATCAGAAATATTAAAAAGGATTATCTTGCATTTTCTTTTATTTTAATTGCTAGAATTATCTCAAACATCATGATTAGGGTTTTGGAGTGTTCCATTATTATTTTTCATATATTTTGTTGATATTTTACTTTTACCTTCTTACTTTTACCATTTTACTATTTCACCCTACTGATTTTCTTTTGAGAACAAAAAGCCAAAAAGGATTAAAATAAACCAAGAAAACCAATAATGCTAGAAAATTCAAAAAATGGAAACTCAAATTAAGAACATATTTCAAATTCATTTTTATAGTTTGTTTGCTTTGGAAGAAATAGTTTTAATATTGCTATTCATTTTTTTGTTAAGACTGGAATGCAAGAAAATGAGGGAAAGATTTGGTTTTAAATCAAAATTTTGATTTGAATTGAAATTTTTATTCAATTCTATTTTTAAATTTTTTATTTTCCCTATTTTTTAAAAATTTTACGGGATGTTACATGAAGCACTGCTCATATTTTTCATTATTCAAGATAAAAAAGAATCTATACCATTTATTCTTGTAGGATCATATTATATATAACAGTGTAGATTGATCAGATGCACATATTAGAGCTATGCACTTGTATGACAAATGCAACAATATTTTTAATTAGGTGTTTCCTTCACTAAGGGCTAGAAATCCTCGCATTAATCTATAAAATGATTCTTGAAGGAACCTCTGGGTGGGGTGGTGGAATTGTTGATGTCTGGCTTCATCCACCAAGATTCAAAACAGCATGTCTACATTTATGCACACACACGAGTGCGCCTCAGTAGGAACTTTGTGGTCGCAAATTTTTCCTCAGCCTTCATCATTCTAGGCGTGAGCTAAGGGGCGCACTCGAGTGTGTATGTATCTTCCTTATAATCCTAGTGTCCATAAACGTCCTAAGTTATTCTTGCTAGGCCGGCGTATATATGCGCCATGGTACGTACACTCTAAGCCGGCGTATAAATGTGCCATAGAAATTAGACGCCCTATGATATGTCAAACGCTGGTTTTTGCAGGTTTTAGGGTGTTTGGGCAATACGCCAGGTTAAATATAAATACCGACAAATCTAGGATAGACTTAGCCTGTCAAAAGTGGTATAGAAGAGTAGCAAATCTCGTTTTGGGATGGAACGCACAAAATATGCATTTTGGGATGGCACGGAAGCAAAATGGCATAGTCACAGTAGCACATACGAAATTTTCTCTTTAGTATTTAGAGTACTAAATAACTGAAATTGTACCAATTTCAGGTATTCAAGGAGGAGGTAGATTTGGATGAGAAATATCCTGAGTTGGCCAAAGAAGCAAAACTGATTCTTAAAAAGTGCAATGGACTTCCCCTTGCAATACTAGCCATAGGTGGCTTTTTGGCAAACCAACCAAAAACAACCAAGGAGTGGAGGAAGTTCAATGAGCATATTAGTGCTGAGTTGGAGATGAATCCAGAGCTTGAGACCATAAGAACTGTCCTTGATAAAAGCTACGATGGTTTGCCATATCATCTCAAATCTTGTTTCTTGTATCTATCCATCTTTCCTGAAGACCACATGGTCAGCCGAAGACGCTTGGTGCAGCGCTGGACTGCAGAGGGTTATTCAAGGGAGATTCGTCACAAGTCTGCGGAGGAAATAGCTGACAACTACTTCATGGACCTCATAAACAGGAGCATGATCCTACCATGTCAACAATCATTGCATAGTAGAAAAGAAATTAACTCCTGCCGAGTCCATGATATCATCCGTGAAATCAGCATCTCAAAGTCAATGGAAGAAAATCTTGTTTTTAGACTGGAGAAAGGTTGCGGCTTAGACAGCCAGGGCACAATTCGTCATCTTGCTATAAGCAGCAGTTGGGAAGGAGATCAAAATGAGTTCGAGAGCATAGTGGACGTGACCCGAATACGATCATTAACAGTGTTTGGGAAGTGGAGGCCATTTTTCATGTCTGACAAGATGAGGTTGCTGCGTGTACTGGACTTAGAAGGCACGTCACATCTAGTTAATCATCACCTTGAGCACATCGGGAAGCTTCTTCACCTAAGATACCTTTCTCTTAGAGGATGTAAAGGTATTTGGCACCTGCCAGATTCTCTAGGTAACCTGAGGCAACTGCAGACACTAGATATTGAATATACAAACATATACAAGCTGCCAAAGACCATCATCAAGCTTAGGAAGCTACGGCATATTGTTGCTGGGAGCGTACTAAGTCACGATAATGACTTGTATGAAGAAGCTGAACTGCCGAAGCTAGTGAAGAACGATCTATGCCTTTCGACTTTAGCTTTGTTGGGATTTTGTTTATCATGTTGCGCACCTCAGCTTCTGAAACGGAAGTTGGATATGGATGGTGACCCTAACAGGTGTGATGTATGCACTGTGTTCTGCTGCACCAGATTCCCATCTACTGTGCCACACATACTGGCAAATGGTGTTGCAAATGGTGTTATGTTGCCAAGAGGGGTCCGGAAGCTGCAAGCTCTGCACACAATGGGTCTCGTGGACGTCACACGGGGGAAGGCCGTCCTACAGGACATCAAGATGCTCACCCGGTTGCGCAAGTTAGGAGTGACTGGCGTCAACAAGAACAACTGTCAAGAATTGAGTTCAGCCCTTGCCGCTCTCAGCCTCCTGGAAACATTGCTAGTGCGGTCAGAGGGGAAACCAGGTTTATATGAATGTTTGGATGGAGTGTCTTCGCCACCCAAAGACCTGCAGAACCTCATACTGTACGGTAACCTGGTCAAATTGCCGGAATGGATCAAGGAGCTCCAGAATCTTGTGATGTTGTCGCTGAGGAGCACAAGGATATCGGAGCTCAGTGCCACCATAGAAGTCCTTGGCAAGCTACCAAACCTGACCATCCTGTATCTGGGGGAGAAATCGTTTCAGGGTGAAGAGCTTGGTTTCAATTTCCGTCGGGAGGCGTTCCCGAGTCTGGTGGCGCTGGTGCTGTGTCCCCTAGAAAACCTCAAATCGGTGGAGTTTGAAGGAGGAGCAACGCCTAAGCTTGAGCTGCTGTACTTTTGGAGTTTGCCATCCGAAACCAACACTGGGTTGTTTTCTGGGCTGCAATTGCTCCCAAGCCTCAAGGAATTTATGCTATGGAAATGCAAAGAGAAGGGCAAGTACAAGGATGACTTCGTGGTGGACTTGAGGGCCCAGCTTGCCGAGAATAAAAACGGACCCGTACTCCTATATTAAGAGGTGCAACTTGTCGGAGCTGGCCGGGTCGAGGCGGTCTCCCTTTTCAGCTTTGTCTTTTTGAATTCGTACAATTAAGATGGCTTCGGCGAATCTGGGTGCATTCTTCGTCCTGCATTGCCCAGCTAGGTAAGATTCAATTCTGAATGTAACTGTAATACAAAGACTAGTGGTGTATTACTAATTGTGTAAGTGCAGTCAGTTGCACGCATTGATGTGTTAATATATTTTCTTTGTAAGCATCACGATGACATTAGATGTTTTCTTTACCTTTGTTTTTTAGAAACATGATTTGTTCCTTCTTTTTTCACCCCTTTCGGAGGTCTATGCTTTCAGTGTACTAACAGCCGCGCTGATGACTTGTATGATTTTCCTAAACACGTATCTACTCATAAGTTCACTTCTGA
This sequence comes from Guadua angustifolia, assembly GCA_036346375.1. Lineage (NCBI taxonomy): Eukaryota > Viridiplantae > Streptophyta > Magnoliopsida > Poales > Poaceae > Guadua > Guadua angustifolia. Next base: position 39,191,983 of record CM070514.1, on the reverse strand, counting down.
TAAAGGTTCCCTCACTTCAAAAACAGAGGGATTTTGTGGTATACTCCAAGGTTCCATGTTTTGAGTTCATTTGTCATTTTTCATGTAAAGTTCTAGCGGCAGTCCCCTGTAGTCATAAACAGAGGATATGCAGGTTACACATCGAAGAATTGTTGCACCAATATCATTGAAGGTAACAAAGGATAAGTACCTGATTGAACTTCTGTTCAAACATGATCTGAACTTCTCTTCAAAGGATTTCGACTTCCATAGCATGCATACTCCCTTTGCTCCTCACGAGATGTCAACTCCTCCAATTGCACCCTCGACGTGCCCAAGTCATTATCCAGCCCAGAGGACTCAAAATTCACAGCACTTGTTGAAGTGAGCTGCAGCAAACTCCTAGCAACGTCCGACGACTCGGAGGACGAAGCCGCCGGCAGCCTGCTGGGGGCGGAGGCTATTGGTGGCCGGGAAGAGGAAGCCGCCGGCGCCAAAAGCCAGCTCGATATCACTAGGACGCGTTCGCGACCATTCATTGCGTGCCCACGGCTTGTTCCTGGTACGTAGACAAGCAACCCGACTTTGCCTTGCGTTGCTGAAAGCCTGCAAAAAGCCTCCTGAATTTTGCATCAGACTGCCTTCCTGGGACCGTACCATAATCATTTAACAACATTGATAAATCGTTATAAAATCACATAGATGTGCATGTATCATCTGGGTATCGCCATAAAATCAGAGATGGAAAAAAAATAATGTGCAAAGGAAACGAAGGAACAGAGCATCAGGTGACAAATCAAAGCAGCATCAATAATTTATGCAGAAGATCGTGAAACTGCTGCATTGATGCAACATTCAGAAACACACGATTTGAGAGAAGAAAAAACTGCAGTCACGATATCACAATCATGTTCAATGGCCACAATGGCAGCACCCTGGGGCGTAAGATCGTATTTCCAAATATTTCTGTTTCTGCCCTGAAACATACGTGGTAGGATGAGCAAAGCCCTCAATGATACCTAGGGCTGCTGTCTAGAAAACCCGAAAACACTGACTACATAAGTAGAATCATTCGGGTTCCTTCGGCGTCTGATTCCTTTTTTTCTCTTGAAACAAATAATTTCAATTTCGACTAATATAGAGATATACACAATGATAGGGAAAATAGCCTTCACAAGAAGGGCAGCATCCTTGAGAAAATTGTTTATTTGACATGTTCAAGAAGTGGCTTCGCATATTTGCCACTATAAAAAATGGCTTCGCAAAATTGCTATTTACTTCGTATGCTTGTTATTTCCCCTGCCATTTTTTCCTTTTTATTTGATTTTAATTTTGTTTCCCATTTTCAGCCATGCGAATTGACCAGAATGCCCCTGCCTATTGATTGCATCATATAGCTTCAGTTCAGTAGTGTAAATTCAGTTGTGCAATTTACATTGGTTCTTCTGAAGATTTGTTTCCTCATGTTGTCGAACTGCCAGCACCCTGACATTTTCATTTTAAGAACTAACATTATATGATATGGCTGGGCGGCAGATCATAGAGCTATGGCACAATCCTATGCTCTAGTGTGCTGATGGCGCTATGGCATTTGGGCGAACAGGTGGGAGGCGGCCGTCGGCGACGGAGAAAATTGGGGCGGCAGATGGAGTCTCACGGCAGATGCGTGCGTGAGGTTCAATCCAACCAGATGATAAGGTCATGGGCATTCTGGTCAATTCGCATGGCTGAAAATGGGAAACGAAATTAAAATCGAATAAAAAGGGAAAAATGGCAGGAGAAATAAGGAGCACACAAAGTAAATGGTAATTTTGCGAAACCATTCTTTATAGTGGTAAATATGCGAAGCCACTTCTTGATTATGTCAAATAAACAATTTTCTCGCATCCGAGACTCTGGGGAGGTACGGGTTGATAACCGTTCGGTGGGACTGGGTGGCTGTGCGGTATCCGCTCGCCAGCAGGTCTTGGAGTAAAATTAACTTGCATGTGTATGGATGGTTCTGGATAGGATTGAAGGCGCCCCACCACTGAGATTCACTGTCAGCAGGGACCCATATTGTCGGTCAACAGGTCTAGATACACCTTCACCGTCAGTTGTAAGGCTCGTGTTCACAGCTCCAGGCGGACGGAGCAAATCCGTGGGGCCCTCCAATCTCAGCTGAGGATGACGCTGCAATGAAAGACGTAATTGTCAAAGCCCTGGGCCGCTCTGCATTGTGGAGTGCATCGAGACTGTTGATACATATGTCCCCTTGCACCATGACCCTGGCCTCTAGTCTCGGCGGCCATAACAGCTGGCACTGACCCTAATGTTGCCACCAAATTGCTTCCATGGCGAGGTGTGGGCCTGTAGTATTTGAACATCATAAGAGTTAAGCAAGGATGTTTAGCATAGGAAAAAGAGCAAACCAAACAATAGGCATGACTTGCAGCAAATAGCTATATTTACTTAGCTTTCCCACATAGCCTATGGAAACCATCAAGCATACCAGAATTCAGGATTTCAGGGTTTGTAAATGAACACTTTCACCAACTATTTAGGTTATTGCAGGCTATTAGACACTACCTAAGAGGTTAAGCATCTTTACTTTTGAGCATATACGGGGGCCTATCTAGAAAGTAGATATGTAGAGTTAAATGATAAGCCCCGAATTCAAACCTGCTCAAAGCTAGATTCATGAATTGGGCATACCTGTGGACTAGGAGACTGTTGATTTGGATGAGCAATATCCTAAGCTAGCTGAAGAAGCGAAACCGATTCTAAACAAAGTGTAGTGGACTTCCCCTTGCAATAGTCACCATAGGTGGCTACTTTGGCAAAGCAACCAAAAACCGTTGTGGAGTGGAGAAAATTGAATGACCATATTTGTTAATTCCATTTGCGAAATATATATGCGAAGGTTTGTTTTATTTGTGACAAGAGATACAACGTAGGCAATAGGAAGTGCAACGCAAGGACGCGAGATGCACGTTGCGTAAGCAGCGACGACACCGCTGAGTTGAAGAGATTTGTAGGTGGCACGTGAATCCGAGAGCAAAGACATGCGAATGTCGCAGAGGTGCGGGCGCAGCACACGAGGTCGCAGAAGTGCTGGTGGCACGCGAGATCGTAAGTGCAGGAGGCGCAGCACGCGAAAGACGCAGGTGGTGCCACGAGACGAGACGAGACGCGTAGAAGTCTACGCAGTGTGGTGGCCAGTGGGCCATGCAGGCGAGTGAGTCACGCGAGTATGGCAGGTGGGCCATACGCGTGCATGTGTGAGTTTTGGATTGTGTGCATGTATTGGGCCAAATGTAATTGAGCCAGATGGATATGTATGCATGTAGATCAATAGAGATAAGAAGTTAGGGTTTGCTGAATATAAATAGGAGGGGTTGCCTCCTGGTTTCGATCAGCCGCACAAGAAGGAAAATCGAGAGCAGACGGCGGCGTTGCGGCAAGCGAAGAAAAAGAAAAGGCCGGAGGCGGAGCTTTCTACGGCGGCCGCAGCGAAGCAAAATCTCGGTGCTATACAGTGTGCGCTACAGGATTGATACAGTGTTCGTGCTACAGCATCACTACAGGATCGCACTATAGTGCAAGCGAACCACGCACAGAGAGAGGAAAAATAGAAGAAATCTCTACTATATAAAGTGAGAGTTTTTTCCCACGTCATTTCATCAAAATTACCCACCTTTGCCACTGCTCTTTAATTATCCACTTTTGCCCACGTCACTTCATCAAAATTACCCACCTTTGCCACTGCGCTTTAATTACCTACTTTTGCCCGGTCACTTCATCAAAATTACCTACCTTTGCCATTGCTCTTTAATTGCCCACCTTTGCCACTGTTAGTGCTCTTTACAAATAAACTTTTTATCGTAAATTGAGTTTCCGTTGCAACGCACGGGCATATGGCTAGTAGAAGGGAAAAACAGAGAAAGTATAAGGAAAAATTGAGAAAAGTTTGGAGATTGTTTGAAGTTTGTGCTTTCATATAAAAAGATCCATATGTGTGTTCTTTGATGAAAATCAATGAGTATGTATTCCGATATATTAATTCATGTTTATGTATAATTGGTCTCTAGTATGCATGCTTAATCTAGTTTCTCTTCCAAAGTATTAGATCAATTATCCTAGATTGATTTGTTCAGTTTAGTCATTATTTTGTGAATTTACAGAATTAATAAAAACCAAAAAAGTTAGTTTTAGGTGTTAGTTTGTACCAATTCACCTTCCTCTTGGTGCGCTTCGATCCTGCAATATTCATGCTGAGTTAGAGATGAATCCAGAGCTTGAGCCCATAAAAACCATCCTTGAGAAGAGCTACAATGTTTACCGTATCACCTCAACTCTTGTGAGTGGTATGTATAAACGTTGTTAGTTGCTTCACCAAGTAAAAATCAGTTCGCACTTCCCTTGCAAGGATGCGATGGCGTTAGAATTTATGCACATTTCTTTTTCCGAAAATAGTGCTCTTCTTGCCTCTGCCACGTCTACGCTGTCAGTGTAATAGCAGCATTGAGGAGAGAACATATATCCATTGCAAAGTGTACTTGTTGGCAGAGTTGTGCAAAGTGTGTTCTGGAAAACAAAACCACATGAAGCAGAGGAATGTGAATTCTGTTTCATTTGCAGCTATTTATTATGTAACATGGCGGACTTTACATAACTTCGTATCTATTATGAAATTGTACCTCGAATCGCTACGGCATCACCTTCTGAGTTCTAAAAAACGAAATCCGGCCAAATTGTACAAATGGTGTGTCATTCTATTAAGTAATGTACTTGAGCCCTTCTTATTCAACCAATTCTAAGGTATGTACCACATGAACGCCTGCGCATTGCCAATGTCAGTGTATTTGATGTATGATATTAATTGACTTATATGAGTAGTTTGTACGAGATACATAACTACAGCTTGTATGATATTAATTGACCTTTTCCATCCCTCTGCACAACAGACAACTAAGACGAGTAGAAATTCAACCGATGATTGATAAAATGAACAACAGGTTTGCGGGATGGAAAAGTAAACTGCTTTCCAAAGCCGGAAGGGAAACTCTGGTCAAATCCGTGCTTACATCTCAACCAATATATCATATGACACTCTTCCCTGTGCAAAGATGGCTAATTCGAAGTATTGATAAACTCAGACGGAGTTTCCTTTGGAGTGGAAAGGAACCTGCAAACTGTAGTGGTGGTTGCTGCCTCATCAAATGGCCAGTAACTTGCCTGCCAAAAAGCAAAGGAGGACTGGGTATCAAAGACATGGAACAGTTTGCCCGCGCGCTTCGACTCCGGTGGCTTTGGTTCAAATGGAAAAACAACGAAAGGGCTTGGGCGGGGCTGGACCTACCCTGCGATGAAACGGATACAGCCCTCTTCAACGCATCAACAGTGGTCACGGTGGGAAACGACAAGCTGGCGAATTTTTGGGGATCAAGATGGGTACAAGGAAGGGCCCCAGAAAACATCGCGCCAACCCTTTTCGAAATAGCAAGAAGAAAGAACATCTCAGTACATCGAGCCTTGACAAACAACTATTGGATCCGATGCTATACTCCGGTGAACTCTCAAGACGAAGCGCGGGAGTTTGTAGATCTTCATGAAGCTATTCGAGGAGTCAATACAGATGAGCAGAGAGAGGATCAAATAACCTGGCGCTGGACATCGAACGGACAATACTCAATCAAGAGTGCCTATCTTATACAATTTGACACAGTCTACAGTACAATGAAGATCTCACCAATATGGAAGGCCAAAACTGAACCGAAATGTCGATTTTTTGCATGGACATTGCTTCACAACAAAATTCTAACAGCTGATAACATGCTCAAAAGGGGTTGGCCATGCAATGCGATATGCAGTCTTTGCAATGCAGACCGAAACAACGACTCACCTCAGAAGACGCTATTTCGCTAGACAAGTATGGGAGCTGCTCTTGAGATGGGGAAAACTAGATTGGTGGAAGAATCAATCACGACGGCTCGATATATAGGTGGTGGCGAAGGCTAAGAACCAAATATGAAAAGGAGAATCGGCGGGACTTGGATGGTATGCTAATATACTTCTGGTGGAATCTTTGGCTCGAGAGAAATCAACGCATATTTCAGGGGAAGAACAGAACAATTGAACAGGTGGCTTCATCGATCAAGGACGCGGTGCTCGACCATGGCTTTGCTTGGCGCACGAAACCGCCGAATTAGCGCCCTTCTGTATTTCCAAGCGTCTGTGTAAGGGTTAGTGGTGTTTGGTGTTTAGTGGTGCTAAAAAATGTGTGGTGGTTAGGGTGGAGGGTACAAATGTGTGCTGTGAGGTTTTTTCGGGACCGGTTTTTTCCGTATAAAAACTGGGCCACCCTTCTCTTTTCTTACTAATAAAATTTGCGGCAACTCTCTTGCTGCTCTTTCGAAAAAAATACATAACTACAGCTTGTACAACTTATTATTACTAATATTTTTCAATAATGCCTTCAATATTAAGGTAACTGACGCGGCATGCCACCGTGCTTTCGCAACTTCCCACATGTCCTCGTCACATGAAAGCCCCTATAAAGAGGTAATTACGTTTAGATCCTTTCAACCCTTTTTTATGAAAGAAACCTTCCGGTTCAACAAAATCACAAATCCTTCATGAAAGGACCTTAAATTAATAGCAAAAAATGTAATTACGTTTAGATCCTTTGAACCGTTTTTTACGAAAAGAATCTTTAAATAAATGCTAAATTGCGTCAAGAGGATAAAACGCTGCCTTCTATTCACCTGATCGTGAGTTCGACTTTACCCGTCGTCAAACCTTTTTTAGGTATTTCTCGGTTTGCTCATACGCATGTTTTCTTGATTTGATCGCGATCACGACGTAACACATCGCGGTCACTCATACAGTAGTTTTGACTTCTCGCAGGATACAGCCAGACGCAACCGTATATCATCTCCCTCTTCCTCAGCCTTTCGATGATGAGCACAACGGCCTGCTCAGTCCTAGATTCATGTGCTACTGGTTTACTAATAACAATTCGGGAGTGTATAGGTATCATCCGGATGTTTTTGTCTTAACTAACATCCAAATTCATCGGACCGTTGGATCTAACATCCAAATTCACCGGGCCGTTGGATCAAATCATAGGATCGGATGTGGGCGTTGGATCTAACATCCAAATTCACCGGGCCGGTAGATCAAACCATAGGATCGGATGTAATCGATACTCCCGAATCTCAACAATGATCCAATGATTCTAGATTTGGGTGATTTCAACAAAAAAAACATACGGTTGATGTTTATCAAATCCCTAACAATTCACAGTATATAGCACTTGGGCATACCACAACAGTGTAGCCCTTAATTACTTCTGGACTTTGCATGACTCTGTTTGATGAATTTTTACGCAAAATTCATTAAATAGAATAATGATAAAAATAATAATAAAAAGTCAGTGGCTTGTAAGTACACGTTGCAAGAGCAGCGTGTGGCATTAAAATTCTCCAAATCAAGACTACGTGTAGGTCCTATGTGTCGCTAATTTTTTCTATGCGTAACCGATGATTGATAAAATGAACAACAGGTTTGCGGGATGGAAAAGTAAACTGCTCTCCAAAGCCGGAAGGGAAACCCTGGTCAAATCCGTGCTTACATCTCAACCAATATATCATATGACGCTCTTCCCTGTGCAAAGATGGCTAATTCGAAGCATTGATAAACTCGACGGAGTTTCCTTTGGAGTGGAAAGGAACACGCAAAGCTGTAGTGGTGGTTCTTGCCTCATCAAATGGCCAGTAACTTGCCTGCCAAAAAGCAAAGGAGGACTGGGTATCAAAGACATGGAACAGTTTGCCCGCGCGCTTCGACTCCGGTGGCTTTGGTTCAAATGGAAAAACAACGAAAGGGCTTGGCGGGGCTGGACCTACCTGCGATGAAACGGATCTGACCCTCTTCAACGCATCAACGATTGGTCACGGTGGGAAGCGACAAGTGGCGAATTTTGGGGATCAAGATGGGTACAAGGAAGGGCCCCGAAAACATCGCGCCAACCCTTTTCGAAATAGCAAGAAGAAAGAACATCTCAAGACATCGAGCCTTGACAAACAACTATTGGATCCGATGCTATACTCGGTGAACTCTCAAGACGAAGCGGGAGTTTGTAGATCTTCATGAAGCTATTCGAGAGTCAATACAGATGAGCGAGAGAGGATCAAATAACTCGCGCTGGACATCGAACGGACAATACTCAATCAAGAGTGCCTATCTTATACAATTTGACACAGTCTACAGTACAATGAAGATCTCACCAATATGGAAGGCCAAAACTGAACCGAAATGTCGATTTTTTGCATGGACATTGCTTCACAACAAAATTCTAACGGTGATAACATGCTCAAAAGGGTTGGCCATGCAATGCGATATCACGATCTTTGCAATGCAAAGACCGAAACAACGACTCACCTCTGTAAAGACCGCTATTTCGCTAGACAAGTATGGGAGCTGCTACTGAGATGGGGAAAACTAGATTGGTGGAAGAATCTGAATCACGACGGCTCGATATATAGGTGGTGGCGAAGGCTAAGAACCAAATATGAAAAGGAGAATCGGCGGGACTTGGATGGTATGCTAATATATACGGTGGAATCTTTGGCTCGAGAGAAATCAACGATATTTCAGGGAAGAACAGAACAATTGAATGTGGCTTCATCGATCAAGGACGATTGTTTCGACCATGGCTTTGCTTGGCGCCTGAAACCGCGAATTAGCGCCATTCTGTATTTCCAAGCGTGTGTAAGGGTTAGTGGTGTTTGGTGTTTAGTGGTGCTAAAAATGTGTGGTGGTTAGGGTGGAGGTACAAATGTGTCTGTGAGGTTTTTTCGGGACCGTTTTTCCAGTATAAAAGCTGGGCCACCCTTCTCTTTTCTTACTAATAAAATTTATGCAACTCTCTTCTTGCTCTTTGAAAAAATACATAACTACAGCTTGTACAACTTATTATTACTAATATTTTTCAATAATGCCTTCAATATTAAGGTAAGCGGCGCGGCATGCCACCGTGCTTCGCAACTTCCCACATGTCCTCGTCACATGAAAGCCCCTATAAAGAGGTAATTACGTTTAGATCCTTTCAACCCTTTTTATGAAAGAAACCTTCCGGTTCAACAAAATCACAAATCCTTCATGAAAGGACCTTAAATTAATAGCAAAAATGTAATTACGTTTAGATCCTTTGAACCGTTTTTACGAAAAGAATCTTTAAATAAATGCTAAATTGCGTCAAGAGGATAAACGCTGCCTTCTATTCACCGATCGTGAGTTCGACTTTACCCGTCGTCAAACCTTTTTAGGTATTTCTCGGTTTGCTCATACGCATGTTTTCTTGATTTGATCGCGATCACGACGAACACATCGCGGTCACTCATACAGTAGTTTTGACTTCTCGCAGGATACAGCCAGACGCAACCGTATATCATCTCCTCTTCCTCAGCCTTTCGATGATGAGCACAACGGCCTGCTCAGTCCTAGATTCATGTGCTACTGGTTTACTAATAACAATTCGAGTGTATAGGTATCATCCGGATGTTTTGTCTTAACTAACATCCAAATTCATCGGACCGTTGGATCTAACATCCAAATTCACCGGCCGTTGGATCAAATCATAGGATCGGATGTGGGCGTTGGATCTAACATCCAAATTCACCGGCGGTAGATCAAACCATAGGATCGGATGTAATCGATACTCGAATCTCAACAATGATCCAATGATTCTAGATTTGGGTGATTTCAACAAAAAACATACGGTTGATGTTTATCAAATCCCTAACAATTCACAGTATATAGCACTTGGGCATACCACAACAGTGTAGCCCTTAATTACTTCTGGACTTTGCATGACTCTGTTTGATGAATTTTTTACGCAAAATTCATTAAATAGAATAATGATAAAAATAATAATAAAAAGTCAGTGGCTTGTAAGTACACGTTGCAAGAGCAGCGTGTGGCATTAAAAATTCTCCAAATCAAGACTACGTGTAGGTCCTATGTGTCGCTAATTTTTTCTATGCGTAACCTATCCAATATTAGATTCATTTAGGAGGGTCCATTGTAAGTAGCGCGGGTTTTCAAACGGGGCTCTGACTGCTGTACAAACAGGGTTCCTGTGTAAACATAATACACTAGAAAAGTTAAAAATTCTAAAAAAAATCATGGATGTACATCTCATCTTACCCCATCTACAAAAAGATATTTATCTTTTGTAACTTCTAGCATGATCAAATTCATCATGAAATTTTATATGTAGATGGGGTAAGATGAGATGTACATCCATGATTTTTTTCAGAATTTTTTGGAACTTTTCTTAGTTGGGTTATACGGTGTTTGCACGGGAGCCCTGTTTGCACAGCAGTCGAAGAGCCTTCAAACGGATAGTAAATCCAACGTTTGAATTAAGGATATGATCTCTAGAATATTAGTGATTAAATCAGTTCAAAGATATCGAATTGGATGCATGCACACGCAACTCAATCCCTTGTATTTGTCATTTACGTATGTGAGTAGCTTCCGAATAGGCAGATTAGGTTATTTCCAGTGCATGGTAACATACCCATTTAATGCATGCCACATAAGCATTTTTGATGATGTGACAAGAGAGTTAAGAGAGGAGAGAAGAAAACTGTATCTTGAGAAAGATATCACTTGGGCACGAAATCATAGACATTGAAACTTGAATCATCTAAGTGGCCCACAATTCATACTCTCATACACATCTAGCATTTAATTATCTTGTGGGGACTAAGAAACAATCCATGAGGGCATTCCCAATGGATGATGTCTATAATAGTGTCTATGACCCGTCACCTCAGATAGACATTACCATATAGAAATAGTGGTTTTCCAATAGCAAGTTTCTATCAAATGTGTATTTGATACTCCCAATGCGAATATCCTCTCCCAATGCATACACTTCTCTCAAAGACGAAGCACAAGGTAATTGTTAGACATCGCTTTTTCCCAAATGGTATTTCTACTGTTTCTAGTTGTTTCCAATGTATTGATCTCTGAGTTTAAGTGGTGTCACATGCAAGACGCTTTGCTTTCTCTCACTTCCTTTACTACCCTCCAACTCATCCAAAATATGACATGACATATTATTTATTATCTATAGACACCGCTGAGGTGTACCATTGAAATACTACGATACCATGCATTGGGATAGTTGATCTTTTATAATATCATATAACATGACAGTTTTAGATATTATGACAAGATACAATGCACTATATATAGCCTTATGCATGCATGCGAGCGCTCGCAACGCGGAATCAGAGCAAACTGTCGATATCTATCTACAAAAATTGAATGCACTACTCTGCAACCGTCGCCCAGCATGCAGCCAAGGAAATTGAACACTGGGTACTCCGCACAGAAAAAAACAAAGTACAAAAATGCAGCAACGATACAACACGTACGGTGCAAGGCACCATCACAGGCTTCTTTATTTAGATCGCGCACCAGCACTGTGAGATCCATCGAACCAAGCTAGGAAACCATCGTAGAGGGATGGAGGCGACCGTGCTGAGCGTGGGCAGGTCCGTGCTGGATGAAGCGCTTAGCTACGCCAAATCCGCCATTGCGGAGGAGGTGGCCCTGCAGCTCGGCGTCCAGCGTGATCACGCCTTCGTCAGGGACGAGCTCGAGATGATGCAGTCTTTCCTGCTGGCTGCGCACGACGAGCGAGACGACGACAGGGTGGTCAAGATCTGGGTGAAGCAAGTCCGCGACGTCGCCACGACGCCGAGGACTACCTCCAGGATTTCGCCATCCGCCTTGAGAAGCAATCTTGGTGGCACATCCTCGCGACGCTGCTTGAGCGGCGCCGTGTAGCCGAAGCGGATGAAGGAGCTCAGAGCCAAGGTTGAGGATGTCAGCCAGAGGAACCTGCGCTACCGCCTCATCAAGGGCTCGCTCCGAGCCTACGACCGCCGGCTGGAAGTCCAGATCACCGTGCAACGATGTTTGCCGCGACCAAGCAAGACGGCAGATGGACAAAGCAAAAGTGGACCTCGTTGGACTGATCAACAGGAAGGACGAAGACCTTAGAGTGATCGCGTGTGGGGAACAAGTGTTGATCTCGGGAGAGGTCCGTCGTCAATAGGGCCTACGACGATATCAAGATCCATAAGAAGTTCGAATGCCGCGCTGGGTCGGGTTGATGCATCCTTTCAATCCAACAGAGTTTCTGTGAAGCATTGTCAGGCAACTATACGTAAACTCTCTTCAAAATGCCATCGAAGCAACTCCGGGGGCCCAAGATCTACGGAGGATGGGGACGATGAAGGAAGTTGATTTGGTGATGCGCTCAAGAGATATGTGAATGACAAGACTTACTGATTGTCTTTGAATGATCTGTCATCCATCGAAGAGTGGAATCAGATAAAAACATGCTTCCCGATCAATGTAAGCAGGAGCCGAATCGTAGTGTCCACGCAGCAAGTTGAGGTCGCAAGCTTATGCGAGGGTCGTTCATTGTCGCACTGAGCACAAGCAATTGTCCATTGATCACACTCTTTTTGTTTTCTACGACAAGGTAATATTCAAAATCCTTAAATCATCCAAAGGAATGCCGCCTCTTGTTGCTCTTATTATTCACCTACTCGACTAATGAAATTGCTCAGAGGTTACGTCATTATTAGAAATTATTTAAATGTGGATTTGGTTGTGTTTTCTGCTTACCCATCTCCATCTAAGTTCATAAACTAACAAAATCAGCTAGCTGCCCTTCCACAATTCTTGAAGTTAATAAGCGGTCCACAATTCATTATGTTGATAACATAACAAAATTAGCTAGCTACCCTTCCACCAATTCTTTAATTTAATAAGCGCCCACAATTCAAGTACCTTCATAAAGCTACCTTCAATTGTGGATCAATGGATTTATGTAATGAACGACTGTGAAGGGCTTATGTAGGAGGGGATGGTGAGGGAAGCTGTGGCTGTTTTGGATCGAGGAGCACCGATGGAGCACGGCAGATCATAGGCGTCGGTGAGTTAGTGAAAGGAGACGACAAAATAGAGAGTTAACTCTAAGAATAATTACTAAATTACCATACTTACATAATTTTTTATCCAAAGTTGTCCCTTTATAAATCAACGGTTGATATTTTTTATGAGGAGGTACATCAGGTAATTTTTAGCTCTCTAATCATTGTTTGATTGTGTTTAATTAGGGTTCTCAAGATGGAACAGATTCAACTGAGCCAGAGTCTAGCCCAACCGCAACCCCCACCTGTAGCAACATCTCTGGGGAAGGAAAGAGCCTCACTCGCATGGAGACGATGGTTGCCGCTTTCATGAATCTGAGCTCTTCAAGCGAGTGAAAGAAAAATCTGAAATTGTCAAACTAATTTTAAAAGAAGGCCAACGGCTTGGTGTGATATCTGTGGGGAATGGGTGGTCTTGGGAAAACCACTCTGTAAAAGATATCTACCATAGCCAAGATATCAATGGCATGTTTGAGATGCGCGCTTTTGTCACCGTCATGCGCCCTTTCAATATTGAGGAACTCCTTACGAGCTTAGTTATGCAACTAGGTTCCAAAACTTCGTGAAATAAGGAAGCCATGGGTCCGATAGACAAAGAAAACAAAACAAGGAGATCAACAAGATTTGGTGACCTTTTAGAAGGAAAGAAGTATTTGATTATTCTTGATGACGATATCCCATGAGAATGGGATGCTATAGTATTGCATTTCCCAACAATGTAAAGCAAAGAAGCGGGATCATAGTCACGACAAGGTCGAGAGTATTGCTAACCATTGTTCAGAAAACAAGAAAACATATACAACCTCATTCATCTAGGAGACAAAGCGCAAAGGACCTCTTCATGAAAAAGGTAACATCATATCTTGCTCCATTCGCTTTTGATTTGAAATTTTACATGATAGGCACGGTATTACAACTTAGCCAAGCTTTTCAAATTTTGGATATGTGCAGACAAACTTTTCAAATTTTGATTACCAATATATTTTTAAATATTTAGATTAGTTACATGAAAATCATATATATAAATTTGTCTCGAAAAGTCTTTTCATAATATTAGAATTTGATTGGATTTTATAAATATATTAAATATAAGTTAGTAGTCAAATATGTATTTTAGGGATCATGTTGATGTCCAAAACGAGATATATTTATGACTGGTGGGAGTATTATTTTGTAGATTCTGATAACGTATGGTTTAGCTATGGCGCATGTGGAAGGTCACAATAGGAAATAAGTTTAGTTTTAAAATTTTAATTATCGGTCATTGCCGCGATGGCCTCACCGACCATGGCTTAGAGGAAGCTAGTGCCCAGTGGCTTAGAGGAAGCGATGGCAGAGGCTAGCACTGGTAGCAAGAATAGAATAGCTAGTCGGTTTTTGTGGTTGGGAGGTGATTGATGGTGATGGCACCAGAGAAGCTAGGATTGAGGTGATGGATTGGGAAAGGAGCACAAGCGGCGATGGGTCAGCAATCGACCTCACCGAGTGGCGATGAAAAGACAAACTAGTGGCATCATTGGGGGTATGAATATAGGATCGGGGTAAGAGGAGAAGCATTGTGGAGGGAAACCTAACATATTGGTCCATATTTCCTCATTGTCTAGCATCCTGTCAGAGTAAACCTATGCATGTATTGCACCGCTTACACTTCTATTCTTATTTCTAGTTTCTACCTAATTTAATTTCTAAATCATGAAAAATTATACCAATTTCGGTATTTTTAAAGGAGACTATTGATTTGGATGAGCAATATCCTCGAGTTGGTGAAAAAGCTAAACCGATCATAAACAAGTGTAGTGGACTTCCCTTGCAATAGTCACCATAGGTGGCTACTTGGCAAAGCAACCAAAACCGTCGTGGAGTGGAGAAAATTGAATGGACATATTAGTGTTGAGTTGGAGATGAATCCGAGCTTGGGCCCATAAAAACCGTCCTCGAGAAAAGCTACAATGGTTTACCTTATCACCTCAAGTCTTGCTTCTTATATATGTCCATCTTTCCTGAAGATCAAGAGGTTAGCTGGAAACGTTTGGTGCGTCGATGGACTGCAGAGGGTTACTCAAGGAAGGTTCATGACAAGTCTGCAGAAGAAATAGCGGATGGATACTTCATGGAACTCAAAGAAAGGAGCATGATCTTACCATTTCGTAAATCAATTCACATACAAAAGGAATCGACTCTTGCCAAGTTCACGATCTCATGCGTGACATAAGCATCTTGAAGTCAAAGGAAGAAAATCTTGTTTTTAGATTGGATGAAGGTCAGAGCCTAAACACCTGTGGAACGATACGCCACCTTGCTATTACAAGCAAAGCGGTGGGAGGAGACAAGAGTGAGTTCGAAGGTATTGTGGACATGTCCGAACACGATCCCTCACAAGTGTTTGGGAAGTGGAGGCCATTTTTCATTTCGACAAGATGAGGTTGTTGCGAGTGCTCGACTTGGAAGACGCAGAAGGAATATATGATCATGACCTTGAGCACATCGGAAGCTTCTTCACCTAAGATATCTTTCTCTTAGAGGATGCGATCATATTTTTCACCGCCAGATTCTCTTGGTAACCTAAGGCAGCTAGAGACACTAGATATCGAGACACACCCGTAATTAAGCCGCCAAAGAGCGCCATCAAGCTGAAGCTAAACTATCTGCGGCTTGAGAGAGACCGGTGGTGAGAACGCCTCGTATGGAGAAATTGAAGAGGATGTACCAAAGCTAATGAGGAACAGGCTATGTGCTTTTATTTTCGGTTAGTGAAGCTTTGCACATGTTCCCCGATCTAGATTTGGATGGCATGAGCGATCGTGACCTATCTTGTTTGTTGCTATTTTTACTCCCCGCCATTGCGATGCGCTGGACATGCATGGTGTCCTAATGCCAAGAGGGATGAACAAATGAAAGCACCGCACACGCTGGTGTCGTGAATGTCGCCACAGAGAAGGTCATCCTACAGAAATAAAAAGTCTCACCCGGTTGCATAAGTTGGGAGTAATCAAGCGCCAACAAGAAAAACAGTGAAGAGTTTTGTGCAGCCCTTGCCACTCTCTACCACCGAATCATTGTCGGTCGAAGGTCGGAGGGGAGCAGAGCTTGTCTGGCATTTGGATGGAGTGTCGTCACCTCCCAAAAACCCGCAGAGCCACAAGCTGACAACAACCTCATCAAATTGCGGAATGGATCCAGGCCTCAAAAATCTCGTGAAGTCGGGCTACGGAGCACTAGGCTATCGAGCACGATGTCGACATGCAAGTCCTTGGGAATCTACCAAGCCCGCAAATCTGGGTCGTGGTGGGACTCGTTCGGGGTAAAGAGCTCTGTTTCCCAACGAGGGTTTGAAGCCTTGTGAAGCTCGATCTTGCATTGAAGGACATCAAATCAGTAAAGTTTGACCAAGGAGCAATGCCCATACTTGACTCTTTGCATGTCGTTGGTTGTGTTAGAAAATGAAATTGACTTTTACGGTCTAGAATTTCTCCCAAGCATCAAGGAAGTCTGGTTCAATGTTGGGTTTGCATCGAATATCGACTGGGGCGAAGTTCATCGTTCCAGCAAGAATCGGGATGAAAGACTCAATGAAGCCATAAAGGAAGCAGAGCTCAAAAGAGACAAACTGAACAACTACGTGTGGGACTTGCTTGCTAAGAATCCAAAGCAACCCATTTTAAAGGTGGTATGAGCTCGGAAGTCAGGGACTACTTGCTTTAGGGTGAAGAATGTTGGGTTGATCTCGTACGGCTCGGTCAGAGACTGAGTCGTACCCACGTCCGCGCCCTGATCGGGAGGCGCAACAACCTTATTGGTTGCGGCCCCCTGCCACGCCCGCGCTATAAATAGTGGCACAAAGCTGGCACGCGAACCAACGTTCGACGTACCTCTTGCGCCCCACATTCCCTAGTCTGATATAAACCCTAGCGCGAGGAAGTGTCGAGAAGGCCGCCGCCGCTGTTCGACTCCACCCTCTTCTTCCTCTCCGTCCGAACGGGAGTAAGAAGGGAACACCGCTGCATCCTCTACATCTCCCGAAGGCTTCGACCACACCATGGCTTCGGGATCAAACGGGAATGGCGGCAACAACGAAGGTACTGCCTAATACTTCTAGATCTAGTGATTAGTGGTGAAGGGGAAGATCCTAGTAACCCTAGAAGTCTATCAATGGTATCAGAGCCATCATTTTTTACCCAAACCCTAACCCTAGAAGTGTTGAATCCTTCGGTTCATCCTCAACCCGAGCCGGTTTTTCACGCATAGTGGCTCGGGGTAGGTCAAGATCTAAAAGAAACAGAAAGTAGAAGGAGGGGAAGGGATCAATGCATGCAAACCACCCTTGAATCCCTAACCCTAGATCGAAATTTCCCCAAATCCGGAAACCCTAGTTCATTTTCTTTCCCCAAAATCACGAAGAACCAAATCAAATCAAGGGGGGAGAACAAGAAGTATCCCTACCTGGGTCCGCCGTACTCGTTGTAGTGGACGGCGACCTCGGGTAGAACTTCATCCGCGCCGTCGTGTCCCTTCCTCGGATCCACAAGCGTGCGGCTTAGGGCACCGCCGCAGGTCGCTCGGCGGCGCGTCCACCCTCCGTGACCGCGCGACTCGGCGAGGGAACTGCGGCGGCGCCGCTTCCATCGCCGTCTCTCTACGCGTGTCTGCGGTTCGCATGTCTGAGACGAGGAGAGCGAGGCGGCGGAGGCAAGCGAAGAATGAACCTAGGGTTTGGGCGCCGATTTTTACGGCGTTTATGTCGCCTCAAATCAATCTCGCCTGCTCATCACAATCGACAAGACCGATTGAAGTCGGCTCATTTGGCTGGTTTTACCCAAAGTGATGAGCGCATGTGCCTGTGCCCGAGCTTCGGGCACTGGTGATAAGTATGCTGGCGAAGGCCGGGCCACATTGGGCCAATTTTCGCCATGCATGATGTCCAAGACACGAGAAAAGTTTTCTGATTTAATTTTGCTGTGAAATATTAGTTTAAGCGCATGATTTAGTTTAAGTGCTAAGTGAAAATTCAGTTTCCGCTGCAAGTTTAAGTTTTCTTTTCTCTGATTAAATTGAAACCAACGTGGATATTTAATTAGAGAAAATAGTAAATGAGATGTTTTATAGTATTTCACATATGGTAATTTTATTTTCTGACCAACGTTGAAAATAACTTTGCCATGACCATGTTAAGAATGATAGAAAGTTTTGAATAAAGTTTGCTCTATTCTAATACTGCCCAACGGTGTTTTAGAAATAGATCAGTCTTTATTAAAGTTGAGAGCATGTTTAATTGACCAACGTTAATTTATTCATGCCAAAGTTTATATTTTTTAGTTTACTGATTAAATTCTTATTTTCATTTATGAAGCTTTTCCAACCAAGATTGCCAATTCCTTAAGTGTCTTTCAAAGGCTTGAAAGGTTGAACGGCAACAATTACTCCTCATGGAGAGAATTTGAACTTAGCCATGGCTATGGTCGAGATAGATTATGCTTTGCTTCATCCAAAAGCTCGTGGGCACCGGGATTCCGCAGCAATTTGGGAGTCCGAAGCCGCAAATAATGTCATGCAGAATTGTCATATAGTATTGAGAAGGCAAAGTGGGACAACTCAAATAGAAAGTGCCTCATGATGATCAAGGGCACCATCATTGAGTCCATAAGGGGAGCAATCCCAGAATGTACAGATGCTACTCAGTATCTGAAGAAAATAGAAGAGTAGTTTACTGGATCCACAAAGGCCTATGCAGGCACATTAATCAAGAAACTTGTCAATGACAAGTATGATGGATCTGGGCTGCGTAATGGACCAAGCATTAGAGAGCATATTCTTAAGATGACTAATATGGCTCACTCTCTCACGTCCTTTGATATGCCTTTAAATAATGATTTCATAGTCCATCTTGTACTGGTTTCATTACCAAAAGAATTTGAGACTTTTGTTGTGAATTACAACATTAGTGAAGAAAAGTGGTCTATTGAAAAGTGCATTGCTATGTGTGTACAAGAAGAAGAAAGATTAAAGGCACAAAGGGCTGATGAACTGAATCTGGTTAAGCATTCTCAGAAGAAAAGGAATTATTTCCAGATTCAGAATAAGCCAAATTTCAAGAAAGGCAACTACCAAAAGGGCAATTATCAGCAGAAAAAGGTTCACCAATTTTGAAAAAGGTGAACACTCAAATGGAGGGCAGAACTCCAATGGAGGACATGGTTCCAGTGGGCAGCCTCCTAGGCCTCCACCAGAGCACATAGACCCAGACACTGCGAGCGCTTGCCATCGAAAAGGGCACCGCATGAAAGATTGCGTTCTGTTCCTCAAGTGGCTGAACAAAAAGGGTAAAGATCAAGTTACATTAATAGATGAATCCTTGTATATAGATTCACCAACTAATACTTGGTGGATAGATTTTGGTGCAACTGTTCATGTTGCTAATTCTATGCAGGGATTCCGTACGAGGAGGATCCTACAAAGAGGAGAAAGAGGAATTAGAGTGGCGAATGGAGTTGAAGTTGATGTGGAAGCCATTGGAGATCTTCCCTTAGAGTTGGATGGCGGCTTCATACTCCATTTGCGTGATGTTCTATTAGTGCCTTCTTTGAGAAGGAATTTGATTTCAGTGTCTTGCTTAGATGATGAGAACATTCAGTGTCATTTTGGGAATGGAAAGTGTGTAATAAAGTTTAATAATATAGATGTTGGTCTTGCCATCCGACAAGACAAGCTTTATTTGCTATCCCATTATGATATTGTGAATGACATAAGTACCTCCTCAAATGCGAAAGTATGCAATGTTACTACAAAGCGAAAGAGAATAGAAAGTGAATCGTCATCGAAATTATGGCATTGTCGTTTAGGCCATATTTGGAGGGGGAGAATTGAACGATTAATCAAAGAAGAAATTCTTCCTCCCTAGACTTTTCGCATACAGATCATTGCATAGATTGTATTAAAGGCAAGCATGTTAAACAAATAAAGAAAGGCACCAAGCGTAGTACAGAATCTTGGAAATAATCCACTGAGACATTTGTGGTCCTTTTCCTGTAAAGACAGTGGATGGTTTTGATTCATTCATTACATTCACTGATGATTATTCTCGCTATGGCTACATTTATCCTATCAAAGAAAGATCAGAAGCATTAGAAAAGTTTAAGATATTTAAAGCTGAAGTAGAGATTCAACATGATTTAAAGATTAAAGTAGTAAGATCAGACCGTGGAGGGGAGTACTACGGTAAACACACCCCTTATGACCAAGTTCCAGGACCTTTTGCAAGGTACCTGCAGGAAAATGGCATAGTAGCCCAGTATTCTATGCCGGGCGAACCTCAGCAAAATGGAGTAGCTGAAAGGCGTAATCGCACCTTAATGGATATGGTGAGAAGTATGATAAGTTACTCCACTTTACCGGTTAGTCTATGGATGGAGGCTTTAAAAACCGCTGCCCATATTCTTAATCGAATTATTCCAAAGAAGTCGGTGCCTAAAACACCGTATGAGTTATGGACTGGAAGGAAGCCATCACTAAACTATCTACATGTGTGGGGCTGTCCAGCTAAGGCAAAAGTATTCAACCCAAACATAGGAAAGTTAGATCCAAAGACAATTAGTTGCCATTTCATTGGCTATCCTGAAAGATCAAAGGGTTATCGTTTCTACTGTCCAGACAGACATACCAAGTTTGTAGAAACAAGACACGCTGTGTTTATAGAGGATGATATGATCAGGGGGAGCATGGTACCCCGAGAAATTAGCCTTGATGATAAGCGGTTTGTGCCCCAACTCCTATGATTCAATAGCCTTTCTTCTCGATACTGTTGTTCTTTGCATCACCGTATGACAAGACTGGCTGGTGATTCTCCAAGTGCACTCGATGTGCCGTGAGGCACGGTTATGGAGCCCGAGGCCCTCTTTGTTGCTAGTGAGGAACCCGAGCCTCTGTCAGAGAGCAAATGAACCTGCTCAAGAACCACTTAGAAGATCACAAAGAAACAGGAGATCAGCTATTCCAGCTGATTATGAAGTTTATGTCAGTGAAGACATAGAAATAGAGGGTGATCCCACCTCTTATGAGGAAGCGATGAGAAGTCCCAATTCATCGAAGTGGCTTATCGCCATGCAAGATGAAATGAAATCCATGAGTACAAACAAAGTCAGGACTTAGAAGAAATTCCTAAAGGAGCCAAAACAGTAGGCTGTAAATGGGTCTACAAAACCAAACGTGACTCCAAAGGGAATATTGAAAGGTTTAAAGTTAGACTTGTAGCAAAAGGCTTCACTCAGAGAGAAGGAATAGATTATACCGAAACCTTCTCGCATGTTTCGACAAAGGATTCTTTTAGAATCATTATGACACTAGTTGCTCATTATGATTTAGAATTACATCAGATGGATGTTAAGACGGCATTCCTAAATAGGGATTTATATGAGAATGTGTACATGGCTCAACCCAAAGGTTTTGTCATGAAAGGAAAAGAAAATATGGGATGTCGATTAAAGAAGTCCATTTATGGATTAAAACAAGCGTCTAGACAGTGGTACATTAAGTTTGATGAAACTATAAGAAATTTTGGGTTCAAAGAGAATGAAGAGGACAACTGCATTTATGCAAAGTTTAATAGAGGGAAGTATATTTTCCTAGTTTTATATGTGGATGATATCCTATTAGCAAGCAAAGGATAAAGATCTGCTGCTAGAGACAAAGAAGTTCTTGTCCTCAAAGTTTGATATGAAAGATCTTGGTGAAGCATCTTATGTATTAGGAATTGAGATACACCGAGATAGAAAAAGAGGGTGCTAGGGCTATCACTGAAGGCATACATAGAAAGTGTTTTGAAAAGATATAGTATGCATATGTGTAATGCCACGCTGCTCCAATAGTCAAGGGCGATAAGTTTGGGAATTTTCAAAGTGTCCAAAGAACAAGTATGAGATCGATCGAATGAAATCGATCCCATATGTTTCAAATTGCCGGAAGCATAATGTATGCTCAAATATGTACTACTCGACTTAGCATTTACAACCGGGATGCTTGGCATATATTAGATTAATCCAGGAGTTGATCACTGGAAAGCAGTAAAGAAAGCCTTGCGGTATTTGCAAGGGACAAAGAGCCTCATATTAACATATAGAAAGTCAAGTGCCCTAGAGATTGTGGGCTATGCAGATGCAGATTGGGCAGGGTGTAAAGACACTAGAAAATCCACATCAGGATATGTGTTCACCCTCGCCGGAGGAGCTATATCATGGAAAAGTATAAAACAATTAGTCGTTGCAACGTCGACAATGCACGCTGAGTTTGTGGCATGTTATGAGGCAACCGGCGAGCAATGTGGTTTAAAAAGTTTGTACCCGGGTTGAGAGTGGTAGACAAAGATAGAAAGACCACTCAAATTATATCATGACAATGAGCCAAGAAGATTTTACTCCCACAACAACAAGTCAAGTGGTGCCGCCAAACACATAGAGATCAAGTTTTATGTTGTGAAGGAGAAAATCCAGATCAAACAATAGAGCTTGAGCATATAAGCACAGAAGACATGTTAGCGGATCCGCCACCAAAGGTCTTTCTCCCAACGTGTTTAAAAAGCACGAGCGGCATGGGTTTAAAAGAAGGACTATGATTCTCGATAATAGGGTCATTCAAAGCAATCATCTCCTACAAAGACAAAGTTATTACCTTTGAAGTAGAGAGGTGTGCTATAGTCATTGAGTTCAAGAAGACGAATCGATCTGTTAGACGCCTTGGTCTTGGTGCACTAATCTATGGAGGAGTGGGATGTTAAGTTAAAAGTACAAGATATAAAAGTTAATAGATCAAGATATAAAGTTTCAAAGTTAAGTTCGAGATCAAGGGGAGAATGTTGGGTTGATCTCAAATGCGGCTCGATCGAGACCGAAGTCGCATTCCACGCCCGCGCTACGATCGGGGGCGAATAACCTTATTGGTTATGCCCTCGCCACGCCCGCGCTATAAATAGTGGCACAAGGCCGGCACGCGAACCAACGTTCGCCGTACCTCTTGCGCCCCACATTCCCTAGTCCGATCTAAACCCTAGCGCGAGGAAGTGTCGGGAAGGCCGCCGCCGCTGTTCGACTCCACCCTCTTCTTCCTCTCCGTCCGAACGGGAGCAAGAAGGGAACGCCGCTGCATCCTCTACATCTCCCGAAGGCTTCGACCACACCATGGCTTCGGGATCAAACGGAAATGACGTCAACATCGAAGGTATGCATCAAATGCTCCTAGATCTAGTGGTTAGAGGTGAAGGGGAAGGTCCTAGTAACCCTAGAATTCTCTATCAAAGAACTCCATTTCCCCGATGCCATGTGGCACCGTTTGGATGTCCTGCACATTTCTTGCCCTCCAAATGGAAAACTAAAATGGTTTCGATTCAATAAAATGTATCAGAAAGACTGCTTATGTATACTAAATTGTACTGTACTATTATTATGTTGATTAAATGATCGAGTTTGAATCGGTTGTGTCTTGTGAGTGGTATGTATTAACGTTCTTACTCCCTCCATTCACTTTTATAAGGCTTATTTTTTTAATGATCTTGTTCACAAATATAAAGCTAGCATGTAGATTTAATAAGATATTTCCTTCTATACCCCTATTTATTCTCTCTCATCCATATACATTTATTCATTACCACCCACACAAAATATGTCTTTCATCTTCTAAGACAATTAAATGGGGGCATCTAAGTCATTTTTCTCATATCTTTCTCAATTTAAACACAATCTTAATCCTTATGCAAAGTCAACGTACACCTTATAAAAATGTAGGAGGACTAGTTGCTTAACCAAGTAAAAATCAGTTCGTCCTTCCCTTTGCAAGGATGCGATGGCATTAGAATTTATGCACCCTTTTCTTTTTATGAAAACAATTAATGTTCTTCTTGCCTTTGCCATGACTAGGCTATCAGTGTAATAACAGCAGTCAGGACGGCGGGCTGCTATGGATTAGTGTAAGATCTTGAAAGGCGTGCCCACAACAGTTGCATTATTTAGCCTGAGTGCTTGGTAGAAAGATTGGACAGAAAATCTTCCTTTGTTATCCAACATCTGAACTACTAGATAATATAGCGCGCTACACCGCGTTGCGCAAATCTCATTCTAGAGTTTTTTTTGTTGCAAAAATGGTAGAAGGACCTAAATGTAATTTAAAATATTTCGAGCCTAAAGAAATAACCGGACCTAAATGTAATTTTAAATTTTTTGGGTTTAGAAAACCGGCGCCCAAGTTGAATTTGCAAAACTACAGGGCCCTTTTTGTAAAATAATTGGTGGAAGGACCTATTCACGATTTTGCATTTTCTGGAGGGCTTTTTCGCAAAAAAAAGTACCTTGTGGCTTGAGAGGTCTCTAAATCTTCCAACCATAAGATATACTAGATAAGGAAGCGCGGCGGCACGCCGCGCCCGTGAACGGAAAACAAATTTATGTTTTTTTCGGAGAAAAACGGATCACGAAAAAAATTTTTACGCGTCGTGAACGAAAAACAAATTTGTGTTTTCTCGGAGAAAAAACGGACCACGTTTTTTTGGAAAGCGAGAAAAACGAACCACGAAAACATTTTTTTTGAAAAAGCGAGCACGAAAATATTTTTTGCAAAAATGGAGAAAGGATTAACGCGCCAAGACGTTGTGCGCGAGCTAAAAACAAATTTGTGTTTTTTCGAGAAAAACGGGCCATTTTTTGGGGAAAACGGACCCGAAAAACATTTTTTCCGGGAAAACGAGGAAAAGCGAGCATAAAAATATTTTTCCGGAAAGAACGGAGGGAAAAGTCTAGAGATAGAGTGAACATATTTTTACGGTGACGAAAACATTTTTTCCCGAGAAAAATGGAGAAAGGACCTAAGCGTAAGAGAAAGGGCCTAAATGTTACATTTTGGACTGCTTCGCTATCCCTGAAAAATTAGAAAAGGGCTTGCTCACGATTTGAATTTAACGGGAGTTTTTTTGTAAGCGGCGCACGAGGACCCAAACGCGATTAATAAAAGAAAATTTTTCCCTCACAAAAAATTACGAAGGACCTATTCGTAATTTGTAGGGACCTATTCGTAATTTGAAGAAACGGAGGGGGGTCTTCGCAAAATGGCATAAGGGGTGACGTGGAAGCGTAGAATCGCAGGAAACTTGCAGACTTTAATTGGAGGATTGACTAGGACAATCTTTGCGGCGTGACACGCCGCGTGTGTTGTCTTTTTCGTGAAATAATTTCGGTTTTTTTTCGTCGGTGTCTTTTTTTAAAATCATCAAGAAAACGCGCGGAACGTTTGAAAGAATACAAACACATCCGCGATTGCACTGAACCGAAAGGTCCTTTTCGTGAGAAATAGCCGGAATGATCTAAACGACATTACGTTTTTTCGGTATTTATTTAGGGTCCTTTTACGAAAGATTCACGATTTTTCTGAACCAGAATGTCCTTTTCGTAAAAAACCGTGGGAAGAACCTACTCGTAATTACGCATTTTTGAGCGACCTACACGTGAAAAGGAAAAAACTAGCCAAGCCGACCGGCCATGCGCCGTTTTTTTTCGTAGAAACAATTTTGTTTTTTCCGTCGTTTTTTTAAAATTGTGGAGGAGACGCAAGAAACGGTTGAAGGACACAAGTGCATCTGCGATTGCAATAAATCGAAAGGTCCTTTTTGTAAGAAAATAGCCGGAATTATCCAAACGCCACTACGTTTTTTTCGGTATCACGCCGCGTGCGTTGTCTTTTTTGCGAAAATAATTTCGTTTTTTCCATCGGTGTCTTTTTTTAAAATCATCGAGGAATGCGCGAAACGATTGAAAGAATACAAACACATCCGCGATCGCGCTAAATCGAAAGGTCCTTTTCGCGAGAAATAGCCAGAATGATTTAAACGACACTACGTTTTTTTAGTATTTCTTTAGGGTCCTTTCATGAAAAATTCACGATTTTTCTGAACCGGAATGTCCTCTTCGTAAAAAAAACTGCGGGAAGGACCTACACATAATTACATATTTTTTGAGCAACCTACACGTGAAAAGGAAAAAATGAGCCGAAATGCGTACCGTATATTTTTTTTTATGAAACAATTCGTTTTTTCGCTCGGTTTTTTTAAATCGTGGAGGAGACGCAAGAAACGGTTGAAAGGACACAAGTGCATCTGCGATTGTAATAGATCGAAATGTCCTTTTCGTAAAGAATAGCCGGAATCACCCAAACACCACTACGTTTTTTTCGGTATCTATTTAGGGGCCTTTCACAAAAGATCCGTAATTTTTCTGAACCAGAAGGTCCTCTTCGTAAAAAATCGCGAAAAGGACCTATACGTAATTACGGATTTTTGGAGGGACCTAAACGAGAAAAATCTTTTTTGAGCTAGCCGGTCGGCCGGCCGAGCCGAGCCGCGCGGACGACTCAGCTCAAACGCACGACAAGCGGCCAATATTGCAAGGTTTAGGGATGGTATAATACTAGCTATTAGGGCTCTGCAAAACCCACAAAATCATTCAAAAATCATTGTTTTTGATCGTACCGAACTGGTTCAATTTCTAAAACCGACCTAATTAAAAAAATTGAAGAAACTCGAAAAAAATTATGCAATGTAAAAGCGATCGATTTTAGGTTAAAACTGACCAGTTTTTGATCAAATCAAACTGTTTTAGGTCAAAATCGTATGTCAACATCGTAGTGGTTAGCACCCACCAATTGGCCAGTCGATTTTTGGTTAAAACTGGTCATTTTTTATTTTTTTTCAAAAATTTTGAATTCTTAAGCCTTCAGTTTCCGACAATTTTTTATTCAATATTTTCGATTTTCAAACTGTTTTTTGAAATCGGTTTTGTGAACCGTGCTATCTACCTGTATATTTTGCACTGTCAAACATCGTCTGAGCCTGTCATGCATGGATGGAGAACATTTTGCCTAGCCTGCCCATGATAACTAGCTCGCTTTGAACTGGTCAGTAACGGTGATTGGTTTGAAATTAAGTTGCGTCGGAATAAAAGGTCGGCAACCAAGAATTCAGGATCTTCGCATGCAGTCTATGTCTATCCATTGCTGATTGCTCCATTCATTGACGGCAGTGCCGACTGCAAGAGTAGTGTACTGTACGCAAGACAGCCAAAAGTGACGCACAATGCGCTGCATTTTCCACAGCTGCCACGTACGTACTAATGAACGCCGCGCTGTTATGCATTCTGAATCTGTGGTAGTGTGGTGTAGCACGATCGATTGGTACAGGAAATTGGTACTGTGAAATTCGTACCTTCAGAAGAACCCTTTTTCTTTAGTTATAACTAGGGGGAGACGTGCGTGATGCTGTGTGAGAAGAAAAAGTTTAGTCTGAGTTTTTCGCAAATCGAATTTGCGGAATAACGGGTGAAAAGATTTGCTTGTGATTTTTAAATTTTTTAAATCTTTCTGGTTGAAAGAACCGACGTCTGTGTCGAATTTGCTAGAACTATAGGGTTCTTTTTGCAAAATAATCGGTGGAAAGGCCTGTTCGTGATTTAAAATTTTTTTAAATCTTTCGGGCTGAAAGAACCGCAATTTGCGAAACTACGGGGTCTTTTTTGTAAAATAACCGTAAAAGGATCTATTCGCGATTTATAATTTATTGTGGAAGGACTTGTCCGTGATTTTCAATTTTGCTATGAGGTTTTCTAGAATAACGCTGACGTGGATGGCCTCCTCGCGCTTGAATTCAGTGATTATTATTCAGGGGCTGTTTGGTTTGTAGCCATGAAAAGCCATGCCAAATATTTGGTCATGGCCAACTCATGGCATGACCAAATATTTGGCAAAATGAGATTGTTTGGATTGTATCCAATAATTGGCATGGCAACAAAAAATATATTTGGTTCACAGCCCTAGAAAGTAACCAATTATTGGCATGGCATATTGGCAATGTTTGGTTTGATGCCAAATATTTAAATGAGCATGTCATTAGGGATCTCACTAGGGGGTTGGAACACTAATCAAAGAGGATTTCTTGCGTTGCACCAAAGGCAAAAAGGATCTCATCTGCTTGTCGAGAAGGATGTTGCTCGTCTTGATGTCTCTGTGGATAATAGATGGCGTGCATCCAGTATGAAGATACTCAATTCCTGCGACATGATTTATACAAGTTTTTACTACATGAAACTACATTCTATTGGCCCGAGAAGCAATATAAATCTTAATATTAGTAACAGATCATCTGAACCTTTTGCTGAATCCTCAGCAATCTCAAGACGTTTGATCCAACTAATGTGCCTGTCGCGTCCTGACAATGATCATATCTGTTAAAATACATCACTTTTTTTTAAAAAAAAATGTGATTGACGCACAAAGCAAGAGAATCAAATTACCATGAAGATGCTCTTTGAGAGTACCATTCTGCATGAATTCATAAACCAGGATGTTCTTCCCATCTTGATAGCAGTATCCTAGAAAGGCAACCAGATTCCTATAGTGTATTCTTGAAAGCAAGGACACCTGAACATATGCAATTGGTGGTAAGAGAGCACATTACTGCGATGTACTAGTATATGCAAATGAGCAAAAAAATAATCACCTGGCCTGAGCAAAAGACTTTCAGTAATTACACCTGTTCTTCCATCTAGCAAGTGTGCAAATAGTTAAGAAGAATGCCGTCATCCTTTGGAAAAATCACACGAGTGATAGGTGATAATTTGGTGAAGATGTACAACTTCTTTGCAATAAGAGACAACCAGCTGATGAACCAGCTGATGAACCAAGGAGTAGAGACTCCTTCTCCATTAGATAATCCATGGTAACTATGCAATCTCCAGGTTCAAGAACAACCTCCTCCACATCTGAGTCTAGAGTAGTTTGGCTCCATTGAAGTGGTTGCTGTGAGGGGAAAGCAGGCAATCAACCAAACAAGAAATTCTAGCAAAGCAGACGTACTCACCATACCGACATCTTTTCTAGAATCTAGATTAAAAAAATCCTATATATGAAAGCAATGTAGTAGTATCATTGTAAATCAAAGATAAAGAAGAGTATTTTTGTTGAGCAATTTTCAGCTTGGACTAGTAGTATTTTGCCAGTATATACTTCGCAGTTTATCACAAGTGTATCTAGTTCACAAGCCATTAGAATCTGATAATACATATAAGATGTATCCTTAGACACAATCATACAACTAGTAAATAAACACCCCCCCTCTTCTATCGAGTCATGAAAAAAATGAGCCATACAGGTAAATTATGTCTAAAAACCAAACAAAAAATGCGTCTAGAAAAACGACCATCAATCTCATATCCTGGGATCTCTAATATTTGGATAACTGATGACCAAGACAGCCCCTAAATAAACATAAGAGCACTATGTACTTCAGTTCAATTGGTTGAAATGAATAGGACATTTAATTCCTCAAGGTGACTCTTACCATATCCAAGATTCTACCAGTTTTTTACATCAAAGGAAAATTTCTCTACATACTCAATTCAGATAAGAAAAAACTATGTACACCTTCCAATACCATCTATGCAAATTTTCAGCAAAAACTGATATGGCTAACCCACCACCATGAATACTGCCTTGAATCATGACCAACCAAGGCTGCCATTGGTGCCGAAAAGCGAAAGGCAGCACTCTCGCCAGTAAATAATACCTCACTTCTCAGCACTTAGAACTATACAACAATGCAAAATCTTCTTCCCAAAATTATAAAATGTCTCAACTTCCCCACTGTTCAGAATGGAGCAGCAATAAAATTATCTCATGCTTATGCTTCGGGAACCACCACCGGTTAAACGAATGATAGACAAGAAGAGCCTCCCATCCAATTTGTCACTGTTTTTACCTAGGCAATTAGAAACAAATAATAGGGCACAAATAAGATCAACTAAACAAGTTGCATACAACAATGAGCAACAGAACTGCACGCTATGAGTTAGTACTTACAGATGGAGATGCTAAGTCTTCGATTAATTGAAAGGACTGTAAGATATATCGATAGTTCTCAGTCGCACTGCGCTAAACTGAAATTTGAGAAGAAAAAACTGTATTGAGTAATTGGAAGAGGAGAAAGAATTGTGCATACACAGGAAGCACACCATTAGACTAGCCACATTTCCTTTGTCTGATGGAAAAAAAATATCAAACCGGGCGATAGTCAGTAGAATCGGAAAGCAATCTCAAGAAGATTCCAAACAGGAAATAGACAGAACTCAAAAATCCCAATCACCCATGAGGAAGTTTTCGCACAAAACAAGAACCTCGAACCGCCATGCTACAGCCAGCAGCAGAAGAAAAGAAAGGAGCCACCTTTGCAAGCAAATCGCACAAACCAATCTATCCAAGATATCAGCAATAAAAGGAGGGAAGAGATAGATTAAATCACACGATCCATGGCATCAACTGTTCTTCGTCCCACCAACCAAGAAACCACCCGTCAACATCAATCACTCCACTAATCTAATTCCCAGAAAAAAAAACAAATCGCAGAGCATCAAGAGATGGATCTTTGAAGCACACAGTTACTAAGACATGGATCAAGAAAGCAATAACTGGGTAATGATCACGGGATGGAAAAGAATCAAGATCCAATCCTGCAGTATAGAGGCTAGAGAGGGGAAAGAAGAAGCATACCAAGTGGACTGGACTCCCTCGGATGCAACGGCGGGGAGAAGCAGGTCGGCAGGGACGAGCTTGGTGGCGGGGCGAGTCAGGTGGCGGCGGGGACTCCCATGGAGCCGCTCGGGAGATCGGTGGAAGAGAGCGCGGGAGAGAATGGAGAGCGCGGGAGGGATTAGGGTAGACGCGCGCGCGGTTTCGCCAACGAATGGCGAAGGAATTCCTCGCCCGCGCCATGCCCGCTCGGTGCGTTGAAAAAGGATGGCGAGCCAAATTTTGCTGCTGGCGAGCCAAAACTTGGCGTTGATCCAAAGAGACACCAAATTGAGATGGCATGACCAAATATTGGCATGGCTTTCCATGGCTATAAACCAAACAGCCCCTCAATCCTCCTCTTCAGTCAAAGCAACATCAGTCCATTCTATTCTAATAAGTGGTCCCAGATATTTAATGCCTCTCCCCACAAAGTTCTTCTACACCTTATACAATCCCTTCGTCAAAAACTCTCCCCACAGTGACATGTTTACTGAAGGTGAGGTTATAAAGATTTGATTTGTATATGAATTAAAACGGTAAGGCTCTGTTTATTTAGATTTAGACTTTTTAATTTATAGTTTAAAGCTAATTTTTTAGCTTAAACAGCTTAAAAGCTAATGACTTTTGTACCTGATAGAGATAAGTAATTTTATCTGACTTTAATGTTATTAGTCTAAAACCAACCATCAATAAGCTAAAAAAGTCTCTCTCTCCGGTAGCTTTTGGCTTTTAGTCATATGAAGACTTATGGCTTTTAAAAAGTCCAGATAAAAAGCTACTCATTTGTTTAGGTTTTAGCTTTTTGACTTTTAAATCAGTGAAAAAGTTCAAACAAACAGGTCTAAATTACAAAAATATTAAAATTCATAATAAGTTATATTACCTATATTAATTATAAATTGCGAGAAGATTTTACATTGATCGAGGAAACAAAAAGATTTAGTGTTCATCCAATAGAACCAAGATATAATAGCTATCACGTATAATCCAAGTTAATGAACAGGTAACTTTATCTTAAAAAAAGCTAGCTCGTGTGAATACGTGGATTGCCGACTAGTTGTTCCTAATCAGAGTTATGTGTGGGGTGTGGACCAATCTCTCATTTTCAGATTTTACACTCCCGTCACCTCTTGGGCCCCACGACCACGAGTCCAGGAGGAAGGTGATCCGTCGATCATCAAGCCAGCCTCGCAGGGGCCCAGCCGCCCAGGCCATTTACCATCCCGATAGCGTTGTGTGTCGAACAATCCCTATAAGAGCAAGAATAATAAGGCTACACAAACGAGCTATAGAAGTCATCACGTTAGATTTAAATTGAGTTGAAGGAGAGAGGAGGAGAAAGAGAAGAGAAGCGGACTGCAGACTAGTAGTCGACTGCAGCACAGGCTCCAAGAAGGTTGGTGAGAGATTGAGAGGAGATGAAGATGGGTCAGATATTAATGCTTAGTGTGTATGTATAGCCAACTATTATATGGATAGGCTATTAAATTGGCTATAGATGATATGTCAATAACATAAAACCTATAATTAACTCTATTATTAGCTTTGCCCTAACACTTACTCGAATATGAGGTGGTGGACCAATCCCGTCACCACTTGGGCCCCACGAGCAGGAGACCTCACAAGATTCACCACTTGGTGAAGCGTATTCACGACTCACGAGTCACGAGTACGTAATGATGTTGGCACAAGCTCAAGTCAACTGCACAGCATATGTCTATTTTTGATGGCAGACGAAGTCAGGATCAAGATTTAAACCTTGGTAGATGGAGAGGAGCAGTATGCTCATAAGGCTACAACTTCACACACCACCACCAAGAGATGGTCTCTCTTATCTTAGGGAGATAATAATATTGCTTTATTGTACCCCTAATGTATCTTCGATTTTCGCATGAACAAAATCCTATTTTATACTATTGTTGCAAGCTGTAAATTTTGCACTGCTAACTACCTGCTATATTTTGCACTGTCAAACATATGCGACGAAATTTCTAATGCTACTTGCAGGCTTCTCTAAAAAGCTAGCTCGTGTGATTACGTGGATTGCCGACTAGTTGTTCCTAATCAGAGTTATCTGTAGGCTGTGGACCAATCTCTCATTTTCAGATTTTACACTCCCGTCACCTCTTGGGCCCCACGACCAGGAGACCAGGAGACGAGTGGTAGGTGCTCCGTCGTTCATCAAGCCAGCCATATCGTGTACCTACACAAACATCACTACACGTACCCACCCGACTACGCCCCAAGCACACGTCCTAGTCTAGAATGATCAATGATCAGAGGCCGAAGATGAATGCACGACCTCACAAGATTCTCATTCATGTGTAGCGCACTCATGTGTAGTGAAGATATTGGCACAAGGTCAAGTCAACTGTACAGCATAGGTCTATTTTTAATGACAGAGGAAGTGCGGATCACTATTTAGGGTCTATTTGTTTTAGTTTTGGATTCTCTAAAAGCTGATTCTGAATTGTGGTTGTAGATAAGCTGATCCTCCAAAAGCTGGAATCTAAAAGCACATATAAAATGAATTGTGCATTCTAGTGTATATGGGTGAGCTGGATTGTGAGAATCAGATTCTAGAATCAGCCTGTTTGTTTTTTATTCTGCTTTTGAGACCATAATCTAGAATCAAAAGCTGAAACAACCAAGCCCTTAAACCTTGGTGGGGGGAGAAGAGCACTATGCGCATAAAGCTATAACTTCACACACCACCAAGAGATGGTTCTCTTTCATCTTTGGGGGAAAACAATATTGCTTTATCCAACGATTGATACATGTTCGCAATTTGTACCCCTAATGTATCTTCGATTTTCGCATGAACAAATTCTATTTTATACTATTGTTGCAACGCGTAACACACTCCTGGTAAAATGATATCGTTTTGGACGTCCCCAAAATAAAACTTTTACCACTCATTTTTATTTAATATATCAATACAACCTAATAAAATTATAATTAATGTAATGAAAGCATTTTTAGAAAAATCTACATGTACCATTTTCATGTGTCCAAACAAAACACCCAAAAAGATATTAATAGCCAAAGATTAGAATATTTGATTACATGTATTTTTTCTATAACATCTATTGGATTTGATTGGTATATAATATATAATCTGCTACTATGTTTATGTACTCGTATGGTTTTAATTCAACATATATTACTCTATATATGTGTATTATCTATATATTTTTACCTATTTCCGATCCGAATCCGTCACACATATTTATCTTGTATACGTATCTCGAATAATCCGAATTCATATCTATATTTAACTAGCCTGCATTCGATTTCCAATCTGTCAACAAAATATGAATTAAAATACGTAAAAAACAATATCCACCGTATCTATTTTTACGCCATACGGAGCGCATATAATCTGGCGAAGTGGCAAGTCTTCGTAAGAAATCTGCACAGGCAAACGAGTACTCCGGCTTTCAGTTTACATCGCAACAATACTGCGGCAGCTGCTGCTCTCCAACTTGCTTCTCTAGACCAGGCACCATCGCAAGCTTCTTTAGATCGCGCACAAGCACTGTGAGATCAATCAAACAAAGGGAACCATAGTAGAGGAATGGAGGCGACGGTGGTGAGCGTGGGCAAGTCCGTGCTGGATGGAGCGCTTAGCTACGCCAAATCCGCCGTCGCGGAGGAGGTCGCTTTGCAGCTCGGCGTCCAGCGTGACCAGGCTTTCATCAGGGAAGAGCTAGAGATGATGCAGTCTTTCCTGATGGCCGCTGACGAGGAGCGATGGGAGAACAAGGTGTTGAAGACCTGGGTGAAGCAAGTCCGGGACGTGGCCTATGACGTCGAGGACTGCCTCCAGGAATTTGCCATCCATCTGGAGAAGCCCTCACGGTGGCGCATCCCTCGCACGCTGCGAGAGCGCCGCCGCATCGCTAAGCAGATGAAGGAGCTGAGAGCCAGAGTGGAGGACGTGAGCCAGAGAAACCAGCGCTACCACCTCAACCTCATCAAGGACCCTACCTCCAAGCCTGCCACCGCTGCTGCGCAGTCTATCAGCAGAGCCAGCGCGACCATGTTTGGCATCGACGAAGCAAGGCGTTTCGCGAAGCAGAACAAATCAAAGGTTGATCTTGTCCAACTGATCAGCACGGAGGACATGGACCTTAGAGTGATCGCAGTGTGGGGAGAAGATGGTGATCTTGGCCGCCAGACGTCCATAATCAGGATGGCCTACGAGAATCCAAATATAGAAGGGAGATTTCCATGCCGAGCATGGGTCAGGGTGATGCATCCTTTCAATCCGAAAGTCTTTGTCCAAAGTTTAGTGAAGCAGTTTAACGCACCCGTTGGGGTTGATGTTATGTTGGAGGCGGAGAAGACAGAACAAGATTTGGCTCAGCAGTTCAACAGATATGTCAATGAGCAGAGTTTCCTGATTGTGCTTAATGATCTGTCCACCATTGAAGAATGGGACCAGATTAAAACATGTTTCGTAAGCAACAAGAAAGGGAGCCGAATCATAGTGTCCACAGCGCAAGCTGAAGTTGCAAGCTTGTGTCCAGGGCAAGAAAGCGAAGTATCAGAGCTCAAGGAGTTGTCTGCTGATCAGACCCTTTATGTTTTCTACAAGAAGGTAATAATGAGACTTCATATTGAAAATATACCCACTGCATCATTGTATTTCAACTCAAAAGTCAAAACACCATCAAAATCTATCTATTATATATTAGAAGTCGAACACAGATATTTTAGAGTTGCTAAGACAAAATAACATAGAAATTCCCCAAAAAAAAATTTTGACCCTTAATTTGATGGATCCTACCACTAAGCCCCATCTGACCATCTTGGGAGTCCTTTCTCTCTCTTATTTAATCACTTTATTAAGCCCAGTATTAATCTAGGCCCAGAAATTATATACAAAATTATTTGACAATGATTTGTTTGCATTACATGCATATGTTTGATTTTTTTTGTAGCATTGATCCAATGGTAAAATTTATACTTGAAATTTGTGGTTCATAGGGGTGAAAACGGATCGGATATAGACGGATAATAGCTCTACCATATTTGTTTTTATATTTTTTCTCAAATGCCAATACAGATACGGATAGTCCAGATACGAATACGAATACGGATAATATCGAATATGGATACAGATCGAATACGAATCGAATCGGATACGGTTTCGAATATTTATCGGAACATGATAACCCCTTAAATTGTACATAAAAAATCAACAAAAACACATAACTAATTGATTTGATCAAAATATTATTGAAAATTGAACAAATGTAAGTATTTTCATTCACTTAGACAATAGTTAGATACCATGTCGCAAACAAAATTATATAAGATTTAGTTTATCACACACATACGATTAGTTTATCATACACATAGATTAAAACACAAAATAAAGGTAATCCTTGCTCAGAGATACAAATAGAAGCAAACACATTTAGATATCATATCTCTAGGAAAAGTATATAACACTTACATGTAATGACTCAAGATTTATGTTCTTAGTTGAATTATGTTTAAAATAATAAATTATGTATTTATCTGTTTTTATGCTTTTTTAGCTACTTATTTGATATATTTTCCTATTAAGAATAGGAGTTTTTGAATTTTTGAGAAAAATTAAAATCTGAAAAAATCTTGAAAATAATTTTTTAAATGTTATATTGTTACTGTAACTTTCTCAAAAAAATTGGATAATTTTTGAAGTTGGTTTGCTAATTTTAATAATTGAAACTTGCTTTAGAGATTAATTAAATTAGAAAATAATTTTGAAATTAAGAAACCTTTTTGGGCCAAAAGAGTAGTCTTGGCCCAGCCCATATGTATATCCGGATATCCGACCCACCATTATCCGGATTATTCGAATCCGTATCCGTATCCGACAAAAAAAATCTATATTCGTATCCGATCCGATACTATCTGATAAATATTCGATCCGACAGAATTTATATCCGAAAATATTCAGATCGGTCGGAAAATATCCGAACCGTTTTCATCCCTAATGGTTCATAAGGAAGCAGGACAAGTATACTTTTTTTTGAAAGAGCAGCAAGAGAATTGCTGCGTAATATATTAAGAAGAAAGAAAGTAGTTGTGAGTCCTGTTTTTTATGGGAAAAACCGGACCCGTGAAAAAACCTCACAAACTAGAAGCACTACCCGAATAGCAGCACTAAAGACCGGACTACTCCAATGAAGCTGAGGGCGACTACACAAAGCACATAACTAAAGAAATGAAAAAAGAAGGAAAAAGAACAACTACGAACAAGTGCCGCAAACATCCGGCTAATCTGCCGGTTTCGAAGAGAAAGCAAAAATTCTGTTAAGCACTGCATCCTTGATCGCTGTGGCCACCTGCTCTGGCGTTCTGACGTTCCCTTGAAAAATACGTTGGTTTCTTTCTATCCAAAGGTTCCACCAGAAGTAAAGTAGCAGACCATCGAACTCTCGTCTTCTTGTTTTATCGAATTGGGCTCTCATCCTTCTCCACCACTTGTATATTGGTCCGCTGTGGTTTATGTTCTGACACCGCTCCAGCTTCCCCCATCGTAAGAGAAGGCTCCATACCTACCTAGCGTAAGAGCAGTCTTTGCAGATATGAGCCGGTGTTTCCTGCGACGTGTTGCAAAGGCTGCAGGTGGCATTACACGGCCACCCCTTCTTCAGTAGGTTGTCCGCTGTTAAAATTTTATTGTGGATCAGCGTCCATGCGAAGAATCTACATTTAGGTTCAGCTTTTGCCTTCCAAATTGGGCCAAAATTCATCTTGCAGTAAACATTTTGGAATTGCACCATGTATGCACTTTTTGTTGTGTATTGTCCGTCCGTCGTCCAGCGCCAGATTATTTGGTCTTCCCTGCTTTCATCTCTACTGATTCGACGTATTGCCTCGAAGAGCATTACGAACTCCCTGATTTCGTTTTCTGAGTTCCCCGGTCTGCAGAACCGGATCCAGTAATTATTTTCCAGGGCTTGTTGGACAGTGACGTTCTTTCTTTTCGCTATCTGGAAAAGGCTCGTGGCCATGTGGATTGGTGCTTTCCCCTCAATCCAACTTGATCTCCAAAAGTCTGCCAATTTACCATTTCCCACTGTGACAACCGTTGAAGCATTGAAGAGAGCAATATCGGTTTTGTCGCATGGCAGCTCTAATCCCGTCCAGGCCCGCTCGTTTTTCTTCCACCTGAACCATAGCCAACGAAGTCTCAGCGCTCTGCCGAATCGTTCCAGGTCTGTGATACCAAGTCCCCCTTTGCTTTTAGGTAGACAGGTCACCGCCCATTTGACCAAGCAATGTCCCCCGCTACAGTTTGCTGGTTCTTTTCCTCTCCAGAGGAAAGCACGTCTAAGTTTATCGATGCATCGAATTAGCCACTTTTGAGTTGGGAAGACCGTCATATGGTATATCGGTTGAGATGTTAACACCGACTTAACTAGCGTCTCTCTTCCGGCCGTGGAAAGAAGTTTCCCTTTCCAACCTGCTAGCCTATTACTTATTTTATGAATCAAAGGTTGAATCTCAATCCTTCTTAATCGCCTAAAGTGTAATGGTAGGCCGAGGTACTTTCTCGAAAGGATGATAGTTTGTCGGGAATACATTCAATAACTCTTGCAATAGGTCGCCCCGGCATCGAGCAGGATAAATTTGCTTTTGATGATGTTGATCTTTAGCCCTGAGCACCGTCCAAAAATGTCCAGGATTTGGCTAAGGGCCATGAGTTCGTCTCGATCTGCATTAAGAAAAATTCCAGCGTCATCTGCGTAGAGTGAGCATCGTAGTCTAGCAGCTGTGGGAAGAACCGGTCTGAGGATTCCGTTATTCTCTGCTAACTCGAGCATCCTTTGTAGCGGGTCAATTGCCATGATGAAAAGGAGGGGAGATAAAGGATCCCCCCGACGAACCCCGCGCGCATGATTTATTGTGAGCGTGGGTTGGCCGTTGATCAGGATCTTTGAAGAAGAGGTCCGCGGAATTGCGGCGACCCACTCCCGCCATAAACGACCAAAGCCTAAGGCCTGAAGCACTTCAAGGAGATAAGCCCAGTTTAGCGAATAGAAGGCCTTTGAGATATCCAGCTTGATGAATAGGGCTGGCGTTCTGTCTTTGTGCAGTTGGCGGATTACTCTTTGGACATATAAGAAGTTATCATGGATGCACCTCTTCTTTATGAAAGCATTCTGTGAGACTGATATCAATTCCTCTAGCTTTGGTGCAAGCCTGTTTGCCAGGATTTTGGTGATAATTTTCATGAAACTATTTATAAGGCTGATTGGCCTGAAGCATTCCAATCTATCCGCATTCTCTGTTTTTGGTAAGAGGACTATGTGTGCTTCATTTAGCTTGCGAAGATTTTTGTGACGGAGATTAAGGAAGTCCTGGATTGCTTCTACCAGTTCGGTTTTGATGATGTGAAGACATGTTTTGTAGAATAGCCCAATGAATCCATCCGGTCCTGGCGCTTTCTGAGACGGAAGATCCTGAATGGTACTGGTCACTTCATCTTCAGTGATATGGGTCTGCAGATCACTGAGGTCCGTCGCATTGTAACCCAAGAAATCCCAATTGAGAGCTTTGTCCCTAGCCCCGTGTTCACCCAATACCCTTTTGAAGTATTGGAATGCTTCATTTAGTTTGTCCTGTTGCCCAAACATCATTCTGTCTTCACTTTGAAGGACACGGATCAGATTTCTTCGCCTCCTTGAGCTAGCAATCAGGTGGAAGAAACGGGTGTTGGAGTCTCCCAATTTGATTTTTGTTACTCTGGAATATTGTCTCGCTCTGGATTTCTGAATTGCTGCGAGGCCTAGAAGTCTATCCTTGAGACACTTCCGCAGTTCAAGCTCGTTTTGAGATAAGGAGCGTCTTTCTTGCAAGCATTCAAGAATAGTGAGTGTTACTTGTATGAGAGCTGTTTGGATTGCTATGTTCGAAAACGTTTTTCTCCTCCACCTCTTTAGCGCTTTAGCAGTTCTGTTCATCTTGATGTGGAACCTTAGAATGGAATCCGATGTGTGAACGGGCTGAGCCCAGGCTCGAGCCACTGTATCTTGGAATCCCGGCATGGAGGCCCAGCAAGCTTCGAACCAGAAGCCTCTAAAGTGCTGAAAGTCCATATTTGCTTGCATGATTAGAGGGCAGTGATCCGATGTCATCGTTGCCATTGCACTCAGGTCCGCATTTGGATAGTGCCCATGCCATTCCGTTGTTGCGAAGAATCTGTCAATTCTTGTCATTGTGGGTTGATCTTGTTCATTTGTTCATGTGAATCTTCGCCCATGGAGCTCTAGCTCCAGAAGTTGCAGTGTATTGATGGTGTGGTTGAAACGTTGCATCATTCTTCTATTTATGGAGCCTCTGTTCTTTTCATTCGCTTGCCTGATGAGGTTGAAATCCCCCACGATGAGCCAGCTTGCCATTACCGTTTCACGCAGAGCTTCTAACTCATTTAGAAAACTTCGTTTATCTTCATCAGATTGCGGTCCATAGACCCCAGTGATGTCCCATGTTGAAGCATCAGATCGTGAGGTTATGGTTGCAGTTATAGTATTTGTAGTGGTTCGAGGGTTATGAAGATCATAGAGATCATCCGAAACTGCGAGCAGAATACCACCAGAGGTCCCGATGGACGGAATATAGGCAGTCCGGTTAGCTAGACCTGCACCTAACGTTTCCCTCAGCAATCCTATAGTCCAGTTGGCAATTTTGGTCTCCTGAAGGCATATAATCGTAGCACCGGATGACCGAATGAGTTGTTTGGTGCTTTCTCTTTTTGCTGGGTTATTTAACCCTCTAACATTCCAAGACAGGATAGCAAAATTGGATTGCATGAAGAACGGGTAGCTCTACTTTGACACGCATCTGGCCCCTAGAGGGCAAAAAACCTGAGGATGCGGGATACTGGATATGCTCGTACCTGCAAGTCCCAAGTATCTTAGGTGTTTGAGGCGGCATATGGAGTCCGGCAACTCTGTAGGATTTACACTATATAGGTCTAGTACTCGTAGGCAAGAAAGATTTTTCCAGAAATCCGGCAACTCAACCATGGTGCTCCGGAATAGCATCAATGTCCTAAGCGAGACTTGTTTTTGCAAAGCAGCAGCACCCGACTCTGCTACTTCTCCTGATATATATAAGTGACGCAGCGTCAAGGTTCGAAGAGTACTGTTTAAATTTTGCCCGTCACTAACCAGTAGTCCTTCATCTTTCAATATATATTGGGCAGAGGAGCGGACAATATCATGCATGGTGCATGCTGATCGGCCATAGGATGTTTCGTTTGGCTGTAAAAGGTTCCTTGATATCAATTCTTCGTAGTACTCATGTCCCAGATCTTCTGGTCGCTTTGAACTCGCTTTGTTATGTACGTAACCTTCTGCCATCCACATCTGTAGCATACAGGGAAGAGCAAACAATAAGGCCATAGCACCCAGACGATTATGGGATGAAATTCTTCCTGTCTATCCATGACAAATCTTGGTTCAATCCTCTAACCGTCCATGTAGAAGGCTCAGTCGAGCTTGGCGCGGTTTGTAACTTCTCCGGAAACTCATATCGTGGCTATTCGTAAGGGTATGGAAAGTAGCAATGAACCGTAAATCTAGATGGGGTTTGCTCATCCTAAACGAAAAAAACATAGCATTGTAACTTCTCAAGTTAACCTTCCAAGCTTCACGTGATTTGAAGCTTCACTGATTGCTTTTGTGTCCTATTCAGCCGTGATTTCCAAAAAGAAAAAGGCAAAATTAGCTACAGAACATCTCAAATTAATGGCATTTGCTCTAAGACACTCCCATTTTGCGTCTTTGTCGTCTCAAATTAATGGCATTGGCTTAAGACACTCCCATTTTAAGTCTCAGATGAGGGACGTGGAGGACAGCGAAGGCATGTCCATGGAGGTCGAGCAAGACAGTCTGTTCGGGTGGGCCAAAAGTGTGGTACAGCAGCTGCTCTCCTTTCGTCTGTTCGCATGGTCAAATCCGGCCAGATGTTCCTCTCCGTGTCAGCCCCGAATGGATCACGGGATCAAGAGTACGTGCTTTCTCCTCGATCGTCCCCCTCCCCCTCTTCCTCCTGCCTAATGCTGCAAGAGAATTGCTAGTCTCTCTGAATTTCGCATTTAATTTGGGTTCATTTGACTGATGCTGGAACTGCATGAATTGGTCCAGTTTAATTGTTTATGTCGTGCGACCTGTGAGCTTTCGGTTTCATTCAATTGTGATGTCTGCAACTACTGGAATCACTGAAACTGATCAGGAAGTTGATTTGACCATGCAGATACCATGGTGCAAGAGGCGAGCGAACACCAGGAGATAGCCAGGGAAGGGAGCTCCAACCTGGCGATGGCCCCTTGGGCGCCCCCTCAATCCCAGGCAGCCTCTACGGCCTCGGCTACGGTGGCGGAGATTATGGTCGCGGAGGACAGCGATCAGCTCGCGACTGCTGGCCCCGCGCAGGGTGAGGTACAGCAGCTGCTTCCCTTTCGTCTCTTCGGGTGGGGCCAAAAGTGAGAAAAGAGGATAAATTGATTAAAAATTATAAAAGTGAGAAAAGAGGAGAGATTGTTTAAAAATTGCAAAAGTGGTAAATAATCAAGGATCTCAACTGAAGAGGAGTAAATAATCAGTTAAATTAAGAAAAGATGTATACCCTAGATTATTATTATTATTATTATTATTATTATTATTATTATTAAATGGACATTTCTCAAAGAAAAACATTTATATGATATGTTATACCACGCAACAGCGTGCAATTATGCCGGTCGCTGGGCTAGTTTTTTTAAACGTACAAATGTGTAAATAGGCGCATATGCACATATCTACTACTCCATCTAAGTTTGTAAAGTATATTTCTTCTTAACACATAGATTAAAAAGATATTAAAAATAACTAGATTATCCCTAATTATTATTGCAAGTACTATATTCAATGCATACATGTAGATAATATAAAGTAAATGTGGATATTT
The DNA here is from genome assembly GCA_036346375.1 of Guadua angustifolia. Lineage (NCBI taxonomy): Eukaryota > Viridiplantae > Streptophyta > Magnoliopsida > Poales > Poaceae > Guadua > Guadua angustifolia. The sequence continues at coordinate 39,149,462 of CM070514.1, read as the reverse complement.
ATTAGGGGTATAGAGGGAACATCACACTAATCCTGTATTGGAATATGAAATATGTCTTATATTTGTGGACAAGATCAATAAAAAATTACACTCTATAAACTTAGACCCCTGGAGTATGTATGTATTATAAATTTGTTCCTACCTAATTTTGTCTTTTAGTTGATTAATCAATATGGTGTTCTGAATCCTAACTCCTATGAGCACAAAATAAATGAAGATTAAAAAGTTTATCATAGAATCTGGTGTCACTGAAGATTGAAAACTACTCCATGAGTATTATTGAAACATTTAGGAAGATTAAAACATCACTAAACATTGTCATGGGAAATAAGACATCACCTAATTAATCATTGTTTGCTGCTTGTGTCCAGGGTTCATCAACGGAGGCAGGGTCAAACTCATCAAACGTAACCGGTAGCAGCAGTAATAGCTCTGCAGAAAGAAATAGCCTCACTGGCATGGAGACGACGGAAGCTGCAGCTTTCAAGGAATTGGAGCTCGTCGGGCGAGTTGACGAAAAAGCTAAAGTTATCGAACTAATTTTAAAAGACAGCAAACGGCTTGAGGTGATCTCTGTGTGGGGAATGGGTGGTCTTGGAAAAACCACCCTTGTTAGAAGTGTCTACGGAAGCAAAGAGCTTAGTGGCAAATTTGACAAGCGTGCTTGTATCACGGTCGGGCGTCCTTTTGATCGTAAAGATCTCCTTAGGAGTCTAGCTATGCAGTTAAATGCAGAGTCTTCTAAAATTGAGGAAGCGATGGATTTTGTAGGCCGCAAAACAAAATTGGAAGATGACCAGTCGTTGCCTGACCTTTTGAAAGGAAAGAAGTACTTGATTGTTCTCGATAATCTATCATCTATTACAGAATGGGACGCCATAAAAGAATATTTCCCTGAAACAGAAACAGCAAGCCGGATAATAGTCACCGCAAGGGAATGGGATATCGCTAAGCATTGTTCAGTGGAACAAGACGACATATACAAGCTCAGTCATATAGGAGGCAAGGACGCGAAGGCCCTCTTCACGAAAAAGGTATCGATTTCGTACCATGCTCTATTTGTTTGATTTGATATTACATTTATAGGCACCGTACTACTGCTTAGCCTAGCTTTGGAAAGAGATTATTTTGTAGGTTCTGATAATTAACATACAATTGGACTACGAAGCATATGTAAGTCACATAATAAAAATAAATTTATGTTTTAAAACCATCAATTTTACGGATATGGTATTTATTAGTGATGGGTACGGTGTGGATGGGGCTATGGCCTAGGGCCGTTTGGTTGGCGGAATCTGGTAAGGATTACCAATAATCGTCTAGAAATCGTATGAGTTAAGTTTTTTAGTAAAACAATCAGGAATCCAAGATTATTGAAAGGCTGCAATCGCATGCCATTGATTGTTTTAGAATATATAAATTACAAATACAAGAATGTTATGCATGTACAAGAAACAAATACAGAACGGAGACAGCTATACACGGCCGGGAGCCTTAGGTCGGTTTTGTACGGTCCCTCATGGCAACGTACGTAACCGTGTACAATGTGGACGGCACCACTGGAACAGATGTGTCAGCTTTAGTACGTGTCTGAGATGGCATGGAATTCTTCTCTAACAATTATCTTTGTATTGTTTTCCTCAAATTATAGCTTCAAAACTTATATTATAATATACAAATACACATTTTGTCCCCACACACACACACTAGTGCCAATGGTTGGCATTGCTGTGTTTTGTCATCATAGTAATTAGTCACGATAACCGTACCGCTCACTCGTGTTGTCACACATTGTTTGTCGCTCGTCCACTGCGAACATCTCGCCTTGGGCAAAGATCGATGCCCGGCCCACTAGTCGAAGCTTGGTTAGATCAATTAAGTAGCATATTCTCGATCCTGGTCATTAGATCTGTGTGATATGGAAGGACGGACGGACAAGCTGATCATGGTTGTTAGAGTACGCTAGATGCGTACGTGCGACCACACGCCGCCCACTTGTGCCGTGACGCCGCGCGAAAGTGAGTTTCTGAGTAATTAGTGAAATTTAAATTTAAATACATCAGTAGCATTATTTAAAATTTTAAAAATCGCACAAGTTTGATCATACTTTGAAATTTTTATGGTAACTTAGGCATACTCTCACGACCCTCCTCAAAAAGTTCCAAAAACTAAAAAATTTGCAACATGCTTTAACAGGTCAACTAAATCAGTGAAATTGTTTTAAATGCATTAGCACCACTGTTAGATTTTTTAAAAATTGCACAAGTTTGATCATAATCTGAAATTTTTATGGTATCTTAGTCATACTCTTAGAACCCTTCTGAAAAATTTTTAAAAATCAATTTCATTCGATGGCTCCGAAAAACAAAAAAAGCAAAATTTAAAAGCATTAGAATTTCTAAAAATTGCAAAAGTTTAATCATGGTTCAATTTTTTATGATAGCTTATGCACACTCTCAGGACCCTTACAAAAAAGTTTCAAAAATTTCCAACATGATTTTTTTATCTCAATTAAATCAGTGGGTTTGCTCTGAATGCATTAGTAACATTAGCATTTTCGGAATTTTTAAAAATGGTACAAGTTTGAACATGATCCGAATTTTTTTATATTAGCTTAGGAATGCTCCGAGGATTCTTCTCAAAAAATTTCAAAAATTTGTAATATTATTTGGTAGCTCAATTAAATCAGTAACAAAATTATCTCAATCGTGAAAAGATCTAAATGTAATTATGTATTTTTTTATTTGATGGGCTTTTATAGAGAGAGGACACGTGGAGGGACTCCCTGGCCGGTAATTCTATAGAGTATAATAAAGGTAGTATGCCTTATACTGCAAGACCATTAAAGATAAAATAGAATTAGTCAGGATTTGCATCCGATATGGTTCTTTCTATATCTCTAGTAAATTGACTTGTGAATTACTAAGTCACCTTGTACTATATATGCCCTCTAAGGCTTAAAAGTGCATACAAACATTTTGACTGTTCTATCATCCTTCATGGTACGAGAACGAATTTATGTTTAGACCTGTTCATATATAGTCACCACCAAAATTCCGCCGCGAGTTACCCTAAAAGAGATAATTCAAACCCTATGATCTAATGGCTGCTCTAATCAAATACTTAGAACCTAGATGCTCTTTTTTCTTTCGGATCATTGGATCGGTTCTATTCCACTACAAATCCGTCAGTGCCAATGCTCTGTATGCGTAGATGATTCTATTCTATTGGTTCCCTGTTGTCTTCCTTCATGTGCCTCGTACATTCTCGTGATGTTCACGTCGCCAGCGACCACCTTCGCTGACCATGGCTGCCAAGTCGTGATGTGCACTTGGCTTCTTTCTCTGTTGCCCTGCGGTCTCGAACATCCTTGGCCACGTCGTTTATTACTAGGTTGAGTTGCGCGCGATGCCGCGTGAGGGAAAAATCTGGATGTTTTTTTAGAAAACTGTGTTGCAGGACCTAAACGTCATTTCGAATTTTTTCGGGTCCAGTCTACAAAAAATCGGCGAAAGGACCTAAACGCAATTTCCAATTCAGCTATAAACCGCGTGTAGGGACCTAAACATAATTTCGATATTTCTCGGGTCTATTTTACTTAAAAAACGGTCGAAAGGATCTAAACGCAATTTTCAATTTTTCCAAAAGGACCAAAACGTAATTTCTGAATTTTTCGGGGGCCTCGCCGGGGGGCGACACGTGGCCCCCCTAGGAGGCCGGCAATCCTTGTGGCTTTTATATATAACATACTAGGTAGGATCGCGCACGATGCCGCGTTGCGAGAGGAAAATCCGGTATGAGTTTTTTGTAAATCGAATTTGCGAAACTGCAGATCCTTTTTTTTCAAAATAACCGGCAGAACGACCTATTTATGATTTCAAAATATTTTAAATCTTTTTGCAAAACCACCGATCGAAGGGACCGGATGTATTTTTTTATTTTCGCAAAACCACCTACCGGTCAAAATTAGTCTAGAGGAAAACGAGCGAAAAATTATTAGAGATGACAACCTTCTTTTGTTGAGCCTAATACTCTACGTGTTCACCGAGTAATAATACATGTTCACATAACCACCCACCGGTGAAAAATAGGCTAGAGAAAAAAGGGCGAAAAATTATTAGAGACGACAACCTTCTTTTGTCGAGTCTAACACTCTATGCGTTCACCGAGTAATAACACACGTTTAAAAAAATATCAGAGATCGAAATGGAAAATCGAGTTGGGGAAAAAAGTCTAGAGATAAAGCTGCACACATATCTCTAGTGATGAAAATTTTTTTTCGAGAAAAACGGAGAACCCAACCGCGAATACAAAAACTACGGTTTTTTTTGGGAAACGAAAAATAAAGACGAATGACCCGTATGCGAATATACGAAACGATAGGGTCCTTTTTGCAAAACCACCGATCGAAGGGACGGGATGCATTTTTTTATTTTCGCAAAACCACCCACCGGTAAAAAATAGTTTAGAGGAAAAAGGGCAAAAAATTTATTAGAGACGACAACCTTCTTTTGTCGAGACTAACACTATACGCGTTCACCGAGTAATAATACACGTTTAAAAAAATATCGAGATCGAGATGGAAAATCGAATTGGGGAAAAAGTCTAGACATATAGCTGCACATTTCTTCGGTCTGCCGGAAAAAATTTCCTGAAAACGGATTTTTATGTATTTCCTTTTTAAAAGGTCGCTCGGATTCACAGGCGAATCCATGAACCGCTATAAACCTTCGATTTAAAACCTCGCGTTACGACCGCCGCAAATCCATAAGTTGCTATAAACCTTCGATTTAACTGTGTTTTTTGGTAGCGAAAACATTTTTCCGGTTTTTGGCGCGAAAACTTTTTTTTTGGGTTTTTCATGATGAAAACATTTTTTCCGTAGGAAAATCGAGTTGGGGAAAAAGTCTAGACATAGAGCTGCACACATTTCTCGGTCTTTGGGAAAAATTTTCCAGGAAAACAGATTTTTTATGTATTTTTTTAAAGGTCGTTTCGGACCATGCGTAATCCATGAACCGCTATAAACCTTCGACGAAAACCATCATTCACGACCGTCAAGAAATCCATAAGTTGCTATAAACCTTCGATTTAATCTGTGTTTTTGGTGGTGAAAACATTTTTCGGTTTTGGGTGGCGAAAACATTTTTTCGGGTTTTTCTTGATTTGAGAACATTCTTTACGGAAAAACGGAGAAAGGACCTGAATGTAAGAAGCAGGGACCTGTTTGCTATTTTTTTGGACCTGTTCGCTATCCTAAAAAATTTAGAAAAGGGCTTGTTCGCGATTTGAAATTAACGGGAGCCTTTTCCGTAAAATACTGCGCCAGGGACCCAAACGCGAAGAAAAAAAATATCTTCGTCTCACAGAAAATCGTGAAGGACCTATCCGTAATTTCAAAAATAGAGGGGCTTCTCTGGTGCTGGGAAAAAAATTTCCGTGGAAAACATATTCTTTTTATGTATTTTCTTTTCTAAAAGGCTGCTCGGACCCGCGGGCGAATCCATGAACCGCTATAAACCTTCGACGAAAACCCGCGGTTATGACCCGTCGGCAAATCCATTAGTTGCTATAAACCTTCAACGAATCTGTGTTTTTTGGTGGCGAAAACATTTTTTCTGGGTTTTTTCGTTGACGAAAACATTTTTTCCGGGTTTTTTCGATGACGAAAACATTTTTTCCGTGAAAAACGGAGAAAGGACCTGAATGTAAGAAGTAGGGACCTGTTTGCTATTTTTTTGGACATGTTCGCTATCCTAAAAATTAGGAAAGGGATTGTTCGCGATTTGAAATTAACGGGAGCCTTTTCCGTAAAATACCGCGTCAGGGACCCAAACGCGAAGAAAAAAAAATCTTCGTCTCACAGAAAATCGCGAAGGACCTATCCGTAATTTCAAAAAACGGAGGGCTTTTTTCAAGAAAATCGCGCGACGACACGTGAACGGTCTGGTTGGCCTCCAATCCCCGGCGCTATAAGGAGTTTTATAATTACTTGTCCGCTTGCTGTTTTTTCTTCTTTGCTTTTCCGATCCTACCACACAAAAAAGAGAGCAATTACCATACGCTATACCGCTGGGAATCACTTCAATCTATAGCATGTTTCATTAGGTTCACTGTAAGTTTCATTACTAGGTTTCACGGGTAAGTTTCATGATGTTTCACGGATAAGTTTCATGGGTTTCATGAGGTTTCAAGTTTCATAAGGTTCAGTATTTCATTAAAAAGATTTCTTAGATAAGTTTCAACCAAAGGTTTCATCAGCAAAGACAATGCTAACTTTTTAATGAAACACTAACCTTATGAAACTTGAAACCTCATGAAACCCATGAAACTTATCCGTGAGACATCATGAAACTTACCCGTGAAACCTGGTAATGAAACTTACCCGTGAATCTAATGAAACATGGTATACCGTTGGAAGTGATTCCCAACGGTATATCGTTTGGTAGTCTTTCTGCAAAAAAAATGGTCCCCGTTCTTCGGCCATTAGCCATGCAGATAGATCTGATCTGCTCGTGTATGGGGACCTACTTTAAGGTTCGGAATAACAAAGAAGGTTCTATATGTATACAATACTAATTCTATGATAAGTGACTAGTATGTATATTTACAACATCGATAACACATTCATACTCGATATATTACATATGATAAAAAATGTCTTACAAGCTAAAATAAATTACAACAAAAATACAGAAGTCTTATACTATGCCCATACAAATCTTAGAGGCAACTAATTAGACCCTAGAAAAACTCATTATATTCCCCATAACCTGCGTCGAAATATGCATATTCTGGTAATTTGCTTCCTTCATTCACCGAATCAACAATTTATGCAAGGTTGAGTACTTTTGTACTCAACAAGACTTATAGTGTATTGTAAATATATAATAAATGCAGGCTACAAAGGCTACTAAGATTATTTTGCATAAAACGAAGTTGATCATGAACATCGAGTATGAAATTGTAAATGGTATTTAAAAAGCAATTTAAGTAATATGCAAATAATAATTGTGAGAGTATAAATATAAACTCATAGTCCTCCATGATTATGAGTAACTTACCATCCTTTGCCGATCCCTAGCATAGATTCTGAAATAACAACTTTCCAATGACCATTTCCAATTCAACCTCTTTTTGAAAATATCAAAACTCTAACTAGTGTCAGTGCACCAAGTTTTCCATAAATATGGGAACGATTTTTCAAAAAGCTTTAAACTCTACAGAGGTATACAACTTTACCCACAAGATATGACTAACTCTCTCATCAAACTATTAACACACTTCCTTTAGTGTGCGATAGAGAGATCATAATATAACCATTACATTACCTAGACTTAATTTTGCACGAGTCCGATGACAACAAACACATACTATGACGACAAAAGGTATTTGAATAATTATTGTACGACTAATGATTATACACCACACTTTTCCCTATAGTACGACATACACCGTTGTATTGAAAGGCATTATTCCCAACACCTTAGTGAGGGTACCCCTTCAAGCAATCCATCCCAGAAAGCTCGTACTACTACAGCCTCAATGTGCAAAATTAAATATAAGTAACTTAATAGGTTAAGTCCATCCTATACTAGCACTTGTGGTTATACTGATATTCTTGGATTATACAATACTAAGATCGGTTCTTACTATGACACGGGCGAGAAACTAGAAACTCTCCCTATCTACGTGCAAGTCACATGCATATCCGGCTATTGCCAATATTCGCCCATGTTAAATCATAGTTTAATTTTAATTTTTACCAAAATATCAACAACCTTTAATCATATCCACATTTTTCATTTATCAAGAACAATATGACTGATCAACTAATATCCGATTTTTAAGCATGGCTAAGCATGATCATTAAGTAATCGTATATATCCAAGTTGATATTATGTATTGTCTAGCCTTATCTTAGGGTTATCAAGGTTGTCATGTTGATATTTATTAAAGAAATTCCATGAGATAAGTGTTATAGCTATCGAAACCATAATATGGCAATATACTGAAAGTAAACGCATCCATACATAGATTTGATGAAAACAATATAAATTAATTAAAATAGTAGGATCAACATGGTTAAAAGGGGTGCTTGCCTTGCTCGGTTAATTCAGAGCGGAGATCGAGGTCGACTATGGCGTGTTCGAGGCGCCAGATTCACATGTGATTAACATATAGTAGCAATAAGAAGCAAATGAAACAAATAACACCAAATTCAAATATAATTAAATGTAAAGTTCCGGTGATAAAATATTTTAAATGCTGATTTCTTAGTTTTTACTTTTGTTTTCATATATTATGGATACACAAGTTTATATTATAAGAGCATCTCCAAAGAAGGGCCTCTAAAACAGGCCCCTATTTTGGATTTAGGACTCCCTATTTTTGGGGCCTGTTTCTTTGAGCACAAGTCCAAGAACATCCCCTAAATCTCAAATTTCCTATTTTACTTTTTTCTCCTATTTTGACATATCCGCTATGTATAATCTTCATTTGACACCACTAAAATTCAATAAAAAATATTTGTAATACATAAAACATAAGCATATTAATATTTACAATTTAAAACATGATATTTAAAATTTAAATTTAAAATTTTCAAAACATGATATTTAAAATTTAAATTTAAAATTTTTAAAATTTTTAGCAATAGATGCAGATGCAACAATTGCAACTCATCCAAGAAAAATACGCCAATTTAGCAATAACTAATGCAAGCCATCCTTCACTTAACTCCCTATTTTAAGGTTTAGGGGCTCACTCGAATTCAATTGAGGAGGCAAATTTAGGGGCCTCTTAATTTTAGGAAATTTGGATTAGGGCCTTGCTAGATCTCAGATTTTTTATTAAACTCCCTATTTTAAAGTTTAGGGGCTGGTTTAGGTGCTCTGCTGGAGATGCTCTAAGAGGATAAATTTTCTAGTAGGAGTTAAATGCAAAACAAGTTTAAATACAATTATTTTTATAGCATCAGAGTGTTTTGACCTATGGAGCATTTTATAACTGGTCTCACATGTTTTAATATCCATTTACTAAGTAGTTCATATTTGAATCTTTTATGTACTAAAGGTGAAATCACTTATGAACTTTAATTAAAAATAAATTAAATATTAAATATTTTTGAAAATATGTGGTGCTTATGGTTCCAATGATTTTTCAAAATTTATTTCATTATTTCTGAAAATTAAATGTTATAATTACTATGGTTTGAATTTGTTATGGATTATCACTAACTTAAATAGGAATCTAATTCAAACAACATTCAAATCTAATTATTATTACATAAATAGAATTGTTAAAGTATCAAAAAATTTTATAAGTTTATTACATCATTTTAGGAGTTAGGGTTTACCGATTTCAAATAGGGACTATCCTAGATTTATCCAAATTTTAAATTCAAAAATTTTGGACACAAGTCAAAAATTAAATATTTTTGTATATTCTAAAAATTATGATTTTATATTAATTTTAAATTTATTTTACTTGATTTGGACTTAAATTACAAAAGTTATTAACATTTGTATATTGCCGGTTTTGAAAACCACTGATAAATCAGAAAATACGCTTTCTAATTGGGAAGGCGTCTTTACTATTTTTGCTATTTGAATTATTTAGCGCATAGCAGCTGATAAGTCGGGCAGCCCACAAGCCAACGGCTATGCGTGAGAGAGCGCTAGAGGCTGACACCTTGGGCCCGCATGTCATTGGCCCAGAATAGGGGAGGTGACGGGGAGACCTGCCGACGGTGGCTCACCGGCGTGGTCCTCGATCGAGGGTATAGGAAGAACAAGGGGGACACGGCTAACTTAGGGCATCGGTCGATGAGGGCTAAGGATGGCCAAAAGTGAGTTCACGACGGTGTTGAGCGGCGACGAGAACAGTGGCTAGCCGTGGTGACGATAGGAGCTTGCTTGAGCTCGGGGAGAGGGGAGTGAACACCAAGAGGTTTAGAAGAACCTGTTTTCATACCTTTCACGCTCGGTGGATGGCTGAGGTGGCTTGTCACTATGCGCTGGAGCTAGGGAAGAAACTAGGGGTGGCGGCACTACAGGCCAAAAGAACTGCAACCAAAAGTGCCAAACGCTTTAAGGAGTAAAGGAGGTGCTTTAGGCCAAGCCAATCGTGTGTCTACTCACCGTGGAACTCAATTGGTCTTTGGGTGCTTCGGAGCCTCTTGCAGATAAGGATTCTTGAATTTAATTGAGCTATCAATCAAGGTAAAAAAATTTTGAAACTTTTTCCACGATTCCAAGGCAAGTTTTATCCTCCCATAAAAAATTCAGACCTCGATCATATTCATAAAATTTTATAAAATTCTGATAAGATCACCATTTAAATTTTAAGTTTTGTGATTTTTATTTTTATGAGATACTAACATATTAGGTTCAATTCATTTGTAAATTTTTTTGTATGATCCAAGGGGCTTGTAGATGTCACCCTAAAATTTTCAGATAATTATCAAATCTATGCAATTTTATAAAATTTTGAAAGTGCTTATGCTATTTTTGAAACGTTTTATGTAGATGACACCATTAAAATTTTAGACCATGAACATGCCTGTACATTTTTAGAAAAATCTGACAGTATCACCGTTCTTCATTATCTGATACTGTTTTTGATTTTCTATCAGCATTAAATGCTTTCACATTTCTCTGAAACTTTTTGGAAACATTCTGGAGGTGGATTGGGTTTTAAAAAAAACATCTCCAGAGTTTATAATCTTTCTATAATTTTGAACTTCAAAAATTGGAAAACAGAGATTCAATCAATAAAAATGATTTTCTTAAAGACCAAAATCCAGAAAAAGTATAGAAATATGGAAATTCAAATTAAAAACATAATTCCATATTAAATTTATATTTTATTTACTTTTATATTTCTCAGGCTGTTGCATCGTGCACATGGGCCTTGCTGATTCTCTTCTCCTCGTTCTGTTTCCCATTTTTTATCTCTCTCTTCAGGTTGGCTACATGCAAGTTGAATGTGCACTTACTTTTCCTCTGCATCAACAAGAGATTCAATTCCTTGCTTTGAGATCCAATTCCATTTGTTCTATTCGTTTCTCGATCGGTTGCTGTTGCTTTTACTACCCTCTCTATCCTACTTCCATGGCTGCATGAAGCACGCTTGCATGGATCAGTTTCATGCCCCTCCTAACTAACAAATTTCACCTAGGAAAACCATCTCCCAACTAACAAATTTCACCTCCTAAGAATATCTAACAAAAAAAAAAGAAAAACTTTCTCCCAACAAACAAATTAACTCTCTCCCTCAAAAATAAACAAATTAACTTTAATACAAATTGTGACGAGGGCCACAATTAACGAAGCTTCACTCGGCTCAGTGATGAGGCCAAGCACGACGCCAGCTTTGTCGAAGCTCGACCGACATGGAGGCAGAGACGAGGGTGTGGAGTAAGCTGATCCTGATAACGTCAACTTGACGTACTGGGGTATTATCATTTTTTTCCATATAAAAGCACGGACATTTAGCTAATAAGTATAAAAAAATTGGCCAGGTTAGGAGCACCGCATGAGGACCGAAAAAACCCCACAATAATCCACAAAGAGAGAAGAAAACCTGAATATTTTTTTGAGGTGCTTTCATGCTTTTCTTTTTGATAGTTGCACAAATATCAAAGTATGAATGAAGGGTAGATGGTGATTACTTACTCCTTCGTTTGCTTTAAAGTTTGTATAACTTGTATTGAGAGCATTGAAGCACTGCTCATATTTTTTATTATTCAAGATAAAAAAGAATCTATACCATTTATTCTTGTAGGATCATATTATATATAACGGTGTAGATTGATCAGATGCACATATTAGAGCTATGCACTTGTATGACAAATACAACAATATTTTTAATTAGGAGTGTCCTTCACTAAGGGCTAGAAATCCTCGCATTAATCTGTAAAATGATTCTTGAAGGAACCTCTGGGTGGGGTGGTGGAATTGTTGATGTATGACTTCATCCACCAAGATTCAAAACAGCATGTCTACATTTACGCGAGTGCGCCTCAGTAGGAACTTTGTGGTCGCAAATTTTTCCCCAGCATTCGTCATTCTAGGTGTGAGCTAAGGGCACACTCGAGTGTGTGCGCATCTTTCTTATAATCCTGGTGTCTATAAACGTCCTAAGTTATTCTTGCTAGGCCGGCGTATATATGCGCCATGGTACACTTTAAGCCGGCGTATAAATGTGCCATAGAAATTAGACGCCCTATAATAACGTCAAACGCTGGTTTATGCAGGTTTTTAGGGTGTTTGGGCAATACGCCAGGTTAAATATAAATGCCGACAAATCTAGGATATCTTGTAGTGAATTAGCCTGTCAATAGTGGTATAGAAGAGTAGCAAATCTCGTTTTGGGATGGCACGAACAAAATATGCATTTTGGGATGGCACGGAAGCAAAATGGCCAAGTCACAGTAGCACATACAAAATTTTCTCTTTAGTATTTAGAGTACTAAATAACTGAAATTGTACCAATTTCAGGTATTCAAGGAGGAGGTAGATTTGGATGAGAAATATCCTGAGTTGGCCAACGAAGCAAAACTGATTCTAAAAAAGTGCGATGGACTTCCCCTTGCAATAGTAGCCATAGGTGGCTTCTTGGCAAACCAACCAAAAACAACCATGGAGTGGAGGAAGTTCAATAAGCATATTAGTGCTGAGTTGGAGATGAATCCAGAGCTTGAGACCATAAGAACCGTCCTTAATACAAGCTACGATGGTTTACCCTATCATCTCAAGTCTTGTTTCTTGTATCTATCCATCTTTCCTAAAGGCCGCACGATCAACCGGAGACGCTTGGTGCAGCGCTGGACTGCAGAGGGTTACTCAAGGAGACTCGTCACAAGTCCACGGCGGAAATAGCAGACAGCTACTTCATAGAACTCATAAACAGGAGCATGATCCTACCGTCTCCACCACGATCATTGTATGATAGAAAAAGAATTGACTTCTGCCGAGTCCACGATATCATCCATGAAATCAGTACCTCAAAGTCAATGGAAGAAAATCTTGTTTTTAGACTGGAGAAAGGTTGCAGCTTAGATAGCCAGCGCACAATTCGTCATCTTGCTATAAGCAGCAGTTGGGAGGAGATCAGAGTGAGTTCGAGAGCACAGTGGATGTGGCCCGAATACGATCATTAACAGTGTTTGGAAAGTGGAGGCCATTCTTCATTTCTAACAAGATGATGTTGCTGCGGGTGCTGGACCTAGAAGGCACGTCGGGTCTAGTTGATCATCACCTTGAGCACATCGGGAAGCTTCTTCACCTTAGATACTTTTCTCTTAGAGGATCTTATGGTATTTTTCACCTGCCAGATTCTCTGGGTAACTTGAGGCAACTGCAGACACTAGATATTTCAGGTACAAACATATTCAAGCTGCCAAAGACCATCATCAAGCTTAGGAAGCTACGGTATATTAGTGCTGGGAGCGTACTAGGTCACGATAATGACTTGTATGAAGAAGCTAAACTGCCGAAGCTAGTGAAGAACGATCTATGCCTTTCGACTTTAGCTCTGTGGGGATTTTGTTTATCATGTTGCGCACCTCAGCTACTGAAACGGAAGTTGAATATGGATGGTGACCCTAACAGGCGTGATGTATGCGCTGTGTTCTGCTGCACCAGATTCCCATCGACTGTGGCACACATACTGGCAAATGGTGTTGCAAATGGTGTTCTGTTGCCAAGAGGGGTCCGGAAGCTGCAAGCTCTGCAAACAATGGGTCTCGTGGACGTCGCACGGGGAAGGCCGTCCTACAGGATATCAAGATGCTCACCCGGTTGCGCAGTTTACAAGTGACTGGTGTCAACAAGAACAACTGTCAAGAATTGTGTTCAGCCCTGGCCGCTCTCAGCCGCCTGGAATCATTGCTAGTGCGGTCAGAGGGGAACCAGGTTTATATAAATGTTTGATGGAGTGTCTTCGCCACTCAGAAACCTGAAGGGCTCATGCTGTACGGTAACCTGGTCAAATTGCCGGAATGGATCAAGGAGCTCCAGAATCTTGTGACGCTGTCGCTGAGGAGCACAAGGATATCGGAGCTCAGTGCCACCATGGAAGTCCTTGGCAAGCTACCAAACCTGGCCTCCTTCATCTGCGGCAGAGGTCGTTCCAGGGTGAAGAGATCCGTTTCAATTTCAGTCGGGAGGCGTTCCCGAGTCTGGTGGTTCTGCTGCTGTTTCTCGTAGAGAACCTAAAATCGGTGGAGTTTGAAGAAGGAGCAACGCCTAAGCTTGAGCTGCTGTTGTTTTATGGTCGGCCTTCCGAAACCAACACTGGGTTGTTTTCTGGGCTGCAATTGCTCCCAAGCCTCAAGGAATTTGCGCTGTCGAAAGACAAAGACAACGACGACTACAAGGACCAATTCGTGGAAGGCTTGCGGGCCCAGCTTGCCGATAATCCAAATCCAAACCAACCCGCCTTGAAGAGGCTCTAGGAGCTGGCCGGGTCGAGGCGGTCTCCATTTTCAGCTTCCATGTATCTTAATTGTTCTTGTGCACTCCTATATTAATCTCCATTCCTATCGTACTACCTGTGTTCTTTTTGAATTCGTACGCTGCATTGCCCAGCTAGTTAAGATTCAATTCTGAATGTAACTGTAATACAAAGACTAGTGGTGTATATTACGAATTGTGTAAGTGCAGTCAATTGGGAGGCACCCACTGTATGGAGTACATTCAATTGCGCACATTGATGTGTTACTTTATTTTCTTTGTAAGCATCACGATAACATTAGATGTTTTTTTACCTTTGTTTTTCAGAAACATGATTTGTTCCTTCTTTTTCACCCTTTCGGAGTTCAATGCTTTCAGTGTACCAACAGCAGCGCTGATGACTTCTACGGTTTTCCTAAACACGTATCTAATGATAAGTTTACTTCTGATAAAGGTTCCCTCACTCCAAAAACAGAAGGATTCTGCGGTATACCCAAGGTTCCATGTTTTGAGCTCATTTGTCATTTTTCATGTAAAGTTCTAGCAGCAGTCCCTTGTAGTCATAAACAGAGGATAAGCAGGTTACACATGGGAGAATTGTTGCACCAATATCATTGCAGGTAAGGAAGGATTAGTACCTGATTGAACTTCTGTTCGAATATAATTTGGACTTCTCTCCGAAGGATTTTGACTTCCAAAGCATACTCTCTTAGTTCCTCATGAGATGTCAACTCCTCCAATTGCACCCTCAACATGCCCAAGTCATTATACAGCCCAGAGGACTCAAAATTCACAGCACCTGTTGAAGTGAGCTGCAGAAGACTCCTCCTAGCAACGTCGGATGACTCGGAGGACGAAGCCGCCGGCAGCCTGCTGGGGGCGGAGGCCATTGGCGGCCAGGAAGAGGAAGCCGCCGGCGTCAAAAGCCAGCTCGATATCACTAGGATGCGTTCGCGATCACTCATTGCGCGCCCACGGCTTGTTCCTGGTGCCTTGCGTTGCTGAAAGCCTGCAAAAAGCCTCCTGAATTTGCATCAGGCTGCCTTGCTGGGACCCTACCATAATCATTTAACAACATTACTAAATCGTTATAAAATCACATAGATGTGCATGTATCATATGGGTATCGCGTGGGCTGTGTGCTTATGCAGAGGCCGGACTTAATTCCATTGTCTAAAATATGGGTATCGCTATAAAATCACAGAGTTGGAAAAAAATAATATGCAGAGGAAACGAAGGAACAGAGCATCAGGTGAAAAATCAAAGCAGAATCAGTAATTTATGCAGAAGATCGTCAAACCGCTGCATTGATGCAACATTCAGAAACACACGATTTGAGAGGGAAAAAACAGCATTCACGATACCACAATCATGTTCAATGGCTACAATGGCAGCACCCTGGAGCGTAAGCTCATGTTTCCAAATATTTTTGCTTCTGCCCTGAAACATACGTGGTAGGATGAGCAAAGCCCTCAATGATACCTAGGGCTGCTGTCTAGAAAACCCTAAAACACCGACTACATAAGTAGAATCATTCCGATTCCTTCAGCGTCTGATTCCTCGTTTTCTTGAAACAAATAATATCAATTTCGACTAATTTAGAGATATACACAATGATATATAGGGAAAATAGCCTTCACAAGAAGGGCGGCATCCTCTGGGGAGGTACAGGTTGATAACCGTTCTCTGGGACTGGATGGCTCTGCGCCAGCAGGTCTTGGAGTAAAATAAACTTGCATGTGTATGGATGGTTCTGGAATGGATTGAAGGCTCCCCACCAGTGAGATTCGCTGTCAGCAGAGATCCAGGAAATGGGGCAAAGCCCTCCCTGAGCCCACCCATATTGTCGGTCAACAGGTCTAGACACACCTTCACCATCAGTTGTAAGGCTCGTGTTCACAGCTCCAGGGGAGCAAATCCATGGGGCCCTCCAATCTCAGCCGAGGATGACGCTGCAATGAAAGACGTAATTGCCAAAGCCCTAGGCCTGACCCTCCTAGTTGGAGGAGGGAATGGGCCGCTCTGCATTGCGGAGTGCATCGACTGTTGATACATATGTCCCCTTGCACCATGACCCTGGCCTCTAGTCTCGGCCATAACAGCTGGCACTGACCCTAATGTTGCCACCAAATTGCTTCCATTGCGAGGTGTGGGCCTGTAGTACTTGAACATCATAAGAGTTAAGCAAGGACGTTTAGCATAGAAAAAAAAAAGCAAACCAAACAATAGGCATGACTTGCAGCAAATAGCTATATTTACTTAGCTTTCCACATAGCCTATGGAAACCATCAAGCATACCAGAATTCAGGTTTTCAGGGTTTGTAAATGAACACTTTCACAAATATTTAGGTTATTGCAGGCTATTTGATACTACCTATGTGGTGAAGCATCTTTACTTCTGAGCATATAAGGGGGCCTATCTGGAAAGTAGATATGTAGAGTTAAATGATAAGCCCCGAATTTTAACTTGCTCAGAGCTAGATTCGTGAATTGGGCATACCTGTGTACTAGGGCATGGTGATGTACATATGGTCTGGATCTCTGTTGGCTGCTGCTGTCATATCTTGGTAGTCCGATACCAAATGGAGCTACAGAGTGGTCAGGAATGCCTGATGCAGGAAGATTACTCAAATATCGGTGCTCACTGTTACGATTATTTCTTGACTCAGTATGAAAAACTTGAGCATTGCTCAAATGGGGAGTTGCATGGACTTCCAACCCAGTTGGATGCCGATGAAATGATGCGCCGTCAGCACCTGGATTAGAACTAGAAGGTACATGCATGGGATGGAGAAAACCACGCAGTGCAAGATAGGGGCAAACAAGTGAACCGCTTGCAGCACTTAAATGATCTCCAACTGTATGATCTTCATAAAAGGAAAAGAAGATAACAATAAACAAGATTGGAATTTAAAAAGAAGATAACTGTGTTGTTAGCCTAAGCATGAGCTGCTGCGGTTTAGCCCGAGCGTCGAGGAATTTACGCTGGACAACAGCGACTACAATGACGAATCCGTGGAAGACGGAAACGTATCCTCTGCAATACTACCCTCTGCAGTACCACGTCAGCTGCAGTACTGCAGAGAATCTGCAACCGTGGAAGACTTGCGGGCCCAGCTTGCCGCTAATCCAAACCGAACCATTTTGAAGAGGTGTTGTACACTTGTACTACGGTGGGAATCGATCAACACCGGTATTGCTCCTGTCTGTCTGTTCCCCTTTCGTGTATCTTATTTGAAGTCTGCTAGTAGTAATTCGTATCCGTACTGCTCGTGTATTTTCTTTTGAATCCATAAATTATTAAGGCTGTGTCAGTGTCCTGAGCAGCGAGTGCGCCGCTGCATCATGTCCTTTTTCCCCAGCATTCGTCATTCTAGGTGTGAGCTAAGGGCACACTCGAGTGTGTGCGCATCTTTCTTATAATCCTGGTGTCTATAAACGTCCTAAGTTATTCTTGCTAGGCCGGCGTATATATGCGCCATGGTACACTTTAAGCCGGCGTATAAATGTGCCATAGAAATTAGACGCCCTATAATAACGTCAAACGCTGGTTTATGCAGGTTTTTAGGGTGTTTGGGCAATACGCCAGGTTAAATATAAATGCCGACAAATCTAGGATATCTTGTAGTGAATTAGCCTGTCAATAGTGGTATAGAAGAGTAGCAAATCTCGTTTTGGGATGGCACGAACAAAATATGCATTTTGGGATGGCACGGAAGCAAAATGGCCAAGTCACAGTAGCACATACAAAATTTTCTCTTTAGTATTTAGAGTACTAAATAACTGAAATTGTACCAATTTCAGGTATTCAAGGAGGAGGTAGATTTGGATGAGAAATATCCTGAGTTGGCCAACGAAGCAAAACTGATTCTAAAAAAGTGCGATGGACTTCCCCTTGCAATAGTAGCCATAGGTGGCTTCTTGGCAAACCAACCAAAAACAACCATGGAGTGGAGGAAGTTCAATAAGCATATTAGTGCTGAGTTGGAGATGAATCCAGAGCTTGAGACCATAAGAACCGTCCTTAATACAAGCTACGATGGTTTACCCTATCATCTCAAGTCTTGTTTCTTGTATCTATCCATCTTTCCTAAAGGCCGCACGATCAACCGGAGACGCTTGGTGCAGCGCTGGACTGCAGAGGGTTACTCAAGGGAGACTCGTCACAAGTCCACGGCGGAAATAGCAGACAGCTACTTCATAGAACTCATAAACAGGAGCATGATCCTACCGTCTCCACCACGATCATTGTATGATAGAAAAAGAATTGACTTCTGCCGAGTCCACGATATCATCCATGAAATCAGTACCTCAAAGTCAATGGAAGAAAATCTTGTTTTTAGACTGGAGAAAGGTTGCAGCTTAGATAGCCAGCGCACAATTCGTCATCTTGCTATAAGCAGCAGTTGGGAGGGAGATCAGAGTGAGTTCGAGAGCACAGTGGATGTGGCCCGAATACGATCATTAACAGTGTTTGGAAAGTGGAGGCCATTCTTCATTTCTAACAAGATGATGTTGCTGCGGGTGCTGGACCTAGAAGGCACGTCGGGTCTAGTTGATCATCACCTTGAGCACATCGGGAAGCTTCTTCACCTTAGATACTTTTCTCTTAGAGGATCTTATGGTATTTTTCACCTGCCAGATTCTCTGGGTAACTTGAGGCAACTGCAGACACTAGATATTTCAGGTACAAACATATTCAAGCTGCCAAAGACCATCATCAAGCTTAGGAAGCTACGGTATATTAGTGCTGGGAGCGTACTAGGTCACGATAATGACTTGTATGAAGAAGCTAAACTGCCGAAGCTAGTGAAGAACGATCTATGCCTTTCGACTTTAGCTCTGTGGGGATTTTGTTTATCATGTTGCGCACCTCAGCTACTGAAACGGAAGTTGAATATGGATGGTGACCCTAACAGGCGTGATGTATGCGCTGTGTTCTGCTGCACCAGATTCCCATCGACTGTGGCACACATACTGGCAAATGGTGTTGCAAATGGTGTTCTGTTGCCAAGAGGGGTCCGGAAGCTGCAAGCTCTGCAAACAATGGGTCTCGTGGACGTCGCACGGGGGAAGGCCGTCCTACAGGATATCAAGATGCTCACCCGGTTGCGCAGTTTACAAGTGACTGGTGTCAACAAGAACAACTGTCAAGAATTGTGTTCAGCCCTGGCCGCTCTCAGCCGCCTGGAATCATTGCTAGTGCGGTCAGAGGGGGAACCAGGTTTATATAAATGTTTGGATGGAGTGTCTTCGCCACTCAGAAACCTGAAGGGGCTCATGCTGTACGGTAACCTGGTCAAATTGCCGGAATGGATCAAGGAGCTCCAGAATCTTGTGACGCTGTCGCTGAGGAGCACAAGGATATCGGAGCTCAGTGCCACCATGGAAGTCCTTGGCAAGCTACCAAACCTGGCCTCCCTTCATCTGCGGCAGAGGTCGTTCCAGGGTGAAGAGATCCGTTTCAATTTCAGTCGGGAGGCGTTCCCGAGTCTGGTGGTTCTGCTGCTGTTTCTCGTAGAGAACCTAAAATCGGTGGAGTTTGAAGAAGGAGCAACGCCTAAGCTTGAGCTGCTGTTGTTTTATGGTCGGCCTTCCGAAACCAACACTGGGTTGTTTTCTGGGCTGCAATTGCTCCCAAGCCTCAAGGAATTTGCGCTGTCGAAAGACAAAGACAACGACGACTACAAGGACCAATTCGTGGAAGGCTTGCGGGCCCAGCTTGCCGATAATCCAAATCCAAACCAACCCGCCTTGAAGAGGCTCTAGGAGCTGGCCGGGTCGAGGCGGTCTCCATTTTCAGCTTCCATGTATCTTAATTGTTCTTGTGCACTCCTATATTAATCTCCATTCCTATCGTACTACCTGTGTTCTTTTTGAATTCGTACGCTGCATTGCCCAGCTAGTTAAGATTCAATTCTGAATGTAACTGTAATACAAAGACTAGTGGTGTATATTACGAATTGTGTAAGTGCAGTCAATTGGGAGGCACCCACTGTATGGAGTACATTCAATTGCGCACATTGATGTGTTACTTTATTTTCTTTGTAAGCATCACGATAACATTAGATGTTTTCTTTACCTTTGTTTTTCAGAAACATGATTTGTTCCTTCTTTTTTCACCCCTTTCGGAGTTCAATGCTTTCAGTGTACCAACAGCAGCGCTGATGACTTCTACGGTTTTCCTAAACACGTATCTAATGATAAGTTTACTTCTGATAAAGGTTCCCTCACTCCAAAAACAGAAGGATTCTGCGGTATACTCCAAGGTTCCATGTTTTGAGCTCATTTGTCATTTTTCATGTAAAGTTCTAGCAGCAGTCCCTTGTAGTCATAAACAGAGGATAAGCAGGTTACACATGGGAGAATTGTTGCACCAATATCATTGCAGGTAAGGAAGGATTAGTACCTGATTGAACTTCTGTTCGAATATAATTTGGACTTCTCTCCGAAGGATTTTGACTTCCAAAGCATACTCTCTTAGTTCCTCATGAGATGTCAACTCCTCCAATTGCACCCTCAACATGCCCAAGTCATTATACAGCCCAGAGGACTCAAAATTCACAGCACCTGTTGAAGTGAGCTGCAGAAGACTCCTCCTAGCAACGTCGGATGACTCGGAGGACGAAGCCGCCGGCAGCCTGCTGGGGGCGGAGGCCATTGGCGGCCAGGAAGAGGAAGCCGCCGGCGTCAAAAGCCAGCTCGATATCACTAGGATGCGTTCGCGATCACTCATTGCGCGCCCACGGCTTGTTCCTGGTGCCTTGCGTTGCTGAAAGCCTGCAAAAAGCCTCCTGAATTTGCATCAGGCTGCCTTGCTGGGACCCTACCATAATCATTTAACAACATTACTAAATCGTTATAAAATCACATAGATGTGCATGTATCATATGGGTATCGCGTGGGCTGTGTGCTTATGCAGAGGCCGGACTTAATTCCATTGTCTAAAAATATGGGTATCGCTATAAAATCACAGAGTTGGAAAAAAAATAATATGCAGAGGAAACGAAGGAACAGAGCATCAGGTGAAAAATCAAAGCAGAATCAGTAATTTATGCAGAAGATCGTCAAACCGCTGCATTGATGCAACATTCAGAAACACACGATTTGAGAGGGAAAAAAAACAGCATTCACGATACCACAATCATGTTCAATGGCTACAATGGCAGCACCCTGGAGCGTAAGCTCATGTTTCCAAATATTTTTGCTTCTGCCCTGAAACATACGTGGTAGGATGAGCAAAGCCCTCAATGATACCTAGGGCTGCTGTCTAGAAAACCCTAAAACACCGACTACATAAGTAGAATCATTCCGATTCCTTCAGCGTCTGATTCCTCGTTTTCTCTTGAAACAAATAATATCAATTTCGACTAATTTAGAGATATACACAATGATATATAGGGAAAATAGCCTTCACAAGAAGGGCGGCATCCTCTGGGGAGGTACAGGTTGATAACCGTTCTCTGGGACTGGATGGCTCTGCGCCAGCAGGTCTTGGAGTAAAATAAACTTGCATGTGTATGGATGGTTCTGGAATGGATTGAAGGCTCCCCACCAGTGAGATTCGCTGTCAGCAGAGATCCAGGGAAATGGGGCAAAGCCCTCCCGAGCCCACCCATATTGTCGGTCAACAGGTCTAGACACACCTTCACCATCAGTTGTAAGGCTCGTGTTCACAGCTCCAGGGGGAGCAAATCCATGGGGCCCTCCAATCTCAGCCGAGGATGACGCTGCAATGAAAGACGTAATTGCCAAAGCCCTAGGCCTGACCCTCCTAGTTGGAGGAGGGAATGGGCCGCTCTGCATTGCGGAGTGCATCGACTGTTGATACATATGTCCTTGCACCATGACCCTGGCCTCTAGTCTCGGCCATAACAGCTGGCACTGACCCTAATGTTGCCACCAAATTGCTTCCATTGCGAGGTGTGGGCCTGTAGTACTTGAACATCATAAGAGTTAAGCAAGGACGTTTAGCATAGAAAAAAAAAAAGCAAACCAAACAATAGGCATGACTTGCAGCAAATAGCTATATTTACTTAGCTTTCCACATAGCCTATGGAAACCATCAAGCATACCAGAATTCAGGTTTTCAGGGTTTGTAAATGAACACTTTCACAAATATTTAGGTTATTGCAGGCTATTTGATACTACCTATGTGGTGAAGCATCTTTACTTCTGAGCATATAAGGGGGCCTATCTGGAAAGTAGATATGTAGAGTTAAATGATAAGCCCCGAATTTTAACTTGCTCAGAGCTAGATTCGTGAATTGGGCATACCTGTGTACTAGGGCATGGTGATGTACATATGGTCTGGATCTCTGTTGGCTGCTGCTGTCATATCTTGGTAGTCCGATACCAAATGGAGCTACAGAGTGGTCAGGAATGCCTGATGCAGGAAGATTACTCAAATATCGGTGCTCACTGTTACGATTATTTCTTGACTCAGTATGAAAAACTTGAGCATTGCTCAAATGGGGAGTTGCATGGACTTCCAACCCAGTTGGATGCCGATGAAATGATGCGCCGTCAGCACCTGGATTAGAACTAGAAGGTACATGCATGGGATGGAGAAAACCACGCAGTGCAAGATAGGGGCAAACAAGTGAACCGCTTGCAGCACTTAAATGATCTCCAACTGTATGATCTTCATAAAAGGAAAAGAAGATAACAATAAACAAGATTGGAATTTAAAAGAAGATAACTGTGTTGTTAGCCTAAGCATGAGCTGCTGCGGTTTAGCCCGAGCGTCGAGGAATTTACGCTGGACAACAGCGACTACAATGACGAATCCGTGGAAGACGGAAACGTATCCTCTGCAATACTACCCTCTGCAGTACCACGTCAGCTGCAGTACTGCAGAGAATCTGCAACCGTGGAAGACTTGCGGGCCCAGCTTGCCGCTAATCCAAACCGAACCATTTTGAAGAGGTGTTGTACACTTGTACTACGGTGGGAATCGATCAACACCGGTATTGCTCCTGTCTGTCTGTTCCCCTTTCGTGTATCTTATTTGAAGTCTGCTAGTAGTAATTCGTATCCGTACTGCTCGTGTATTTTCTTTTGAATCCATAAATTATTAAGGCTGTGTCAGTGTCCTGAGCAGCGAGTGTGCCGCTGCATCATGTCCAGTGTTTTATTGTGTTCATGTCGAAATAATTGGCGTACTTTCTCCTGCTTCGCCCAGTTGGAACTGAAATAGTAGCTAGCTTCAATTCAGTAAACGCTAATGTGCTACGAAGACTGGATGCCTGTTTTCTCCCTTTTTCCTGAAGGAAAACTTGAGAGAGCAGTTGACAGTTGACACTGCCTCCAGGGCTCCAGGAGAAGGTTGGATGGTAGTCAGTGTGGTCTGATTTTTTTACTACGATTTTTTAGCAATTTTCTGGTAGGTAACATGGATAGTGAATAGTGTAATAGAAATCAGATCTAGTCATATATTTTTCAAAGGTATTATGGAATTTTGATTTTTTTGCTACATTACTCATTAGTCATTATCGTTGACCTTCATTTTCAGTCACTGCTGCCCTTTGTTACGTGACTTGTTATCAATACCCTTCTTTTTGCACCGATGCCGCCAATTCGGTCCTATCGACGCCGCAGCCTTTGCCTTCCTATCGGTGCCTTCCTGGATTGTGACCATGCCGCGCTAGCGCCCTCCTGTCTAATTCATGATGATGCCATGGCCTCGCACTAACATATCGAGCACTCTGTCCTACGTGGCCCACGAAGTAGCTCCGAATTTTACACAAAAGCACCAAAAAATACACATATGTTCAAAATTAAAAAAAATGGCTAATTACTATACTACCACCATATGATTTCTACTACCAATACTACCAGCGGAACTATAACTAAATCCTAACTAATCTGATCCGTTAGATCAAATAGAATAGATGGCTAATATTCAATATTGTGTATTGTAAAAGTGCTCGAATTTTTCCCTCCTGAGCCTGCAGGTTTCAATCCCGCCGTCTTTCAAATTTTACTTCAAATCAATATTACCGATGTTTGGGACTTCAAATGGAAGATGCTGTGGGCCGAGCCGCAGTTAGGTTGGTGAGTGTGTACGCCGCATGCCTCGCCCGCCCGTCTTCGAGCGCCGCTCGATGCAAGCCCTCACGGCGTCGAATACAAATGCGTGGAATGTGTGTGTATTTATAGCTCAGCGGTTATTTCTCCCCCTTTAATGAATGCTAGACCATTTTTTTTTAAAAAAAAGATGCCAATGGAGTAGTTGTTAACTGTTGATCCCACATGGTGGGAAGCTTCTTGCCCAGACATATATCCCACATGGAATATATGTTCCATTTATTGGCAATCTTTCTACTTTATTAAACTATTCAGTTTTACCTTAAAAGGATTCTGAGGAAACATGAAATTGATGCAATTGCGGAGGAGCTGAGGCTGCATCAAGTAAGTGAATCTTCATACCCACTTACAAGATAAGTTGTCATTCGTGAAATTCTTGCCTTCAGTTTTCTGTTGTCCAGCAGAAAGCTTTGTTACGAGGTAAATCTACTGTGCTTCACCGGGCGATGATTGCTTTTTCTAAACGAAGCCCCATGTGCTTGTTTAGCATCATTTGTTCAATTTATACTTGCTCACTGTATCCTAAGTTTTTTTATTCACAGTGCATTGTATCTTGTCACAATATCTAAAGCTGCATTACTATAATACTGTGAATAGCCTAAGCTTTTTTATTGTATCTTCTATAAAACCGTAGTTTGATGCTTTGCATGACCTGCAGACCCTAAATCCTTCTAATCATCTCAGTGGGGCAGGTTGTTCGATAATATTAGCATCCTTCCACTTGTTTTTTGCCAACACATAATTTCAATACATTAATAGTTGCTTGTGGTATAATATTAAAATTTACAAGTGCTCAAGTATTATCTTGACAATAAAATATTCTGATCACAGCCTGCGTGCCACTACTTGTTTCTTTCTTTCTTTATGCAGATGATGCGTTCCGTAGTACAATTCTAGCATGCCAAATATAATAATATTTACAGCACATGATTTAGACATAGACAAAAAAAAAGAAAAGAAATACAGGCCCCATGTTTCCCATGGAATCTACACAACATTTTAAAGATTTTCTTGAGCAACGCGGTCACATGCTTGGCCAAATAAACACCCTCTATGTAGGGTTGAAAACGGTTTGGATATTTTCCAACCGATCTGGATATTTTAATATCTGAATTTTGTCGGATCGGATATTTGCCGTGTCGGCGTACTCTGTCTTTGAGGTACCCTCTCCGCCGCACAAAGGTCGTGGTGGCGCCGGCGAAAGCAAGTGGGCGAGGCGCGGCGACGATCCTGTGGCGGCTTGGCGATCGGGCGGCGAAAGCCGACCCGGCAGTGTCGGCCACGTGGCGCCCGGCGGCAGTGGCGAGGCGCCTGCTGCCCGGCGACCATCCACGGCGGCGAGCGTCGGGCGGCGACACGACCCGCCGGGCAGTCTGCAACCCGTGGCGCCCGGCGAAGCAAGTGGCGTGGGCGCCTGCTCGCCCGATGACGATCCGCGTGGCGGCACGGCGATCGGGCGGCGGTCGCCGACGACCGCGGCAGATGCCGGCCCGTGGCGCCCGGCAGCGGTGGCGAGGCATACTGCTCGCCCGGCGACCGGTCTGCGTGGCGGTCGGCGGCGGTGGGCGAGGGCATACGCTCGCCCGCCGCAAAGGCAAAAGGTGGTGCTGGGTGGCTTCCTCAAAGTCTCCTTCCCTATCGTCAGTGCGGTGGCGAGCTGCTATGTCGAAGCTGTCATTGTGAGGATTTCTGCAATAGGCCCATTCCTCTGACGCCTCCCACCTACCCGTCAATGAGAGGTCACGTACCGGGCGGACCGGGCGAACCGGGCGAGGCCATGCGTCGGCATTTAATGAGGCTAGAGGAACGGGACAACATGGGAAGGAGTAATAAATGTATAAGGATCAGCATGATGACCCCCCTTTTACCTACTCCCGTTAGCCTGGCCTATATAAGGGCCTTCTGGTGCATGGGAAAGGGGGTCGAGAGATCGAACAAGCAAGCATTCTGCAGCGTAGCCTAAAGAAGAACTTGTAACTCCCAAGTCCTGTACTGCACTTGCTTCAAACACTCGATAAGAAATCTAGCAGGAAGTAAGGCTATTACCCTTCTCACAAGGGGGCCTGAACCTGGGTAAAACTTCTGTGTCATCCCTAGTTCATAGACGCCGGAGTTCACCGCGTGGGGGTCTCTAGGGTTTCCTCTCGTCAGGGTTAGCCAGCTGTGAAGACTCCCTCCTATCGAACCAAAATCCGGTCTGTAGATCACGGGCCTGTCAGGCGGAATCGCCGGCTGTAGCCGCGCAGTGGGGGGCTAGTGGTTGGTTTTCCCGGCTAACTCCCCGGCGAACCTCGGTGTTCTTTCTTCAAGAAGCCAACCCGCGCATCTGAAGATGGCGGGCTCTCAGCATCAAGATGCGGCGGGGGGAAGCGTCGCCCAAGGCGCTTCGGCGATCGCGCCCGATTGAAGATCGTTTGACCCGCCCCAGCCAGGCGCCGTCGCTCCTTTGGGAGGCGGAGGCGGCTTTGTCTGCTGCAGTGGCCTTGGGCGGCCACTCCTACCCAGAATCTGCACGACGTTCGTGCCCTTCTGGACCACCCTCCGGTGGAGCGGCCCAACTTCGGGTAGGGCTCCCCGACCGGCCAGGTACCGTCGGTACCCTCCCGCTGGAAGCGCATGCGAGCCTTTCGGCGTCAGCGGCTCTGACGAAAAAGGCTCTGGCAGGCGGGCAGAGTCGAAGGAAGCGCGCGCCTGGCCATGGTCCCGATTCGCGAGAACGCGAGGACCTCGGTCTCATCTGGATGCTAAGCGCGGCCGTAGCGGATGGCGACCTCGCGATGCTTTGCGCGCCACCGCCCGGGCGTGGCAGAAGCGAATAGCATCGGCGGTGAAGTCCTCTCGTGACTCTCACTCTCGGACCAAGGAGGAGGTGCACTCCTCCGAGCTCTATAAGGAGCAGGCCCCACGCTCGGGAGCGGTCTCGGACCGGGCCCCGATGGCGGCGAGCTCTCTCTGGCGTCGGGTGCTAGGCCTTCTCCGGCGTGCGCGCGTGATGTGGCGGACGAGTTTCGCCGGCGTCCATAGAAAAGTATGACCACACGACCAACCGGAGGAGTTCTTGCAAATCTACGGCGGTGGTGCGAGCGGTGGCGGATCTGAAAAGATCATGGCCAACTACCTTCCAACGGCCGGACAGCGGGCTCGCCGCTCTTGGTATTAAACCTCCCACGATGATCGGTGCACTTTCGTGGGGAGTTATCGACCTCTTCGTCGCCAACTTCCAAGGCTCATTGCCTGACCGGTGTGGAGAAGCGATCTCCACGCTCTGGGCGAGAGAAGAAGTCATTGCGACTTCATCAAACAGTTTTGCCATGCCGCTTGTCGATCCCCCACATCTCGGAAGCGATCGGTCGTCATCGCCTTCAGAAGAGGCGTCTGTGACCGCAAGATGAAGAAAAGATGGCCACCGTACCATCGGCACCACCTTGAGCTCTTCTCCCCGAGCACAAGTGTCGTGGGCCCTGAAGCGAGGGGCGGCGCGCTGGCCCCAAGGGTGCCAAGGCAGGACAAGCCGGGACCTCGAAGGTTCGCCAAATAAGCAAGAGGCAGCTGAAGCGCGAGGCAGAGAAGACGGCGGGTCTTAGCCGCGAAGCGCGATAACGAGACCCGCGCCCGGAAGCGCAACCGCCGCGATCGGCGCGACGATCGCCATGGCGTGGTGACCGCCGTGACCGGCGTGATGATCGCCGTGATCGGCGCGATGACGCGCCGCGATGCGTGGGAACGACCGCGCAGCGAAAAGAGGGCGAACTCTTGCCGATCCATCGGACCAACACCCATGACACTGGACAAGCTGCGGGTCGTGGGCAAAATAATGGAAGCGGCTCAAAAACGCCGCTCGGCGGCGATCAAGGCGAAGATCTGCGCCCTTGCCTTCGATGGCGGATCCGCCGTAACCTACATTCATGGTGGTTAGTCCACCTTTTCCTCCAACGCCGCTTATAAGCGGTGAAGAGAAGTGTCGCCTGTTGTCGAGCTCGAGGCGGGTCGGATCTTTGAAATGGTGAATGAGCGATCACTTTGGTCGGTGACCACCAGGCGCCACCGGCTGGGACATCTCGGTCGTGGTGTCGCCCACCATTCGGAGCGTGCGGCTAGGTCGCGTCTTTGGTGGGCGAAGGAGTTCCATCAACCTCTGTCCTCTTCGGCATTCTGGCGCTCCGGATCTGCGGCGGGATCTGCGCCGCTCTGCCCTTCTTTGGGGTAGCCGGGCTGGCTTGATGCCCTGGGTGGTGTCCCTCCCGTCACCTTGAGGAGAGGGACAACTCTTGCAAGATGGTGGATTTTGAGGTCGTTGATTTGACCTCCCCTACAATGCCTTGCTTGGCCGTGGCGTTGGCGGAGTTCATGGCGGCAACCCACTATGCTTACATGGTGGTGAAGATCTGGGGCCAATGACCCCATTGTGATCCGGTGGATAAAGCCGAGGCCTTGCGCTATCACAAATATCTTATTTGGACTGTCAGTGCCACTGCGTCGGGTGTCTGACGCCCCTTGGGAACCCCTCGAGCCGGACCAGCGCCTCACTGGCTCTGTCGGTGAGGTCAAGGTGGTCGCCTGAGTCTTGGCGAACGAACAAATCAACATTGGCGCCAACCTCGGCGCCAAATAGGAAAACGCTCGTCACCTTCCTCGATCCAACTCCGACATGTTACTTTGGCAACCGTCCGACATGGTGGGGTCCCAGGAGGTGATCGAGCACCGATTGCAACGCTCCCGAGGCGTCCGTCCGCGAAGGTCGGGAGGCGCGCCGAGCGCCAAGATGCCATTCGGGAGGAGGTAGAAAATTTGTTGGCCTTGAGGATTGTTAGGGAAGTCTCTCATCTGGTGGCTTGCCAACCACATGCTTGTCAAGAAGTCAACGGAAGTGGCGCATGTGTGTCGATTTCACCGATCTCAACAAGGCTGCTGAAGGATCCGTACCCCCTATGCTGAGTCGACCTCATTGTCGACTCCACGGACGGATGTTCTTTGTGCTTCTTGGATCGTACTCGGGTACCACTAGATCAGCATGGCGCTTGAAGATGAAGAGAAGACTGCTTTTGTAACCCCTACGGGTGTTTACTATTATGTAAGAATGGCTTTTGGTTTAAAGAATGCTGGTTCTACTTACCAACGTGCCATGCATATCACTTTCCGCCCCCAAATAGGTAGAAACCTAGAGGTCTACGTTGATGATTTAGTGGTAAAGATAAAAAAAAGCGAAGAACTGATCCAAGACCTAGAGGAAACCTTTGCTAACCTCCGGAAGAATTGCTTGAAGTTCAATCCTGAGAAATGCGTGTTCGGTGTGCCCTCAAGGCAAAAATTCTTTGGGTTTCTGGTGTCAGTAGGGCATTGAAGCTAATCGACAAGATAGCGGCCATCGAACACATGAAAGCCCGGTAGCGACTCAAGCAAGTTCGATGCTGGCGATCGCCGAGCCTCCTGAGGCGATTCATTGCGGTTGGGGAAAAAGTTTGCCTCTGTTCAAGCTATTTAAGAAGACCAACCATTTTGAGTGGACAGAGGAGGCCTAGAAGGCATTTGAATATTTGAAGCAATACCTCTCCTCTCCCGGTCTTTGGTCTCTCCCGCTGGGTGAGCCGTGCTCTGTGACATAGCTGCTACTCTGAGGTGGTGGCGTCGTCTTTGTTCTTGAGAGAGGAAGGTGTCGAGCTTGATCTACTACATCGGCAAGGTGTTGCCTGGCGGAATCCGATACCCGCAAGCTCGAGAAGATGATGTCTGCGGTCTGGTAGCATCGAGAAGGCTGCGCATTATTTCAAGGCGGAAATTACCGTGGTCACGGCCTACCCTCTGTGAAATCCTCTATAAGCGCGGAAGTGAGAGGCGGATTGCCAAATGGTCGGTGGGTGGGGAATTCAACCTCAAATTTGTACCCGCACGCCATCAAGAGTCGAGGGTGGTGGAGTTAAATGCATGAGTGGACTCCCACCACTCTGGCCAGAAAGCGCCCGCGCCTGGACTTTGTTCTTGATGGCTCTTTCGGTGGAAAGCGCGGAGGCTGGGGTTGTCTGGTCTCTCGGACCGGTGACACCCTTCAATATGTGGTCGCCCTCGACTTCAAGGCCACAAACAACATAGCTGAATCTGAGGCCCTCTTGGCGAGTGCGCATCGCTTGGCGTTGGGCATTGGCGTCTCAAGTCAAGGTGACTCCTGTTGGTCATCAATCAAGCGGAAGGAGTTTGATGTTCGACCCCACCATGGCGGCGTGCTGGCGGAGGTCCGGAGAATGGGCGTCGCTTTGAAGAAGTGGGGTATATTCATATCCCCGTGCGACAACCACCTTCTTGGACGGGCTCTCGCACTCGCGTCCTCAAGGGCTTCTGTTCGATCGGGGTCTTGAAGAAAGGCTATCGCGACCGAATCCATCGAACCCACCGATCTAGTGGGGATGATGAATGTCGCCGTCGCTGCCCGGTTCGAGGCGGGGGCGGCAGCAAGACAGCTATGACCTCGGCTCGGTGGGGAAAGCGGCCTTCTTCCGCTGACCTCTAGTTCGGGGAGGAAGGCGGCATGCCGCTTCAGCCCCAGTCCGGAGGAAGATGGCAGTCTTGCCAATGCGACACCGGAAAAGCTTGGCCCACGAAGTGCGAGGCGAGCACCGAGTGGTCGCCACACTTGTCGGGAAGATCGGTGGATGGATCCTATCCTAGCCTTCTGCTTGCGACCAAGTGATCCCGGCGATGATGCCTCGGTGAGAAAATTGCACGTAAGGCCAAGTGCTATACTCGGTAGGTGGGGACCTATATCGTCGAGTAGAAGCGGAGTTCTCTTGAAGTGCATCACTTTCGGGAAGAGGCGGCTTGCTCTCGATATCCATGGGCGTGTCGCGGGGAGCCACATGTCGCCGAGCGTTGGTTGGCAAAGCGTTCGCCAAGATTTTCTTGACCTCTGCCTCCGGGATGCTTGTGGTGGTGAGGGCGTCGAAGCTTGTCGGTTCTTCGCCGAGCAAGTCCGCCGACCGGCCAAGCTCGCAAACCATCCGCTCTCTGGCGTTTGCGATGCGGAAATTTGGATATTCAGGTCCGTTCACTTGAGCCACGGGGGCTTCACTCACCTCTTCTCGCCATCGACAAGTTCACGAAGTGGGTTGAAGCCGCGGTGATGCGCGCCATCACGCAGCTTTGCCGCCGTCAAGTTTATGCAGGATCTTCACCGCCGGATCGCCAACCGCATCATCACCGAACAAGCGGGACTCGGTTCACGGTAGCGGCTTTCACGGAGTTCTCGAAGAAATGGGCACCAAAGTATGTTTTGCCGGTGGCCCATCCAATGAGTAATGGGCAAGCGAGCATGCCAATCTTGTTAGTCTTTGAAGAACACAAGACAAGGGCATTCGATTGACTCCAAAAGCGGGGCGATGGAATGAGCTCCGGTTGTGCTCTGGTAAACCGCACCACACCCGGTAGAGACCCTGGCGATGCGCCTTCTTCTGGTTTACTGGCGGAGCCGTTCTCCCCTCTGAGGTGTCGCTCGGGTCCCCGCGTGTTTCGGCATTCAACGAAGAAGGCCAAGAAGACCTCCGACGGGAAGAAATCAACCTCCTGGAAGAAGCGCGTGATCGGGCCGCCCTTCGCGCCGCCCGATATCAGCAGAGCCTCAGGTGGTACTACGCCACCCGGGTCTCTGAGAGAACACTGGCAGTGGGCGACCTGGTCTTGCGTAGAATTCAGATGCATGACGGGTTGCACAAGCTGCCTCCCCAGTGGGAGGGCCCCTTCAAGGTGGTCTCGATATCTCGACGAGGCGATGCGGTTGTGCGAGGGCGGAGAAAAGCGGCTAATTCCTACAACATAGAGTTGTTGCGGAAGTTCTATCCTTGAAAGAGTTGTAAGTGCCCGGACTGCATACGGCGGTAGTATGGTAAGTCTCTCCCTTGGCGCTTTCGGCTCTTGGCGGTTAGTAAAGTTGTTGCCTAGAAGGCTTTTGCTTTACCATGATTGTCCCTTTTGTGCCCTGAGTGGTGAGCTTTTGCATGAATGTCGCCGGCCCCATACGTTTGCTAATTCCTTGGTGATCCGTGATGGCTTTTCGGCGTCTGTGTCCGTGACACGCAGGCGATGAGGGACGAGTTAGTAGCAGTGCTCAAGCGGCTCGCACACCTCGGGTTGGCTCCTGAAGCACCGTGGTCGTCACCATGAGCACCGTCGTTCTAACACCACTCACGAGCCCGCTTCTTTGGCCTTAAGCGCCGTAGTTAATTCTTGAAGGATCGCGAGGACTTAGAAACCAAGCAGGCGGATCAGGGACATTCCATCTTGGGACTTAGAATATTTGGGCCTACCTTGCAGAGCCCTTCGGACATCTGCTTATCATACATGGTATGCTGTGCATGCGGATAATGGCGTAGAAGTGCAGCTTAGCCTTGTGAAAGGCCTCGGTAACAGGGCTGATCGCCGGCGCCCGAAAGGTGGTCGCCAGTGCAGAAATTTGATCGCCGGCGCCAGGAGGGGTGGTCGCCAGACACTTGGGGCCCAGTCGCCCAGCGACATGCAAAGCAAGATAAGTGCTTCATGCGCGTTCTCGGCTATTTCATATGTGCTTACACTAAGATCGCCAAGCTACGTGTGATTGTCATGGTGTAAAAATCAACGGCCCCTTATGACAAAAGAAAATATGCTAAGTGTTAATGTCCGTGGCCAAGTGGCCAGGGGTGTAAGTTAGGCATGGTACTCAAACATGGCTCGCACGCCTCGGGTTGGCTCTCTGAAGCACCGCTGGTAAATCCTTTGTCGAAAGTACCCTGCCCTAGAAACACTTGCGGAAGCTTGTTGCCTCGTCGCTTCTGTTGCGGCACATTCTCAAACAATCATCGAGGTCTAAGTTAGGAAGAACTTGAACGGCGACAATCAGCGTAAAAAACGATGCTAAGACTAAGCTACGTTTTGCATCCTTGTCGGACTCAATGTCGTTTTGTCTAAGTCTGTATGGCTTGCATGATGTCTACTTGTGTTAGCAGACAAGCGCCTATATACGCTAGCGAGGACTCAGAACAACGCCCTAAAGTCGAGCGTTCCTCAAGCATTAAGCTAAGTTAAAAGACTGCCGCCTAACGGTTTAATCTAGCAAACTTGGTCATGCAAAACAAATAAGCATACAGATAGCATTAACCCGGAAGTATCCGTTCTTACTGAATTCTACCTAAGTGTTCATACATGCAGACGGATCAACCAAAATAAAAGCAAAAAGAACAAAAAGGCGCGCCGCCCTTCACTCGTCGTCGCCCGAAGTCGAGTCGCCGTCGTCGTCGCCTTCCACGGCGATGGAGTGGAGACGTCCATGATCGGTTGCTCCACTGCAGCATCCGACCACGTGTTGTGACGCGCACACGCGCCTCACTTTGCGCCGCATCTCCTTCAATCTTGCCGTCACGCCGCCATTGGGTCCAGCGGCGTCACGGCCGCTATGAGCCGGCGTGTGAGTCGCTGACCATGATCGCGACCTCCGTCCCTCTTTGGCGGAAGCGGCGGCCAGGCTGCGGCAGCCCGAGTGCTTCCACGGCTTTGGTTGGTCGCGTGGGCAAAGCTGCGGCGGAATCCTCGGTGGCGCGTTGGCGCCACCCCAAGCTCCGAGCACCTCTTCGTGCTTGTTTGAAGGCCTTCTTGAAACAAGATAGCTGGAGTGCGCGCGGCAGAAGGACTTGACTCTCGAGGTCTTGGCGCCGTCTCGGCCCTTCGCCGCTCTTGACCCTTCCGCCCGTTGCATGGCGATCGTGTTAGCCCTCTCTGCGCCAACCGGCTGCCGCCTCTCTCGCTCCGCTCGGTCGCCGCTCGCGGCGCGCGATTCTTTGGCGGTCTGGGCCTATACTGGCGGCGGCAATAGCGGTGCTCGAAGAGGCATGGATGTCGCCAAACTTCGGTGAAGAGCTCGGCAAGCGTTGGCGGGGGCAATGGCGGCGGGGAGGGTGAGGCGTCCGGAAGCGCAGTCTTTGGGGTCATCGCCTCGACCCTCTGCGGCGGCGGCGGAGGCACTGGCGGAGGTGTCCGCCGCCGGTGGCGCTAAAGGCGTCGCCCTTGGCGCGCATACGAGAACCACCATGGCGGCACCCTCAAGCTAAAACCGCCATCGGGGCGTGAGGCCACTGTTGGCGGTGGCACAGGCTCCGTGGCGAAACGTTAACGCCGCGACCGTTGGGGCAATGGCCGGGAGGAAGCGTCGGTGAAGGTGTCGGAGATGGCGTCGCGGAAGACGGCGGCGGAGGCGAAATCCTGGCTTGAGGTGGTTTCGTCGCCGCCCTTGTAAATCCGCCAGCGTCGCGGCGGCAACGGCGGAAATGCTGTCCGTGGCGGACCCTCTTAAGTCCGAGCGATGGCGCCCGGCAATTGACCGTTTGCCCGTGGCCGTCATTGGCGGCGGTCATATCCCGATCACCGGTGAACCATGGGCGGCACCACAATGAGCCCGTGGAGTCCATCGGCGGAGCGACTGACGACCATGCGCGCCGCGTGCTCCAATCGGCTGATGTTGCCGGCGCCATTGGAAAAACCAATCCGCAGGATCGTTTGCATCGGCCACGGCGAGCCACACATAGCGTTAGCTCCTCAAGTTTCGCGCTGGCAAAAGACAAAAAATAGCTGCGGTCGGTAGGGAGCCGCGAAAGAATCATGTGCGTGAAAAAAAAAAGGAAAGACAAAGACTTACGTCCGCCGCCACGTCTTGGCGTCAGCGTCGTCGTCGCCGTATATTGCCATCGCAGGGGCGGGCGTCGTCGGCGAAAGGCGATCCTCCGGGACATGAAGTCGGGCTACCGACCAGGTTAATCCGGCGTCCGCGATCTGTTAGCGGGCGCCATCGCGAAACTCCGCCGTCTCCTCAGCCGTGAGTTCCGATCCGGAGGCCTCATTGCCTTGCGAGCACTTCAAAGCGTCGACTCATTTGTCATCATTGATGTCTGACCATTATTGCGCCATGCCCTCCGATTGGATCTGAAATGGAAGGCAATGTGGCGGGAGGCCATTCCGTCTCGGCGAAATAGCACTCCCGCTACCTCATTGTCGTGGGGCGCGAGATGAAAAAATAGCGAAAAAGAGGGAGATTCGGCATCACCCCCATGAACATTTCACAGAGGTGTGCAAAGATGGAGAGGAAGACAATGGAGTTGGGGGTGAGGTGAAGATGATGGATCCCATAGAAATGGAGGACGGTGAGAAAGAATTCAGAAAATGGCGGGAGCAGGCCCGCCATCATCACCCAGGTATGAAGGAGGATCTCGTCGGAGAGGCACCGTGGTGTGGCGGTCCCCGCCCGGAAGCGAAAGGTGCCCTCCGGCGCGATGATCGCCATCCTATTCACCGTGGCGGAGTCCGCGGTGGAGGCAGGGATGGAGCGTGCCATGGAGGCGAAGAAGGCAAAAGGCTTTGAGCAATGAAGATGAAGAAGTGGGAGTTGAAGTGCGCAAAAGCGAAGCGTAAAGCGCACGATATAGATGTATCTATATATGTATACGCTGCCAAGCGGTTCGCGAAGAGACAAGATCGTCGCCGTTTTGGGTCGAGAAAAATCTGCGGATCTGGGATAGGGCCAGAAGCGGTCGTATCACGATGAGTGGTAGCCCCACCAAAACGCGCCGACATTTAATGAAGGAATTAATGGAGGCATTAATGGGTCGAGCATGCGTTCTAAGGTAGGCAGAGACTCTTGTCGTACTCTGCGATGGGTACCCTCTCGCCACTAAAGGCGCCCGTGGCGCCCGGCGGCAGTGGCGAGCGCGCCTGCTCACCGGCGACGATCCACGGCGGCACGGCGATCGGCGGCGAAACACGACCGCGAGCAGTGCCGGCCCGTGGCACCGGCGGCAGTGGCGGGGCATACCTTTCGCCGGCGACGATCCAGCGGCGGCTTTGGCGATCGGGCGAAGCGAGCGCGACCGACGACCAGTCTGCCGGCCGTGGCGCCCGGCGGCGAGTGGCGAGCGCCTGCTCGCCCGGCGACGATCCGCGTGGCGGCTTTGGCAATCGGCGGCGAACGACGACCGCCGGCAGTCTTGCGTACCGCGTGGCGCCCGCGGCGGTGGCGAGGCATACTGCTCGCCCCGCCGCAAGGCAAAAAAGGTGGTGCGGGTGGCTTCCTGAGTCTCCTTCCCTTATCGTCTGTGCGGTGGCGAACTGCTATGTCGAAGCGTCATTGTGAGGATTTCGCAATAGGCCCATTCTCGGCGCCTCCACCTACCCGTCAAAGAGAGTCACGTGCAGGCGGACGGGGCGAGCCATCGTCGGCATTTAATGATTTGGAGGAGCGGACATGACGGGAAGGAGTAATAAATGTATAAGGATCGACATGATGACCCCTTTTACTTACTCCGTTAGCTTTGGCCTATATAAGGGCCTACGGTGCATGGGAAAGGGGTCGAGAGATCGAACAAGCAAGCATTCTGCGTAGCCTAAAGAAGAACTTGTAACTCCCAAGTCCTATCTTGCACTTGCTTCAAACACTCGATAAGAAATCTAGCAGAAATAAGGCTATTACCCTTCTCACAAGGGGCACGAACACAGGTAAAACACATGTCATCCCTAGTTCATAGGCCGGGAGTTCACCGCGTGGGAGTCTCTAGGGTTTCCTCTCGTCGGGGTTAGCGATTCTTGAAGGCGCCCTCCTATCGAACCAAAACCCGTCTGTAGATCACGGGCTGTCGGTGAAATCTGTAAACAGTCGGATAATATCGGATCGGATCACGGATCACGGATCTGATTTTTTGTCGGATCTGAATCTGGATTCGGTAGCTCATTATCCGTCGGATCACGGATCTGATTCGGATAATCCAGACAGACATATAAATTTGGAGCCAAGACTACTCTTTTGGCCCAAAGGGTTTCTTAATTTGAATTGTTTTCTAATTTAGTTAATCTCTAAAGCAAGTTTTAATTATTAAAATTAGCAAACCAACTCCAAAAATCATGAAATTTTTTGAGAAAGTTCAAGTAACAATATAACATTTAAAAATTATTTTAAGATTTTATCAGATTTTAATTTTTCTCAAAATTCAAAAATCCTATTCTTGATAGGAAAATATATTAAATAAGTAGCTAAAAATGCATAAAACTCATAAATACATAGTTTATTATTTTAGACATAACTTAACTAAGAATATGAATCTTGAATCATTACATGTAAGTGTTATATATTTTTTTAGAGATATGATATCTAAGTATTATCAAACTTTTAGTGTGTTATGTGTTTGCTTCTATTTGTATCTCACGAGCAATGATTACCTTTATTTTGTGTTTGAATCTATGTGTATGATGAACTAATCGTATGTGTGTG
Organism: Guadua angustifolia; assembly: GCA_036346375.1. Taxonomy (NCBI): domain Eukaryota; kingdom Viridiplantae; phylum Streptophyta; class Magnoliopsida; order Poales; family Poaceae; genus Guadua; species Guadua angustifolia. The sequence goes on along the minus strand of CM070514.1, from coordinate 39,111,647 downwards.
ATAAACTAAACCTTATATATATAATTTTGTTTGCAACATGATATCTAACTATTGTTTAAGTGAATGAAAATTTTTACATTTGTTTAATTTTCAAATAATATTTTGATCAAATCAATTAGCTATGTGTTTCTGTTGATTTTTTATGTACAATTTAAGGGGTTATCATATTCCGATAAATATTCCAAACCGTATCCGATTCGATTCGTATTCGATCCGTATCCGTATTCGTATTCGGACTATCCGTATCCGTATCCGCATCCAAGAAAAAATATAAAAACAAATATGGTAGAGCTATTATCCGTCCGTATCCGATCCGTTTTCACCCCTGGTCTATGTGAGCACATGTAATTCGTCTATAGCAGTCAAGTAAAATATTTAGGTCTTTCCAGCTTTGTTGAGGCATCGCTGTTCTAGCTATAATGAAAGCTTCTTGAAAACTGAATCGCTGAAACCGATACAGTTATCTATAATTTATAACTCTACTTTCTATAATTAGAAGACAATGGTATCAATTATATAACTCTGATATAACTCTACTTTCTACTCCTTTATCACTTTCAGTATACTCCAATAATAATTCTAAGATACTCCAATGTAACATGGTTGAAAAAAATTCATCAGAACCCTTTATTTTTTTTACTACATATCCTTTTCCATATGTAAAAGGAATATATAAACAAATATTGCTATAAAGGGTGGACTTTAATGAAATTTTTAAGTGGAACTCACTTTAGAGTATCTTATAATTAGTATTAGAGTATACTCAAAAGATAAAGAGGTATAACAACATCATTTAAATGGAATCTTGAAGGTGGGAATACGTACACCAGGAGTATGTAATCATTTTCATATATATATATATATATATATATATATATATATATATATATATATATATATATAATCTGCACCGTTATAAGTTGGTCTTATAAAAATAAGTAGAGGAGATTCTTCTCTTTTACTTTCGATTAATGTGAGAATTTATAAAAAAAATTCCTTATTAAGATTATTATGGATTTTTTTATTTTTAAAACGAATGAGACATCTTGAATATAACAGGAAGAAGTGTAATTCGGAGCACATGGGAAGAACTGAATTTCGTCGACTAAAGGGTGTCATAATTTCACACACCTTTGCGCCAATAATGCATCCATGTGGGCACTAGTGGCAGCCAGCTGTCAGATACAACTGTATATTCCCTCTGTCTGACAATATAAGTCTGACACATATATTAGAATGTACATTATTTAAGCATTATTAATTAAATTGGATTATATTTATCTCTAATGAAAAGAGTAGTACTATGTCTATCTTACTCCACTGATTATTAGTTGTCATTTCAGACATTGATACGGCCTTCAAAATATGACTTTGACAACTAATTTTATTATAATATATTTATAAAACCAAATAAAATTATAATATTATGATGGTATTTTTCGAGACAAATCTATACATGATTTTTATATATCAATTTAAATATTTTAAAAGATATTGGCAAACAAAGTTTGAAAATTTGACTACACATATATCCAAAATAATAATTATTTATGATCGAAAGGAGTAAATGAGAGGTACTTCTATACATCACTCTTTAAGATTTGCAATTTGTACATATATTAAAGCGTAAATAAAAAATAAATGGTGACCACATATCCCTTCGATTCTAGATTTGTGCGGTCGTCATGGAACTTTATCGCCGGATAGAGGGGATATACAATTGTACCTGACAGCTGGTTGCCACTAGTGCCCACATGCATGCATTATTCACGCAAAAGTGTGTGAAATTATGACACACTTTAGTCGGTACTTTGCAAATTCGGTGAGAAGAAGCCTAGATTTGTAAATACAATGATAAAGGGAGCTAGAATAACGATCACTTTTATAGCTTTATATAGTCCCCTTGTTCTCTTCAAAGAGAAGTAGAAATCTTAATCCTATACGAGCATACACAATGGTATAGACAGCTGCTGTCTATAACAAGCTAACATGTCATTTATAGACAGCGTTAGAGACAACTCATGCAATGGTATAGATAGCTCATTTATGAGTAGACAGCTTCTTCCCATACACAACCTGTCTTGGTTCTTGTGCTAGACTTGACTCTAGATTAATAGACGGCTCAACTCCCTAGATGCACCCTCTCTCATCCACATTATTTTTTATCCTACATGGCAAAACTTAGAGACTGCTGATATATACCATTGTACATGCTCTAAGGGCATCTCCAATGGTACTAGCTATAAGAAATGTCTATGTCATCTATAGATAGCATATAGACAACCCCTTTAATAGATTAGCTATAGCATTGTCTATAAAATTAAATATTGGCCCACATGTAATAGATAATAAGTGCATTGGAATCAGTTATAGTCTGACTATACATTAGTAGCCGGTCTATATCTCTCTCCTCATTTTTTCTCTTCCACCTAAGCAAAATGCTGAGATGACACGCTTATAGCTAGTTGAAGTGGCACCGGCATCTCCAATGGTACTAGCTATAAGAAATGTCTATGTCATCTATAGATAGTATATAGACAACATCTCCAATGAATTAGCTATAACATTGTCTATAAAATTAAATATTGGCCCACATGTAATAGGTAATAAGTGCCTTGGAATCAGTTATAGCCTGGCTATACATTAGTAGCCGGTCTATATCTCTCTCCTTATTTTTTCCCTTCCACCTAAGCAAAATGCTGAGATGGCACCCTTATAGCTAGCTGAAGTGGCACCATTAAAGATGCCCTAAGAATTCATACATAAATCTTTACAACACATCCATCTCTCCAAGTCTTAAAGGATTGTGATATGAGTTTCCTTACCCAACATGATTTTTATTTCTACTTTAATTCTAGTAGCCTGCTAAAATATTTAGGTCTTCCCGGCTTTATTGTGGCATGCTGTACTCACTATAATGACAGCTCGATGAAAGCTTAAAGGTCGTTATCTGCATGTACTATTCTAGTGCAGTTTTAAAGGTCTTTTCTGTATACAATGTTGTCCCCCAGACTTTTTTACCACAACCTAATACATTTTCACAGGTAAGCCTTGAGGTGGGTTTCTTGAGCAACGAAGTCACATGCTTGGCCCCACTAAACACCCTCCATGTGAGCGCATGTAATAATTCCTCTATAGCAGTCAAGTAAAATATTTTAGGGCATCCGTAATGGTTAAAGATAATTGCTCTTTATAGTAAGATCTATGTCATCTATATACTATGCTATAGTAAACCTTTGTAATGGTGAATCTATATAGATGTCTATAGCTATTTTTAATATATAGAGTGCTCTCTCTCTTTCTTCATTTAATTAATAGACAATCTACAGGTCTATATATAGATAGCAGCGCTCTCTCTCTTCATTTAATTGCTTGCCACATAGGATAGATGCTGATATGGACTTCTTATAGATAGCTGATTAGGCACCATTGCGGATGCCCTTACAGAAAAACCATAAAAAATTAAAAACGTCACTTAAAAAACCGGTGGGGAGTAAGACCCAAGGGGCCTAACTCTGGATTAACAACAGCAGACTCGCAGAGTTAATACAACCAACGTACAGTTTACAGAAAGGACCCAATAAATAAAACGTTACAAAAAGGCCCCTAAAACATGAACTAAGGACTCTAAAAGAAATAAAATTACAACCAAGTCCTTGAAAACATATAATCCTGGCAAGTCTTTCATAAAAAAAAAAAACTCCTCTATTAATCCAGCTCGCACTACCGTGCAGTATCAGATCCGTAGAAAGAAAAAGAAGAAAAGAAAAGGAATACAGCCCTCACCCACGAGGTGCCGTGTTGCCTTCATTAAAATGCATGGACTGTAATGCAGCTGCTGCTGCTCTCCACCTTGCTGTAACAGACAGCAGGGAGGAGGAAGATGAATAGTACAAGTAGGCGCCAATGTTAAAGATTCGGCGATTTCAGTAAGGGGAGATCGACGGTCCAGATCATGAAGGGAAGAGGCTAAGGGACATCCAGCCATTGGTGACGACAAACAATGATTACCGAAAACACTGTGTCTGTAATTTATTGTCTTTACAGTGGGCTAAGTTGTGTAGCTAGTTTCCCAGCTGGTAATCTTGGGGGTAAATCGCTGGGTGTTAGATGCCTGCCTTCGGGGCAAAGGGATATTACACTTGCTTCTCTAGACGAGGCACCATCACAAGCTTCTTTAGGTCGCGCACCAGCACTGTGAGATCCATCAAACAAAGGGAACCATAGTAGCGGAATGGAGGCGACGGTGGTGAGCGTGGGCAAGTCCGTGCTGGATGGAGCGCTTAGCTACGCCAAATCCGCCGTTGCGGAGGAGGTTGCTTTGCAGCTCGGCGTCCAGCGCGACCAGGCTTTCATCAGGGAAGAGCTAGAGATGATGATGTCTTTCCTGATGGCCGCGCACGAGGAGCGAGGGGAGAACAAGGTGTTGAAGACCTGGGTGAAGCAAGTCCGGGACGTGGCCTACGACGTCGAGGACTGCCTCCAGGATTTTGCCGTCCATCTGGAGAAGCCCTCACGGTGGCGCGTACCTTGCACGCTGCGAGAGCGCCGCCGCATCGCTAAGCAGATGAAGGAGCTGAGAGCCAGAGTGGAGGACGTGAGCCAGAGAAACCAGCGCTACCACCTCATCAAGGGCCCTACCTCCAAGCCTGCCACCGGTGCTGAGCAGTCCATCAGCAGAGCCAGCGCGACCATGTTTGGAATCGACGAAGCAAGGCGTTTGGCGAAGCAGGACAAACCAAAGGTGGATCTTGTCCAACTGATCAACAAGGAGGAAAAGGACCTTAGAGTGATCGCAGTGTGGGGAACAGGTGGTGATGTTGGGCTGACGTCGATAATCAGGGAGGCCTACGAGAATCCAAATATAAAAGGGAAATTTCCATGCCGAGCATGGGTCAGGGTGATGCATCCCTTCAACCCGAAAATCTTTGTCCAAAGTTTAGTGAAGCAGTTTAACGCACCCGTTGGGGTTGATGTTATGTTGGAGACGGAGAAGACAGAACGAGATTTGGCTCAGGAGTTCAACAGATATGTCAATGAGGAGAGTTTCCTGATTGTGCTTAATGATCTGTCCACCATTGAAGAATGGGACCAGATTAAAGCATGCTTCGTAAGCAACAAGAAAGGGAGCCGAATCATAGTGTCCACAGCGCAAGTTGAAGTTGCAAGCTTGTGTGCAGGGCAAGAAAGCATAGTATCAGAGCTCACGGAGTTGTCTGCTGATCAGACCCTTTATGTTTTCTACAAGAAGGTAATAATGAGACTTCATACCCACTGCATCATTGTATTTCAACTCAAAACACCATCAAAATCTATCTATTATATATTAAAGGTGGAGGAGGTGCCGATATGCGGCAACGTGGAGTCAGTGGTCGTGGCGCCGGCGGCTAACGAGGAGAGAACCGATGCCGCGCAAGATCCTGCTTGGCCCGCTCCGACCGGGTGTTCCTCTCCGCGTCAGCCCCGAATGAATCACGGGCTCAAGAGTACGTGCCTTCTCCTCCTCCCCCTGGTCCTACTGGCTAATTCTGCTAGAGAATTGCTGATCTCTCTGAATTACGCATTTAATTTGGGTTAATTTTGACCGATGCTGGAACTGCATGAATTGTTCCTGTTTAATTGTTCATGTCGTGCGGCCCATGAGCTTTCAATTTCACTCAGATATGATGTCTCCAACTACTGGAATCACTGAAACTGATCAGGAAGTTGATTTGGCCATGCAGACACCATGGTGCAAGAGGCAAGCGAACACCAGGTGCTGTTCGAGGAGATAGCCAGGGACGAGAGCTCCAACCTGGCGATGGTCCCTTGGGCGCCCCCCCAATCCCAGGCAGCCGCTACGGCCTCGGCTACGGTGGCGGAGATTATGGACGCGGAGGACAGCGAAGACAGGTGCGATCAGCTCGCGATTGCTGGCCCCGCGCAGGGTGAGGCGCCCCACCAGTTACCGCTGCACCGCATGGTACGTACAGCAGCTGCTCCCCTTTTGTCTCTTCGGGTGGGGCCAAAAGTGACAAAAGAGGATAAATTGATTAAAAATTGCCAAAGTGGTAAAAGAGGAGAGAATGTTAAAAAATTGCAAAAGTGGTAAATAATCAAGGATCTCAACTGAAGAGGAGTAAATAATCAGTTACATTAAGAAAAGATGTATACCCTAGAGTATATGTTATATATTAAAGCCCCTGGGATTGCCGGCTCCTCAGGGGGCCACGTGTCGCCCCCCTCGGGGAGGTCCCTGAAAAATTCAAAAATCGTGTTTAGGTCCTTTTGAAAAAATTGAAAATCGTGTTTAGGTCCTTTCGGCCGTTTTTTAGGTAAAATAGACCCGACAAATATTGAAATTACGTTTAGGTCGCTACACGCGGTTTATAGCTGAATTGGAAATCGCATTTAGGTCCTTTCGTCGATTTTTTTGTAGGCTAGATCCGAAAAATTTGAAATAACGTTTAGGTCCCTTCACACAGTTTTCTAAAAAAAACGCGGATTCGTCGAAGGTTTATAGCGATCCCATAGATTCGCCGGTGGGGGTCCTTTCACCGGTTATTTTGCAAAAAAAAATACGCCGGTTCTTTCGACCTGAAAGATTTAAAAAAAGGAATCGTAAATAGATCCTTCCGCCGGTTATTTTGAAAAAAGAGGCCCTTCGATCCGCAAATTCGATTTGCAAAAAAAAAATGCAGATTTTTTTCCTCATGGCATGACATCGCAGCATAACTCAACCTAGTATAATCAATTTCCACTAATTTTGAAGGCTTAGGTTAGATAGTTGTCTTGGAGGTAGGTTAATTTATATAAAAAAAGTTAAGTAGTACTAATATGTTATACTGCCCCAATTTGGAACTGCACCAGGAAAATACATTATACTTTACCACACTTCATGGCGCAATTGCACGGACCAATCCGCTAGTTTGAAATAATTCTAAAAAATAGATAAAAACATCTAGCTCTATATTTTGTAGACAATAATTAAAAGGCTAACTTTGGCAGTTGGCTTATAAATATATTAGTTTGAAAAAAAGTAGAACCGTCTGTAATTCAAAGTGTGTAAATTTGCTATACGGCCCATATCTCAATCCTCTCTTTCAGAGAGAGAAAGAGATATGTCAAAATAAATTGTGCCAATTAAATATGAAATCAAATGTCCTAAATGTATTATTATTATGAAATAGAAATTTCTCAAAGAAAAACGTTTATATGATATGTTATACCACACCACAGCGCGCAATTATGCCAGTCGCTGGGCTAGTTTTTTTAAACACACAAACGTGTAAATAGGTGCATACACACCTATCTACTACTCCCTCCAAGTTTGTAAGGTATATTTCTTCTTGACATATAGACAAAAAGATATTAAAAATGACTAGATTATTTTTAATTATTATTATCAAGCACTATATTCAATGCATACATGTATATAATAAAAAGTAAATGTGAATATTTATTAGGGTATAGAAGAAACATCACACTAATCTTGTATTGGAATATAAAATACGTGTTATATTTGTGGATAAGACCATTAAAAAATTACGTTGTATAAACTTGGACACCTGGAGTATATGTATGTATTATAAATTTGTTCCAACCTAAATTTGTCTTTTAGTTGATTAATCAATATGGTGTTCTGAATCATAACTCCTATGAGCATAAATTAAATGAAGATTAAATAACTCCTATGAGCACAAATTAAATGAAGATTAAATAGTTTATCATAGAATCTGGTGTCATTGAAGATTGAAAACTACTCCATGAGTATTATTGAAACATTTACAAAGATTAAAACATCACTAAACATTGTCATGGGAAATAAGACATCACCTAATTAATCATTGTTTGCTTGTGTCCAGGGTTCAACGGAGGCAGGGTCAAACTCATCAAACGCAATCACTAGCAGCAGTAATAGCTCTGCAGAAAGAAAGAGCCTCATTCGCATGGAGACGACGGTAGCTGCCTTCAAGGAATTGGACCACGTCAGGCGAGTTGACGAAAAAGCTAAAGTTATCGATCTAATTTTAAAAGACAGCACACGGTTTAAGGTGATCTCCGTGTGGGGAATGGGTGGTCTTGGAAAAACCACTCTTGTTAGAAGTGTCTATGGAAGCGAAAAGCTTAGTGGCAAGTTTGAGAAGCGAGCTTGTGTCACAGTTATGCGCCCGTTTGATACTAAAGAGCTCCTTAGGAGTCTAGCTATGCAACTAAATGCAGAATCTTCTAAAAATGAGGAAGCGATGGATTTTGTACGCTGCAAAACTAAACCGGGAGCTGAGCAGTCCTTGCTTGACCTTTTAAAAGGAAAGAAGTACTTGATTGTTCTTGATGATCTATCATCCATCACAGAATGGAATGCCATAAAAGAATATTTCCCTAAAACAGAAGCAGCAAGCCGGATAATAGTCACCACAAGGGAATGCAATATCGCTAAGCATTGTTCAGTGGAACAGGAAAACATATACAAGCTCCCTTTTATAGGAGACGAGGACGCAATGGATCTCTTCGTGAAAAAGGTAACCATAGCATACCATACTCCGTTTGTTTGCTTTGATATTACATTTATAGGCATGGTACTACCGTACTTCTACTTAACCTAACTTTGAAAAGATATTACTCCTCCATCCAGGTTTATGTTCATCGGACGTATTTTTTAATAATTTTGTTCATAAATATAGGATGTATTTTGTGTATAATACAAAATTAGTATGATGTTCCTTTAATTATACCCCTAATAAATATCCAAATTTACTTGATACTCCCTCCATTCTTTTATCGGATGTATTTTTTTAATGATTTTGTCTATAAATATAGGACATATTTCATGTCCAATACAAAATTAGTATTCTCTATATGCATCGTTCAATATAGTGCTTAGAGATAATAATTATAGTTTGTTAGTTATTTTCAATATATGTTTGGTCTATATGTCAAGAGAAAATACATCCTATAAACTTTGACCAAAGAATATTTTGTAGGTTGTGATACATACAATTGTACTGCAAAGCATGTGCTGTCAAATAATAAAATAAGTTTATGTTTTAAAACCTTTAATTTGACGGATATGGTAATTATTAGTGATGGGTGTGGATGGTGCTATGGCCTAGGGCCCTTTGCGGTTGGCGGAATCTGGTGAGGATTACAAGAATCCTCTAGAAATATTAGGGCATTTACAATGCTGTTTTTTAGATGGTTTCTTAGAGCATGTACAATGGTATATGTCAGCAGTCTCTAAACTTTGCCACGTAGGATAAAAAATGACGTGGATGAGAGATGGTGTGTATGGAGAGTTGAGCCGTCTCTTAATCTAGAGTCGACTCTAGCACGAGAACCAAGACAAGTTGTGTGTGGGAAGAAGCTATCTACTCATAAATGTGTTGTCTATACCATTGCATGAGTTGTCTCTAACGCTGTCTATAAATGACATATCAACCTGTTATAGACAGCAGCTGTCTACACCATTGTACATGCTCTTAGTATATCATGTAGGATAAAAAGCTTAGGTGGCAATGAATTAATGCAGAGAGAGAAGGTTAGAGTTTCTTAAACTAGAAATGGTTTCTTCATTAAATGCTTTGGCTAAGAAACCATAAAAAACTGCATTGTGGGTATGGTGGTTTCTTATGCATGCCTAGGGTGATGAAAAGTAATAGTTAAATATTAAATGATAAAACCATGTTAAGAAACAATGCATTGTTTCTAAACCACTATTTAATACACTCTCTCCTACATGGCACACTTAGAAACCATCTAAGAAACAATGCATTGGAAATGCCCTTATGGGATAGGTTGTTTAGTGGGCAACGTATCCTGTGCACACAGGCCTTTCCGTGTACACACCGTGTACACCAACTAAAAAAAGTCGTGAAAAATTCTGAAAAAATTATAGATGTAATTCATAGATTATTCTACCTATGTATGAAGTTTCATGATCAAATTCATTATATATGGAGAGTTACAAAAAAGAGAAAATTCTGACAAGTTTAAAAGAACCAGTTCTTTTATATACAGGAATCCTATTAGCAAAGGGCCTAACTATTATTAGGCTTAAGTGCTAGTGGCAATTTTTCTTGACTTAATTTTCAGTCTAAACAGAGGGTAAGTTCCACTTATTTTCTTAACAAAGATTTCATCACATGGTGATCTTATATATTAATAAAGTCTAATGCTTAGCTATTTTTGTATCAATAGAAGTATTACGACTCTAACAGAGCATAATAACTGATTTGATTAAATTGAAACTTACAATGTAGTGGTTATTTGAATATAGGCTTTGGCTTGGAAATTCCAGAAAAAGTAAAAGGGAAATTTGTCTATCATTTTCATGACTATTTAGCATGAGTTCTATATATATGACAGATATTTAATCTTTGCAAGTGGATTATGCTTGTGTTGAGACCGGGTTTCTAAATCCGAACCCTCTGTGTATAACCGTGTTAGTTCAGAAAAAGCTAGCGTATACAGTGGAAATAGTGATGATTACACAATCATATCACGAACTAAATAATATAAGTTGCATAAATCTTGAAGCAAATAAAGGGATAAGTAATCAACATTTACTATTCATTCATGCATTAACATTTATGCCTCTTTTAAAAGGTGATGCATAGAAGAACCTCTCATTTTTAATTCATATTGGGTCGCCGCAGGGCCCATGGGGTAGCTCCGACCCCTGTCCCTGCCTTGCAAGCTAATGGGGCTCCATCCCGGCGACCCCAGGGGGTGTTTGACCCCAACCCCTACTCTCTATGGGTAAAATTGTCATCTTTAGTGGAGTCGTACACACACAACTCCACTGCTCCACTTAAAGAAAGTGAAAGATACTCAGACACAATTCAGGCGAGTACCAATGGTTGGCATTGTGTTTTGCCATCATGGTAATTAGTCACGATAACCGCTGACTTGTGTTATCTTCTTCCTAAGCAACTTCACACATTGTTTGCCGCTCACCCACTGCGAAGTGCGAACATCTCGCCCTGGGCAAAGATGCCCCATTACTCGAAGCTTGCACTAGTAGGGAAATGACCTTTAGTCCCAGTTGCCAAACCGAGAAAGCCCATCCTGTGACCTTTAGTCCCGATTCCCCTAACCGGGACTATAGCCCTCCCCGCGGTGTAGAAAATATCTAAAAAATATGGCGAACCCAAGACTCGAATCTGGAACCTTCTGCATGCCACCACAGGACACTCCTAAGCCACCCACCCACGCGTATTGAGTAGACTAGGATATACATTCCTTTTAAAGTATGCTGGAACGAGCCTTTAGTCCGGGTTCATAACACGAACCGGGATTAAAACCTTACCTTTAGTTCCGGTTCGTAACACGAACCGGGACTAATGTGTGCCCATGCCAGTTGATATGTACTTGTCTGCCAAAGCGCTCTTCTGTCTCGGTTCGTGGCACGAACCGAGACTAATGTGAGCGAAAATTATGCTTTTAGCCCAGTAGCCATGAACCAGGACTGTTGCCACTATCAGTCCTGGTTTGTGGTTAACCGGAACTGAAGGGTCGGTATGAAAGATCGTTTCCCCAATAGTGTTGGAAAGATCAAGTAGCATATTCTTGATCCTGGTCATTAGATCTCTGTGATAGGGAAGAACGGACGGGCAAGCTGGTCATGGTTGTTAGAGCGGCAAGGCTATTAAAGATAGAATAGAATTAGTTAGGACTTGTATTTGACAGAGTTTCTTCTATATTTCTAGTACATTGAGTTGTGATCCAAGTCATGGTGTACTATGTATATGCCCTCTAAGGATCAAGCAATGCATCCAAGCATTCTGACTATTCTATCCTCCTCCATTGTATGAGAGCGGGTTCGCATTTAGGCCTGTCCACAGTCACCACCAAAATTCCTCTGCACACTATTCCTAGAAGAGATGATTCAATCTCTATGATCTAATCTCCTGGGGCTCTGCTAATCAAATGCGTAGTAGCTGGATGCTCTTTTTCTTTCGGATCATTGGACCGGTTCTAAACTTTGGGGAAAAAAATATGGGTTTCCATGTATACATGATAAAGTTGTCTGTGCTTTGTAACGAAAACTCAAAATTTACGCTAAAGCAACATAATAAAACAACCATGTACACCAATGATTATCAATTAGTTCAGAGTACCATAAACCTAATATTCAGCTAGTATCATAAACCCAATATTCATCGGGCACGAATAAATATCACTAGATCCGGAATTGCATACAAAATTTATATCAGATCAGCAAGCCATGAAGAATCATACCACAAGCTACATACCTTCTGTTCCTGAATATGTCATTCTAGCTTTCAAATTTTATTCCTAAATACATGATATTCTATAATTTTGGCACAATTTTTAACTATTTTTTCCTTTATATACCTCTACCATTCATTATTTCTAATGTTATTTATTATTGTGGAATAGAGTAATCCACACTATCTAAGAGCAATAAGTGAGCTAATGAAAGGACGATTTGATCATTTCTACATGTATACTGGTTGAAGTGCAAAATTCTAAAATGTTATCCATATATTCAGAAACGGAGGCAGGAGATCGTTAACCTGACACATTTCGCAGCGTCCTATCGTCCAACAAGGAGAACATTTAACTACGCAAGAGATCACCTAGTTGTGCCATAAAAAACTGTAGATGAATAATCGAATCGCTTACCTGTAAATCCTATTCCTAGGCAATATGGATAGCACGGGTAGCCACGGAATGGTTTGGCTAGATAGCACAGATGGATGGCAGATGACTCTGCTAGTCAGTACTCCCCCGTATACAAATTCAAGATCTATAGTTTGATGTTTAGAAATATAAGATTTGTTTATGGATTTAATGAGGTTTTTCTTACTATACCCTTATTTATTCTCACTCAACCATATGCATATATATTCATTACCACCTATACAAAGTATTCTCTCTTATATTCCAAGACAATTAGATGGAGTATCTAAATCAATTTCTCTCGTACCTCTTTCAATTTCGCTGCAACCTTAATTCCTATGCAAAGTCAAAGTACACCTTACATTTCTAAATGAAGGGAGTATTTGAATTAGCATCTCATCTTACACGCAGTCCAACAAAGAGTCCACATGAAGTAAAATTACCAACAACACACGATCCATAACAACAGCAAAGTAATATCCGCCGTCATTTTTTTTCCTATTCAGGAAGGGCAAGCTTGTACATATAGCATATCTCTTGGGCTTGTGTCTGTAGGATCGGATGACGTCAATCAGAGGGGGGTGAATGATTGAGCGGAAACTAAAACAAATTTTTAGTGATTCTTTAAACCCCCTAAACAACGTAGGAAAAACTGCTTCGGTTTTGACAAAACAGATTAACTTACGTTAACTAAAACAGTAATTAACAAAGATCCCACCGTTAGATTGATGTGAAATTTTAACTGTATAAACTATATTCAATTAGAAAGCTAACCCAATAAAAATTAGCTCAATCGGATCTACGGATCTAAAGTTATTTCCTTCGCAAGATGACTGAAACAATAATGACGGGAATTGATTTTACCGTGACGAACCAAACTCTAAAAACGAAATTAATCAGGATTTATGAAGAGTTAACTAACCAAACTTGGAGGTCCGGATCGTGGAGGTGGAGCAGTAGCTCACGCATGCATGAAGAACAAAAAGTATCGATGAAGAAGTATAGCAGCGCTCTTTGCTTTTCTAGTCGCCACGAAGATTTGGACCAAACAACAAGCAACAAAACCAGCCTGACCACCGTGACTTGCTGGCCTCGATCTTCTAGTCGCCTGAGTCACCGCACGCCAGGAGGATCCCCAAGTCTCTCGTCACACATGCATGCACGTCACTTACTTCTAGTCACGGATCGCCACATGAGTTGCATGCATGCAGTCGCAATGGAGTCGCCGTCGAAAAGCTCAGGCACAAATCTCCCGGCCGCTGGCCACGAAAACTACCGTCGCATGAAAAACGGCAGCCGCCGCCCAAAAAGCCTCATCTCATTGATTATTTTCCAAGTGCTTTTATACAACTCAAAACCCTAAAATAAAATATATGTATGCATATAAATCTGGCCCAATAACACATGGCCCAATATATGCATACAATCCAAAACATGCACACGTACGGCCCACCTGCCGTACTCACGTGACTAACCAGCCTCCGTGTGCACCGTTCTCTAACTTGAACGTCCCGCATGACATCCTGGACCACCAGGACCTCGATTCCTCCCTAAACCTAGTCCCGAACCTCAGTTCCTCCATGAACCTAGTTCCGGTCACGTCATCGATCACGTTTGCCCTCGAACAACACCTGCACACGAATAAACACCAAACGAATCCGAGCACAAGTCCACAACTTAACTCAAGGTCAATCCACGCAACCACTCACACGAGTGCATTGCATCAAGCAAAAACATCATCCAGAAACAAGTTCATCCCAACTTAATCCACATTAGCTTTATTAACTCTTTTTACCACTTATTCATCACATCAAAATCTTGCCAATTGTTCATCACAAATATATCATGTACCATGATCTTACAGTGTCCCCGTTTTATGCAAAAGGATTAACTTGAAAGTGCTATGATTAGAGTCAACATGCATTTTATTCTAGTATAACTCAACGTAAACGGGCAAGGTGGAGAGCTGAGGTTTTACATTTCTCATATCCCAACCAATATAACAGGAGCTGTTACCTCAAGGGTGGAAAATTTGCACTATCATAGTCACTCTAATAAATAATTAAAAGGACTAGTTTCTACCTAATTTAATTTGTGAGTATTGAATAATTTAAATTATACCGATTTCAGGTATTTATAAATGAGACTGTTGATTTGGAGAAGCAATATCCTGACTTGGCTAAAGAAGCTAAACTGATTCTAAGCAAGTGCAGTAGACTTCCCCTTGCAATAGTCACCATAGGTGGCTTCTTGGCAAAGCGACAAAAAAACGTTGTGGAGTGGAGAAAATTGAATGAACATATTAATGCTGAGTTGGAGATGAATCCGGAGCTTGAGCACATAAAAATCGTCCTTGAGAAAAGCTACAATGGTTTACCTTATCACCTCAAGTCTTGCTTCTTATATCTGTCTGTCTTTCCTGAAGATCAAAAGGTTAGTCGGAGACGCTTGGTGCGTCGGTGGACTGCAGAAGGTTACTCAAGGGAGGTCCTCGACAAGTCTGCGGAGGAAGTAGCGGACAGCTACTTCTCAGAACTCATAGACAGGAGCATGATCCTACCAGCTCAGATATATATTCACAGAAGAAAAAGAATCGACTCTTGCCAAGTCCACGATCTCATGCGTGATATAGGCATCTCAAAGTCAAAGGAAGCAAATCTTGTTTTTAGACTGGATGAAGGTTGCAACCTAAACACCCAGGGCATGATACGTCACCTTGCTATTACAAGCAGCAGCTGGGAGGGAGACAAGAGTGAGTTTGAGGGCATTGTGGACATGTCCCGAATACGATCCCTAACAGTGTTTGGGAAGTGGAGGCCATTTTTCATTTCTGACAAGATGAGGTTGCTACGAGTGCTTGACTTGGAAGATGCAGAAGGAATATATGATCATGACCTTGAGCACATCGGGAAGCTTCTTCACCTAAGATACCTTTCTCTTAGAGGATGCGATCATATTTTTCACCTGCCAAATTCTCTTGGTAACTTGAGGCAGCTAGAGACACTAGATATCAGAGATACACAGGTCATTAAGCTGCCGAAGAGCGTCATCAAGCTTCGGAAGCTAAACTATTTGCGTGCGGGACAGGAACCGTATGATGAGGACGTCTCGTATGAAGAACAATTTGAAGAGGATGTACCAAAGGTAATGAGGAACAGTCTATGCGTTTTTATTTTTTGGTCAATGAAGCTTTGCGCACGTTCCCCGAATCTGGATTTGGATGGCACGAGCCGCCGTGACCTATGCACTATTTGTTGCTATCTTTTCCCTGCCGTTGCGATGCGACTGGACATGCATGGTGCCCTAATGCCAAGAGGGATGAACAAACTGAAAGCACTGCACACGCTGGGTGTCGTGAACGTTGTCGCACGGGGGAAGGCTGTCCTGCAGGAAATAGAAAGTCTCACCGGGTTGCGCAAGTTGGGAGTGACCGGCGTCAACAGGAAAAACGGTGAAGAGTTTTGTGCAGCCCTTGCCGCTCTCCGCCGCCTAGAATCATTGTCAGTACGGTCAGAGGGTAAGCCAGGTTTGTCTGGCTGTTTGGATGGAATGTCCTCACCTCCGAAAAAACTGCAGAGCCTCAAGCTGTACGGCAACCTGGTCAAATTGCCAAAATGGATCCAGGGCCTCAAAAATCTCGTGAAGCTGAAGCTACGGAGCACCAGGCTATTGGAGCACGATGTCGCCATGCAAGTCCTTGGGAATCTACCAAGCCTGGCCATCCTGCGCGTGTGGAGTATGTCGTTCCAGGGTGAAGAGCTCCGTTTCAATTTCTATCCAGAGACATTCCCGAGTCTGGTTATGCTGCAGCTGGGTGGACTACATGAACTCAAATCGGTGGTGTTTGGACAAGGGGCGACGCCTAAGCTTTGGTCGCTAGACGTTGAGTATTGTAGGGATGGGATTTTTGGGCTATCGTCTCTCCCAAGCCTCAAGGAAGTTAAGCTCCAGGGTTACTACTCCAGGAAGGTGCTAGAAGACGTGCAAGCCCAGCTTTCTCGGAATCCAAATCAACCCGTTTTGAAGAGGGACTGAGTCAAGACCCAGGGAGGTGCTCCGGCCAGGGCGATCCACACAGGACTCTTAAAGCAGGCCCTCAGCTCCAGAGTAGCCAGTTGAGGCTATCGTGTTATCCCTTTCTTTTTTTCCCTGTATCTTAATCCATGTGTTCAAATCCGTTTGTACCGTTCGTGTATTTCCTCCAAATTCATAAATTATTAAGGCCTAGTGTCGGTGCCCTGAACCATCTAAATTGTTTGTTGTCATGTTGTGTTTATGTTGTAAAACCTAGTAGATTTTACCCGCATAACTACGTGGCTAGATATTACGATATAATTGTGTGGGCACCCGGAAGTATGAATCGATCCTCACACGTGCGTTGGACTTAGAGGTGACACCCATACTCCACTTAAGTGTATGCTCACTGCCACCCAAAAGTCCCGTGCACGGAGTATTGACTAAATGGCCCTCACTCAAGCAAATATGAGCCACATAGTCGCACCGTACACACTTACGCGTCCATGGGAGTTTCGATTCCATTCCGAACAACCATACCGGGATTGAGACCAACTCATCCACGTATAGCATTCGCCATCCGTCTCAGGACCTTGGTATCGCCCGCACTCTCCAAGGAAAGCACGAGCAATAGCCAAAGAACGACGGTTGCACGAGTGTATGCATTGATGGTTGATGACAATTCCAGGTACCCGGATATGTGTCTAGTGCTAGTTCCCAAGATCAACGCCTAGCACCCACATATCCCGCATTCGAGATGTATCGCAACACATACATATGAATCTAAGCAGTTGGAATAGCATAAACATAAACTGCAACTATTACAACTACTTACTATTACAAGTAGTGGCCGACCGCCAAATATTACATGTCAAAGAGTAAATTGCAGCGAATTTAAACATATACCAAAAAGTAGGACAGCGGTATGCCCATCCAATAACCCAAAGGCAACCGACTTGGAAAAGCCCAAGTTCATCCATCAACATCATTGTCGGACCCCGAGTAAAGTGCATTGTCGTCGGGGAGTTCTTCCATACTGTCATCTATATTGTTTAGATTAAGCAACCGTGAGTACACGTATGTACTCGCAAGACTTTAGTGTATGGAAATACAGTAAATGCAAGCTAGAACAAGGAATTAAGCTTCTACACTAGTCTCATTTCAGCATAAGGCAGATTTTGTTTGCAAGTAAACATTTCATAAAATGGCATCGAAATTGTAAAGAGCATTTGATAAGAAGCTATATAACAGTAAGTAGAATTCATATACAGCAATTCACAGCCCTCCATGGCTGCAAATGACAAGTAAAAACAGCCACCAATGGCTTCCCATTCCACCAACTCATTCCAACACCATTTCCAAAAGTTTTAGCAAAAACAAAGACTATACTTGACATTATTCTCCCAAGCTGCTCATGACCGCGAGCACGGCTAATTAATTAGATTTTAATCTCTGCAGAGAGTGTACACTTTACCCACATGACACATTCTAGCAATCATGTCAACCATGCCTCGCGATACTCACATGCCGATTTGCTAGGCTGTGGCGACGCCGTTCAACTAGTTAAAGCTTAGCCTTGCACGGCAATGACAGTGATGTTAAACCCTTGCCACAGATTCCGGAGATCCTGGACCGATGGTGCCCCATCGCGAACTCTCCCCATGACAAGGCATGCACCGTTGTATTGGAATGCTTGGGCCCCAACACCTCGATGAAGGAGCACCTAGAACGACTCCGATACATCGGATCGTCCATACTACTCCGGCCTACCAAAATGCAAGGCTAGACTTTAGCCAATCTAGTGAGCTTAGGCTATCCCATACTAGCACATGTGGTTGCACGAAACACTTAAGTGATAGCATCAAGTTCGGTCCTTAATCGACCCGGGCAAGGATCTCCCCCTAACTACGCGTGAGGTCCATTTCACGCCTCAAGTTAAGTAATAACTCGCCCGCATCTAAATCATAAGTTTTGAGTTGGATTTTACCAAGATACATGGAAACCATACCTCGGTTCCGTTCAATTTAAACAAGTTTGCCCAATGTAGTTGAAACATCTCCCATCATTTTGAAACCAATCTAATGAGCAAGTCTAAGCATATACATATGTTAATCTCGCAAGTTTTACCCAAGTGACATTAATTATTGTCTACACCATTACTAGGTTACAATGGAAGTAATTTAAATGTCAAGGTACTGGGAATGCATACAATTGGATTTAGCTACCATCACCCACAATATAATAAGTTTAAAACATACACGCATGCATATAGTTTGATAAAACAAAATAACATTGCAAATATGGGATCAAGATAGTCAAAGGAGGTGCTTGCCTGGTTGCTCTTCATCGGGAATATAATCCGGATCAAAGTTGATGTCGTTAATAACCGAATCCGAATTATCGTCGTTTATGCGTCGAATAATAAAAACCGAGACAAAAGCAAATAACACCGAATCAAAATGGGACAAAAAGGAATCAGATAAAATTACCAAATTAAATCTTACCAAGAGGTTACAAATGTGTGTTTTAGTGTTTATAACTTCGAATTCAAGACGCAAAAATAGTTTGGATTGATAAAAGAAAAACGTTCACTAAAGGTTTGTTTGATTAGTGCTTAACTTTAAGTGTTCATGCATGGAAGCAATTTCTACAAGTTAGATCTGAAGTTTAAAGTCATTTGCTGTTGCTATATGGTCATGGGATGATTTCTAGTATTGCGGCAACATTGGATGAAGACTTTCTACTCTTACTGTTCACATAAAACGGTTCGACAATGTTATCATTTAGGGCTTTTGCGTTAACATAATTTATTTGATAAGTAAGTAGTAATTAAGATATGTTGACATTATTTGGTTGTTCATATACTTGGGTATGATTCTGGACCATTTCCCCAAAATTTTATGTTTGGCCGAGTAATTTTACAAGCCACCGAAAGTGCTTAAGTGATTCTGAAAATGTGCAGTTTGTGGTCACTTGGGGTATTTACAGCAACTAGTTTTATATGATAAGAAGGTTATAAATGAAATATTTTTCTATAACATGGTAGTATAAGTATCATAGAATGTTACTCAGATATTCTTTCACTATTTTTCATGTATATAAGATATTTTACGGGTTGCCGAAAAGGCTTATATGACCACATTATTCGCGTAGTTACGGTCCAGTTTTCATTCTTCGATTTCGATCATACCTTATGGGATAATCTAACCATTTTTCAGGGATAAGCTGAGGGTAACCCTAAGAGTGTTTTAAAGTTAGTTTCATGATTTTTCACCTTCGTTAAAGACGCTTTTTATACCGAAGTTCATTGCGACGTAATATGACCTAACTCAAAATTGTTCATTATGATACCATTTTCCCACAGAAAGCAATTATATGACATTTTAGGGTTATAGCATTTGGTTTCATCGAGTTTGGGGTTCTTTTGCGGACGTTTCGGCCAATCGTCCGTTTTACCGACCGCTTGTTTGATTAGTGAGAAAATATGGCAAATCAAGGTGAAACTTAAATGTTTTTATATACTGGTGATCTATACAAACCCAAGATTGCATCAAAACTGGTTTCACCAATTTTTGAGTCCATTTAATCCATATTTTAACTATTTGAATCTTGCATGATATTAAGGCTTGGCACAATCAACTTTTTGATGCAAAACACTTTGAATCCTAAATCTTTTTACAGAAATGGGACATTTGAGATTGCAGGAGCATGCTGGATTTATTTCATAATTTTTAGAGCTAGGATTATCATAGTTCCTTCATAATACTTAAATCATGGCTTTCATTCAACTCCCAATTAAAAGTTTTTGCAGCAAGCAACATGTAACTTTTTATTGCATATTCTGAATCCCTACTGAGTAACTCAAATTTAGGAACTAAGTTTGCATTAATCGGAGACTCACAGCAAAAGATATTAAGGTTTAATCGCGTGAGACTAAAATAAGAAAAATAAAAAAAATAAAGAGCAGATGTGAGGAATCGAACACAGGACCTGCCGAATCCACACACTGGTGCACTACCACTACGCCATGCACTTTCTTGTGACAAAGTTTCTTGCATATTTACTTGAGGCTTACATGCTCAACCCTAGAACTCCACGGACAGCAACAATGGCGATGGGGTTTTGGCTTCGGTTCAGTTGGCAGACTTAAGAGGTGACCTGCAGGGAATGAAATGGCTCGGCTGGGGAGGTTCTTGGGCGGCAGTTGCTGCATGCATGCACAAGACAACCTTAGGAGATTTGTTGGGCAGTGAGTGCACGAGAGGAGGCAGATGAGCTCACCGAGGCGACCAAGCGGAGGAAGCAGATCTGATGAGCTAGCTCCTCTGCTTGAGATGCTTGCAAATGGCAGTCTTGGAAAAAGATGGCGAGGGCTCGGCTTGGCTGCATGCAAGGTGAAGCAACCGGAGATGAAGCAATGGCTGTGCAAGAACGAGATGGCGAGCTCACTGAATGCTTCGCTGAATGAGGCTGGCTCGGTCTTGGCTCGCTCGCTAGGGAAGAAGGAGGGAATGCTTGTTGCTTGGTGGTCTTTGATCTGTCTGAGGCTCGTTGCATGCTTGGATGGAGAAGCAAAGTCGAGATGGAGCAAGCTATTGGCGCAAGGAATGAAATGGCAAGGAGCTCACCTGCCGCTGAATCTTGAATTTTCGGTCTTTGCTTGGTGGCGAGATCCTGACAAGGTGAGCAAAGCGGCAGGCGAGCAAAGGAAGTGAGGAGGCTGGCCTCATGGCTTTATTGCAGCTGGGCGAAGACGGCAAGGTGGAGGCGACAAAGACGGGCGAAGCCAGTTCTTGCAGCGTGGTGAGGATACTACAAAGGAACAAGCAACGGAGAAAAAGAGACGCGTGGCGGCGCTTCGGGCAGGGAGAGAGGAGAGAGAGAGGGAGGAGAGAAGGAAGGAGGGCTGGCCAGTGGGCCCAGGTACGTGTGGGACCACCTGCCAGGGGCTGAGCCAAAGTTCTCATCGAGTGAATCGGCGATGTACAGCAGCTGGATGATTTTAGGTGCTGAATCGACAAGTCTGATGGGCAGGCTTGGCAAGGGATGTTAGAATGGTTGAAAATTTCTGCAAATTTTTGAGCGAGTAGTCCAAGAGTCCTACTTTCCATTTTCTTTGGTTTCATCTCAATATCTATTGTCATTTAAGAATAGTAATTCATCAAACTTGGCTGGTTTTCAATCTGTTTATGAATTTTTAATCTCTGTAAATGGTGTGCCAAAATTCTGCAAAATTGATTTTTATTCATATTTTGGTCTCTAGTATTTTACAAAATTATTTTCTATAGCAAGTTGTTTGAGTTTTCTTTGAGTTTCATTAAGGTGTTGGATTTGGCAATTAAAAGACTGACTGCTCCAAATCCTTGTTACTGTTTTTGATTTTTCTTTAAGAGTAAATAAAGTCTATTCTTTTTGAAACATTGTTTTTCAAATGAATTTGAGCTAAGGATGTTTCTGTAAAATTTTCAGCTCAAACCTTTACTCCATTATTTAATAAAAATTCTAACATTGCAGATTTCAGATTTAAGTGATATCTGTTTTGAATTTTAAATGGCAATAAAAGTAATTATTAGTTTTTGATATTTTTACCATGAGTTAAGTATGTTATGAGGAAGACATGATAAAATTCTCAGTGAGATATAAGCTCTTATTATTTTGAAGAATTCTGTCATGTCACTATTTGAAGTTAAAACATGTCGCTTTATTATTTACTTCTTTACTTAAATCATTAAAATCTTTGGACAGCTGAAAAGATGTGATGGGGACTTTTAATGAATTAATATTATTTTTTCTGGCTTTTTACTTTTATCTTTTACCATCTTACTTTTACTCTTTTACTAATTTCATTCATCGATTTTTCTTTTAAACCCAAATTCGAAAATGATTATTAAGGTTGAAAAAGTTTTAGAAAAGATGGGAATTCAAAGTAAGATTACGTTCTCACTCATTTTCAGAGTTTGTTTATTTTGGCCAAAAGTTTTAATGTCACAACTTGTTCTTTTCTTTTGGTTGACCAACTAGAAAATGGAGAAATAGATAATATTTAAAACGAAAATCTTGGTTTTAGTTCAACTGTTTACTCAATTCCATTTTTAAAATTCTAAATTTTCAATTTTACCATTTTTGAAAATTTTGGGATGTTACAAATTGTCTTTGATATACAACTCTACTTTCTATAATTAAAATACAACTGTATTTATTATAAAACTCTACCTCTTATAATTGAAATACAATAGTATTTGTTATATAACTCTAATATCTATGTATAATTAACCTGCACCATTATAATTTGGTCCCACTAAAATAAGTTGCGAACATCTTTCAATTTTTTTTTCTTTTGATTGATGTGAGAATTTCTAGGATTTATTTTTTTAGATTATTGTGGAATTTTTTTTGTTTTTAAAACGAAAGAGATGTCTTGAATATCATCGGTTGTTTTTATTTATATAGATAAAAAGCGTGTTTCATCTTTCATTGCCCAGCTGGCAGTAAAACAGGTTAAGTTCTGCGGACTGTTAACTGTACTACAAAGGCCAATTGGCCGTGTTGGGCGGAGGAATGCAAAACAGCAGAACATATTGAGGCCATTGACGTCCTTGACCAAGAAAAAAAAATGACATTACAATCCTAGGTTAGCCACGGCAACAGCTCTAGAAAGTATGCCTTCAAGGTCAAAATATATATATATATATATATATATATATAGAGAGAGAGAGAGAGAGAGAGAGAGAGAGAGAGAGAGAGCCCTGCATGATGAACTTGATTTGAGTTCATGTTGGTTGTTCTTCATGTAGCTTTGCCGTCACCGTGTCGTGGAGCGACAAAAACAGAAGAGATGCAAGTTAGGGATCGGACATCGGAGGATGGCTGCACAAGTATCATTGAAGGTAAGGTTTAGCAGCTTACCTGCTTGAGTTTCTGTTGGAATATGATCTGACCTCTCTCCGAAGGTTTTCAATTTCCTCAGCATACTCTCTTTGTTCCTCATCAGATGCCACTTGCCCCAATTGGACTCTCCACTTGTCCAAGTAATTATCCAGCCCAGAGAACTTCTGGAAATCGATCGTGCAGGTTGAACTAGACTCCTAAAAGCCAACAAGGCCTGGATAATTGTCAATATTCATTAAGATATGTCATCAACTCATGATCCAGCCTGGTATTTGGTTACCCGTGCTAACAGCAAGTACGTATGAACTCGGAATCAGTTCCAACTTTCAATGCATACCTTCTCACGAAGGTCAAGGTCAGACTTCAATATCATATCAAAAGGTGTTTACTTAAGAGAGGAACCCAATTTCCCACGCCATTGGACAAATCATGACAACTAAACTAAAATAGCACATATTTTCTAGTTCAAACGTCATCAACTTTGAAACATTTTCCAGTTCAAATCACTACAATTGTTGGACCAATTGAGGAATTTATAACTCCCTATACCGATCGCCCACTGCAGCATGCTGTCGAGGGAGGCGAAGTCGCCGACGAACTCGCCGCCCTCGTCCTCCACCACCGACCCCCCTTCTCCGCCACTGCGCGCTTCCACCTCAGCGAGAATCTTCCCTTCGTCCTTCCCGGTTGGCCACTGCCTCGGCTCCCCCAGCGACGATCTGTTCCTCCCCTTCCCCTTCCCCTCCGCCGCGTCCACCAAGAGAATCGGGAAGAAGCACAGCTGCCAGTACGATCACGACAAGCCTTAGGAGGTGGCAGTGAGGTTGCTTTGCCTTCGTCGCCATGGCACCCGGGAGAGGAGATGGGGAGGAGAGATCGAAGTGAAGTGGAGAGGGAGGGAGGGACTGGGTTTGAATTCTGTGGAGCTTTCCGGGTGGTTTTTGCATTTTATAGGTTGTGCTTGGAAACTTTCACTTTAGCGTATAAAAGTATGCATGCTTTGCAAAGCCACGAAAATCGGTCCGATTCAAATTCGGTTCAAAAATCGGTTCCAAGGAAGATTCAATTGGTCAGTCAGTTTATGACCGGTTTTTTGAGAAAACCAATTGGTTTTGAATTTTTTTCAATTTTTTTTATTTCTTAACTCTTCGGTTTCTGTCATTTTCGACTCGATTTTTCCGATTTTCGAACCGGTTTTTAAAAAATGGTTTTGTAAACCCTGTAAGTATGTAATATTTGACTACACCTCTGTGAGTACTGATCTGACTTCTGAGTACTAAATAAAGCGAGGGTTTTATGTAAATTTAAATCTTTTTAAAAGATCGATATGTTCGTGTGTACAGTGTCAATTTAAATTTAAGATTTTTTACCATCATTAGAAAGTATCAAGCTATCCAGTGAGCCAATGACAAGTTAAAAGATACTAAAAGTTTATTGATAATTTGATGAGAAAATGCCGATACATTATGATACTGTTTGCACCCAAATTTGGCAGAGAAATCGGTTTTGGTAAGGAATATGTCGGTTATAGCAAGCTGATGCGGTTTCGGATTGGAAAGCCTCGATCCCAAGGAAATCGAGTCCAATACGGGCAGGGTAGGAGATTGAGAAGGATACGATCGGGCTTTACATGGTAAGGAGAGATTGAGGCCGATACAGGTGATTAAGGAAACCGAGGAGGACACGTTCGGCCCGAGTGCTATATAAGAGGTCCAGAGGCGAGAGGAAAGGATGCCCAGAGCCAACCCACAAATTTACACATTACTTTTTACCTTCTGCATTAGTTTTAGATTAGAACAATCCCTCTCCAAGCCTTGTACTCAAGTCTTGTACAGTCTTTCGTCGAATAATATGAGTTGCGCATCGCCGGTTATTGTTCTTCGTTGACTCTTATCCAGGTCTAATTTGCTCTGTTTTGCTGCACATCGCCTTCTCAGAGTTTATCTGCCTTTTACCCCTCCAGCTAGCCTTCATCGGCTAGTTGCTACCCTTACGTTCTATTGGCCTGTAGCCGATCGATCTAGGCCGACCAGCACTTTGGTACTGACCTTAAAAATCGACTGGCACGCTCGCGCAAAACTGAACCCGGTGTTCATCTGGTGTGTTGCGATCAAAAACTCTACATCACGTTTTTGCTTGTAGCCTCTAGTGTTAGGCTGTTAGCATCTGATGATGTTAGTACTGTGTCTAACTGAATGCTGATCAGACGATGGAAAAAAAAAGAGGGCGAGCATCTGGGACACACGCACCAGGGTTAACTTCGGCGCCAGTTCGCCCCCGCATGGCCGCATCGAGATTTTCTCATGAGTTATGATAAACAGACACTCATGTACCAATTTAACTCTATATTTCTAACGTGTGTGTGTAAAGACTATTCTTTTGACAATGAGACTTAGAGATGTTGCTGCAGATCAGTACCACAAGTAGACCTAGGCATTGGCTGAGCTATTTTGGGCCAGCCCGTGGCACGGTAGGTATGGCTGAAACCCAGCACGGCACGCATGCGCACGGGCTAGGACGGCATGGCACGAATAACAGAGCTGTGCCAAGCCTCACGGTTAGTACAATGGACGGCATGGTATGATACGTTTGCATAGGTCATGCTTAAGTTGGCATGGCACAAAACATGCTCGATGGGCTTGAAGCAGATACGACAAGAGGCAAAACGCTCTGTCGTGACATTACGTCATGTTGTGGCTCGTCTTACGGTCGATGTCTTTTGCAGTCCTCGCATACGGAGAAAGCGCAAACAACGAAAATGCTAAAAGGTGGGAGAATGGAGACTGGAGATTACTTGCTCACTGACACTGAGCATGCACATTGAGTCGCTTCGCACTAGGGTATCCTACACTGGGTGTAAGGTTTTTAAGGAGACAATAATTCTATACTTGTTCAAGAATAAATAAATTTTAGTTCATTTTTCCTAATATTTTGTGTCCACTACCTCAGCTCTATGCACCTTGTCTCTTTTCCTCGCATCACAACAGTGCAAATGGACTGAGTCTAGACCAATACAAATCACAAATAAACCGTGTCTAGACTCGCCGAAAACAAGTCGGACCGACACAGCAAGACACGATGGGCCGATTAGGCTATAGCGGCACGGCACGGTTTAGATACGTGGTCCACCGTGCCTGTGCTGTGCCTGCTGGCCGGCACGACACCTCCCTCTAACCACAAGTACAAGGTATGTTAATTTCTGAAACTACGACCCGATACTAAATGTACTTTAGTTTACACGTCAGTTGAAGGATGCTTTTTTTTCAATATATGTGCTTATGGTTTATTAATTAAGAGAGTAAAGCTTATTGTGTAGGATCGGATGGCGTCAATCAGAGGGGGGTGAATGATTGACGGAAGCTAAAATCTTATTTTTAAACTTTTTGAAACACCCCAATTCAAACTCAAATTGCTTAAAGACCGGTTCACGAAGTTGGGAGACCAGTTTAGAAGTGCAGGCGACCAAGAGAGCACTTAGGCGACCAAGAGAACACTTGGGCGACCGGTTTGAGCACTGGCGACCATGAGGACACTTGGGCGAGCAGTTTGGGCACCTGGGCGAGCAGGTAGGGCACCTGGGCGACCAGTAGGACACTTGGGCGAGCAGGTTGGGCACTTGGGTGAGCAGGTTGGGCGACCACGTGAACAGTTTTGGGCGACCACGCGCACAGTCTGGGCGAGCAGACCGATATATGTCCACTAAAAGAGAAATTCCCAAAGATCCAGCCGTTGGATTGACGTGAAATTTTAACTGTAGAAACTGAACTTAATTCCGCAGCTAACACAAAACAAATCAGGTCAATCGAATCTACGGATCTAAAGTTATGTCCTTCACAAGATGACTGAACCCGGGCGACCACGCGAGCAGTCGGACGAACAGGACATCAATCTGGGCGACCACAAGTTATAGAAGATCTAACCATTGGATTGATGTGAAATTTTAACTGTAGAAACTAGATTCAATTAAAAATCAAACCCAATAAGAATCAATCCGATCGAATCTACGGATCAAAAGATATTACCTTCGCAAGATGATACCTTTGCAAAGAACCGAACTCTGTGATGAACTTCGTGGATAACTGCGATGAACAAAACTTCAAGCGATTGATCAACTATGTCGAAGCCAAGAGCAAATCAGAACCGCAAGAAGAAGCTCTCTGGAAGATTGATTTTTATTTCATTGTCTAAAGTACTCCAACACAAGAGTACAAACCCTTAAACACGCGCTCTCTCTCACATAAGCAGGGACACCTCCCTCTATTTATCTGAGTAACCACACAGAGATTGACTACAACTCTACTTCCAACATGGAAAGAGTTTGTATCTATCTCAACTTGGCCCAACATGGCCAAAAACAACTCTTACTGCGTATGTATGCCCCCTTTGCTGTAATTACGTGACTAACCAACCTCCATGTGCATGTTCTCTGGCCGAGCGTCCCGCATGACATCCTTGACCACCAAGACCTCGATTCCTCCACGAATCTAGTCTCGAACCTCGTTCCTCCATGAACCTAGTTCGGTCCGTCATCGACCACGTTAGCCCTCGAGCAACACACGCACATGAATAAACACTGAAAAAGCGTAATGAGCACAACTCCACGACTTGACTCAAAGTCAATCGATGCAACCACTCACACGAGTGCATTGCATCAAGCAGAATCCATCATGCTATCACCAGCATAATAATTATCTCAACATGGCACATGCACAAGCACCACACATGCTAATCAAAGTCACTATGCAATGCCAATTTCACCATTCAACCAATTTTTCATCACATGATCTCACAATCTACCCCTTGATGAAAACATTGGCAACACCATTTGGACCTGAACATTGGCATTAACCTCACAAGAAAAGGTTTTAAGAAATTTCATTTTAAAACAGAAAGCAATGTGATCAAAAAGCAAAGTGAAAACTCTCCCCCTAAAAGGAAACCAAAATGTGTGTGAACTCCAAAATTTCTCCCTTTTGACAATAAAACATTTCACTTCTCCCCCTGAATGTAAGCTTTCTTCTCCCCCTTTGACAATGATTGCAGCAAGGAAAAAAATGAGTGCCAAGACAAGAACCAATGAGCTTCCTTGATCATATAACCTTATAGATCACATAATAAGCATAATACATGAACTTAATATTATTTAACAAGTTAGGGAGTGACATGCATCTCAACCTCAATTTAATCAACTATAGCCAAGTACTAAGCAAAATCTTGACAGAAAACACTAGGCCAAAAAATGAAGCAACTAACAACTCGGGCCAAGCAAGTAGTTTCAACTCCAGTCTAGTAGACCATAAAAATCTTGATAACAGGAAACTGCATGTGGTATGCTTGAAGCATACTTCTTTTATTTTCAATGAATGGCATGCTTGAAGCATACATCTTATTTTTTAGGGAATGGCATGCTTGTAGCATACATCTTATCTTTTTAGGGAATGGCATGCTTGAAGCATATATCTTGAAGCTTTTGCACATTTTGATAATTTTGACAAGCTTCTTGCAGATTTGAGCCCCCTTTTTTTATTCCCTTTTCTTTTATTGTAAACATGCAAAGTGATTAAATGGTCTATGAAAGAGTAAAGCTGAAAATACACATGCTTCATAGCCCAAATTTGTTAAGACGATTCATTATCAAGCCTATAGAAGCAAGATATCACAAGGAATTAGCTATAGACAGTCAAACTAAGGAATTCCGCAATGTCACTTTTAGTTCAAGTAAGGCAATTTAGATTATCATATATAAGCTCAATTACATAATATATAAAGAAATATGATAAAGTAAGCTCATTAAGTAACAGACTTGGCATAAAACTCCCCTCAAAATAAGCTCATGGAATGCTGGCATGACTCTCCTCTCAAAAAGGCAAATCGAGAAGCATCAAGTGGTTTTGTGAAAATATCAGCAATTTGCAAATCAGAATCAACAAAATGCAACACAACATCTCCCTTTTCCACATGATCTCGAAGGAAATGATAGCGAATGTCAATATGCTTGGTTCGAGAATGTTGCACTGGATTTTTAGCAATATTAATAGCACTAGTGTTATCACAGAAAAGGGGAACACTATCTAAGTTTAATCCAAAATCCTTTAAAGTTGATATCATCCAAAGCACTTGAGCACAACATGCGGCAGCAGCAACATATTCAGATTCAGCAGTTGAGAGAGCAACAGAAACTTGTTTTCTAGATGACCAAGCAACTAAAGATGTACCAATAAAATGACATGTTCAGAGGTACTTTTCTGTTAATTCTACAACCCACAAAATCAGCATCAGAGAAGGCTCTAAGTGATAAACATGATGATGAGGAGTACCATAAGCCAAACTCTAAAGTGGATTGTAAATAACGAAGAATTCGTTTTACCGCTTGTCGATGAGAAGCACGTGGAGAAGCTTGAAAACAAGCACACAAACACACCGCAAAGTGTATATCCGGCCTTGAAGCAGTGAGATAAAGAAGCGATCCAATCATGCTTCGATACTTCTTTTGATTAACCGGTTCTCCTTCTTCATCCGGATCCAAAGTAGTTGTTGTGCTAATAGGTGTGGAAATTGGTTTGCATGTTTCCATCTCAAAATGTCGAAGGAGATCTTTTGTGTACTTCGTTTGGTGAATAAAAATACCTTGCCTTGTTTGCTTGACTTGTAAACCCAGAAAGTATGTGAGCTCACCCATCATACTCATCTCAAATTCCCTGCTCATAGTGTTTGAAAACTTGGCAACAAGAGCATGAGAAGTACCACCAAAAATGATATCATCCACGTAAATCTGAACAAGTAATGAGATCATTGCCATGCTTGAGAGAAAACAAGGTTTTATCAACTTTGCCCATTTCAAAATCATTTTTCAAACAAATATGATTTAAGCCTATCATACCAAGCCCGAGGAGCTTGTTTTAAACCATATAAAGCTTTGGACAACTTAAAAACATGGTGCGGGTATTTGGATTTTCAAATCCAAAGGTTGTTTGACATAAACTTCTTTAGAAATAAAACCATTTAGAAAAGCACTTTTGACGTCCATTTGATACAACCTAAAACCTTTAGATGCAGTAAAGGCCAACAAAATTCTAATGGCTTCAAGTCTAGCAACAGGTGCAAAAGTTTCATCAAAATCAAGTCCTTCAATTTGAGTAAAACCTTGAACAACCAATCTAACTTTGTTTCTAACAACAACCCCATCTTGAATTTGTTTATTCTTAAAAACCCATTTAGTTCCAATGATATTCTGACCTAAAGGAGGTGGAACTAAAACCCAAACCTTATTGCGCTCAAAGTTCTCAAGTTCCTCATGCATGGCATTAATCCAAGACTCATCAGATAACGCGTGACTTACATCTTGGGGTTCAAAAGATGCAACAAAAGCAGTATGAGCATATGAGGCATTAGAATTGTACCTGTTTCGAAGCACACGTACATTTAACTCACCAATCATCTGTTCAGGAGGATGTCTTCGTTGAATATGCAATGGTGCTGAAATTTCTAAAGATGCCTGAGGTCCAGTACCATGTGTGTTTGCTGGAAAATTTCCGAAAATGCTTGCTGATTTTCTTCCTGTGGCTGAATTGGCTGAGCCGAGTTGCCAACTTGATTACCACTTTCATCTTCATCTTCATCATCACTTTCTTCCAAAAGATACTTTCGAATTGCAAGTAACTTGTGTCCTCGAAAATTCGGGTCTAGTACCGGGACTAGCCTCATCAAAAGTGACTTCACAAGTCTCAACAATTTTGTTAGTTTCTAAATTCAAGACACAGTAACCACAGTATGAAGAGCATAACCAAGAAACAATCCATCTGAGCATCTAGATTCAAACTTATCAAGATTTCCATGTTTGAGAATGAAACATTTGCAACCAAAAACACGCATGTGGGAAATGCTAGAGTGCGCCCAAACCGAAGTTCATAAGAAGTTCTATGAAGCTTTGCTCTCAAAAATACTCTATTTGAAATGTAGCAAGCAAGAGAAATAGCTTCAGCCCAAAACTTCCTAGGAATAGAATATTCATCAAGCATTGTCCTAGCCATCTCAACTAGTGTGCGATTTTTTCTCTCAACAACACCATTTTGTTGAGGAACTCGAGCAGAAGAAAATTGATACTCAATTCCATGTTCAGAACAGAAAGAAGCAAAAAGATTGTTCTTGAATTCTCCTCCATTATCACTCCTAATTACTTTAAGTGCTTCAGGCAATTCCTTGAGCAATCTTAATGCAAACTCTTGAAACAATTCAAAAGCTTCATCTTTAGTAGTCATGAAAAATACCCAAGAGTACCTAGAGTAATCATCTACAATCACAAGAACATACCACTTACCTCCTGCAGATTTTACTCTTCTTTGGTCCCACGATATCCAGTGCAAAAGAAGGCGACCGAGCATTAGTCATAATGATAGTGATAGGAAAATGTTTAGGTGCGATCATTTTTCCATGTTGACAGGGAGAGCAAGTCAAATTACTTGTTTTGTCATACTTTAATTCAGGCAAACCTCTGAGCAAATTTGATTTACTAATGCGTGAAAGGTGATTAAAACCAATATGACCAAGTCTACGATGCCAAAAAGTTAGATCTTTCGAAACATGAGATACAAGACATGTCATTTCAGATGTTGGACATGAAAAATCACCTTTAAACAAGCGACCAATGCGAGTGATGTTGCATACTAGATTTTCAGAAATATCTAATATACGACAAGAGTTTTTCTGAAATCTTACCTCAAGATCTTCGTCAAGCAACTGAGAAACTGAGAGCAAATTATATTTGAGCTTGCTTACCAAAGCTACATCCTTGAGAATGAAGTTTTCATTGACTCGCACAATTCCTCTTCCAAGAATTCTTCCTTTGAATTGTCGCCAAAAGTGATGACCTCATCACGAACTTTGTGTGAGGAGGAGAACCATTTTGAATCACCAATCATATGTCTTGAACATCCGTAATCTATGAACCATATGTTCTCCTTCCTCTCTTCCACAGTCTACACAAAGAGAATGTCGATGTCTCGAAGATGGGGTTAGATAAAAGACATTTAGGAATCCAAAGACTTTGAGACACACGACGAGTAGGCACAGCACGAGTATACTTGTATACAAAATCAGTTTTGCTTTTTCTCATGTTTCTTGCAACAAAAGATGTTCGCATCACCTTAGGCACATAATGAGGGGTAAAGCGTGCCTGTCTGAAATTAGACCTAGCCTTAGCTTTTTCTTGCTTCTGTTGTTTGGCTAGCCTAAAGCAAAAATCTACTAGATGTCCATCTCTACCACAATGAGTGCAAGTGTACTTAACAGAATGCTTAACTTTAGAAGTAGAAGCAACGTTTGCATTCATCACAGTAGAAGATAACATTCCAGCAGATTTAAAGACAGTTTTCTTAGGCTCATTTGCAATTTCAAACTTCCACTTTCAAGAACTTTGACAACAGTGGGAACATGTGTTTTATGATGAGCATAAGAATCAAAACCTAAACCTTTGTTATGAGTGCTGACTTTTGATTGGTCCAAAATCATGTTTAGGTTTTTCTTTCCTTTTGATGCGCACACGGGTGCCCGATCTTCCGGTGAGGGGATAACTTCGATTAGGCGGAGGGTGACTTTGACGATCTGGCTACGAACCACACAAGGATAAGCGCCCGCAATCGCTAAACCACACTCCTAGTTGTTATCAACCGTGCCAAAAGCCCGGATGACCTGACCACGAAGGTCTATTCTTGCAAGCAATCGAAGAACCAGCAAGAACAAGGATAAAGCACACACACGAACTAAGGTTCTGAACTTTTTTACTGCTGCTCTAGCCGAGTCAGGAGAACAAGGTTATAGTTCCACACATGGGGGCAACTAAACTTAACAAAACCCTAAGGAGATAGATAGGGGGTTTCCCTATATATAGCCAAGGAGATGGCTGCTAGGAGTTGGTTTCACACCACTCTAATTACATGTGAACTCATCTAATGGTGGTGCAGCACCCAAAGAGTGTAGGAGTTGGTTTCACACCACTATAATTACATGTGAACTCATCCAAACAATAATGGTGGTGCAGCACTCGAAGAGTCTGAAACCGCTGAATTGTTTGGCTTGCTGCATCCGGCTCGAGTGGAATTAAATGATGAGGCTAGATCCATTGGAAAGAGCACGAAATTATCTTTCAATCAAGTACTCACTCATCCTGAACGGACTCCGCATGCAAAAGTTATGGCCAGTTGAAGGTGGACTGCTCCTGGGTGGACGTTTCAGCTTCTTCCTCGGGAATAACTTGTACTCTAGTTTGTATTGATGTGGGATGACATCCTTGCTACTCTAATCCATGATTCCTAAGTACAAGCACATTATTATGTAGTGATCTATTCATTAATATATAACTATCCAACCCGAGAAACGAGTTCACCTGTTGATTTAGCTGTTGTGCGTATGCTCGGGTAACTAGTCCTTTTATGTAGGTCAAATGTTGCTGATCACGTGGAGAATTTTGTTCATCATTGACCATTAATGCTATGGGTGTATCCGACGTAGCTATGTCCTCATCATTCTCTCCTTCTTGCATTTGAGTCGTCCTCGACTCAAGCTCACCTTTCAACTCGTCTTCAGCACAAAACATTCTCATGTAGGACCTGCATTTATTTAAATAAAATAGTAGCTCCATCTCTTTATATATTTTAAAGATAAGAAAAACATTTAGAGGATTCACCTAATAATTATCCATATAGCTCAATACTTTTTTCCAAAGCATATATTAGTATGTGGTAGAGGTGGAGACATGCCTTTGTTGAAAATGCCATCAGGCATGGGAGGTGGCTAGGGTTGTAAAAAAAGCTCGAGGCTCGCGAGCTACTCGAGCTCGGCTCGCGAGAGGCTCGGTTCGAGCTCGGCTCGAGCTCCAAACGAGCCGAACTCGAGCTCGCGAGCTTAACCGAGCCGAGCTCGAATAGTTCGCGAGCCTGGATCGAGCTTACTACCGAGCCTCCTCGAGCTGGACCGAGCTTGTTACTGAGGCACGGACCGGAGCTTGTTACCGAGCTTCCTCGAGTCTGAACTGAGTTTCTTAAGTCGAGCTTCCTCGAGCCTAGACCGAGCTTCCTCGAACCGAGCTTCCAGAGCTTGTTACCGAGCCTACCGAGGCTTACTGAATTTTCGAGCCTACTCGAGCTTACTCGAGCCGAGCTCGAGCCCGACCGAGCCGAGCTTGAGCTGGGTTGAGGCTCGAACCTCAACTCGAGCTCGGCTCGAGCTCGGTTCGAGCCTTACCGAGCTCGAGCCGAGCCTGGCCAGGCTCGCTCGAGTTCGGCTCGTTTACAGCCCTAGAGGTGGCCAAGGTGGTGGTAGAACTGATGTAGGTGATGGCACCATGTACAAAGACCAAGGAGGCCAACTGTTTGATTGATCATGCTCTGGTGGGGATCGGTGAAGACATGTAGATGCACCCTTCCTAGTAGATGTAGACGATGCATAGGATGCTGTGATGTGTCGCCAAACTGATGTAGCGTTGGTCATATCCAGGATGAGCATGGTCTTATCATTCTCCTTTTCATGAATTGGAGTTGTCCTCAATGCCATCGCATTCTCCTGCAAAATGTTAGTAACGACAAAGTGCGGAGCAACGTGCAAATCTCTTGTGATCAAATCAATGGCTTGAGAATCACAATCACCCAAACACTCCCTTTCATGGAAATTATCACATAGATTATAAACAGAAGTAGGGGTACTTGATATGATATTAAAATTATCAAATTGATCACATTGTTGCATGCGAAATAGAGATTTTAGATCTGAACAAATGTATACTCCATGCACTTTGTATTCTCCTTTATCATTATGTTTGCCAACAACATGAAAAATATTTCGTGATAACCAGGGCAAATTAGAATGTACCAAAATCTTTTTCTTGAAACTTTCTAGATCACACAGAACATCAAATTCAATGTAACCTAAAGTATTCAAAGAAGACATCAATTTAAGCTCATCTTCTTCACTGGCAAAGTAGATAACATGTTTATGTTCAGCGCAAGGGTTTAATTCAAATATAAAAGTTTCATGTTCATTCACTAGTTGTGACGTGGATATAAGTGAAGCATTATCACACAACTCTTCTTTATCACCAGGAATAGTAAGCAAATCATCATGTATCACAAGAAAATCAGCAATTGATTCTGTTGATAGTTGCTCTACGTTAGCATGATTCATGGACAGTTTTATCTCTTCAAAATGATTTTCACCATGTGCACAGTACATACCTTTTACATTACATTCTAAATGATTCTCAATGGTTGTAGGTGCAACTTCAATTTTCAGCTCTTCACATACGTATGGAGCAGCAAAGAACTCTTCTTTTTGCACATTTTCTTCTTCATCCTCTCGATGGTGCTCACTTTTCTGCAAAATGTTAGCTACAATAGGAGGTGCAACAATGGGCACCTCAAATGAAGCTAAAGACTCTTTTAAAGATTCAGCAAGCTTGTTTTCAACACTACAAGCACATTTTATCAAGCCTGACAAAGAGCTATATGTTTCAAAAACAAGAGCATCCTGAATTTCAAGATTAAGTCCACGCATGAACCTAAGCTCAGTAGATTCTTCACATTCTTATAAACCACAACGCAACAAACGATTTTTCAATTCATGATAGTATTCCATAACAGTTTTAGAGCCTTGTTTCAAGCGTTGAAGTTTAGTAAGCAAATAATCACTAACATATTCAGGAACATAATCATTTCTCATAACTCTTTTCATGGCATTCCAAGTTTTGGGTTCTTTATTATGTCTAGACATGTACTTCCATGAAAGTATTGCATCTGACGTTAACACCTTAACAGCGGCTCTAATCTTTTGGTTTTCAGATAAGTCATACTTTGCAAATTCTTTGTCTACCGCTATCTCCTAATTAATATATGCATTTGGATCGTACTTTCCAGCAAATGAAGGCAATGTAAATTTAATCTTTCCTAAGGGATCATCACGTACATCCCGTAGTGTTGAAGTTGTGCTCGTACATTCTTTGTATCTCGAAGTGTGAACTACCTCTTCTCCAAGGATGCTGTTGGTCCAAGCACTACGACGTTGAGAACCTGCCATTGTTAGTGATAAACAGGAAAACACACAAGAGGTATGTAGTTCCCTAGCACTACTACTTGCTGAAATAATCAAGTGTCACTCTCTCTTGCTCTTTACCAAGCTCTTACCAATTCTTGCAAATGCAGCAAGTGGTGCATCCGGTGGCTGGTTCGTGATAAACCAAACTCAAATGTGAATAAAGCGATTGCAAGGCTATCACCTGTATGGTTAGTAGAAAGTGAAGCTCGGAAAGGCTTTATAATGATTAGCAAAGGGAAACAATCAGCCAATTTCAGAATTTGCATAAAACTGAATAAGTGTTCGAGTCTAGCAATTAGCCTATGTTGCTGATCAAACAAGGATGGATATTAGGCTAAAACAAATTATATGGCAGTGGATACAAATGAGAAACACAGCAAAACTCACGAATTTGCAATTTGCAACTTGGGAGCACAAGATGAATTCCAACTTTCTATTTTGCTGATTTCTGTTCACTAGACAGCAGGTTGGTATTTCGGCCGTAACTTTTGGTCAGATGCCTCTTTTTCAATGATTCTTTTTTTCTCTTCTTACTAACAGCTTTTGAAACAACTTTTCTTTTGGGCAAACTTTCCGAAAAACAACTGACAATTTTGCACAAATTTTGGAATTGCACACAGATGCTGATTTCAGGACAGCAATTAGGTCAGATTGCAACGCACCAAACTCTTTACTCCCTGAATGGATTTACACAAAAATTGGCGTGTATATGATGGGTTGAGTGAGGAAACTTATCCTTTTGGTCTCACTCAAAAATGATGCGGAAATTGAGAGTTATTGCATTTTTGGTGGCGGCTACAGAAAGAGGCTCTTTCAGGCCGAGATAGGGTTGTTTCTTTTTGGGTTTTATGGATAGATGTTGGGGTAGGGAGATGAACAAAAAGATGAACAGCAACAAGACAATACTAGAACGGACACAAACTCAATTTAGCAAAAACAAAATTAACGATTGGAAGGCACAACGGGGTTTGGACAATGAACAAACAATATTTTTGTGGGGCAAATTTTCTGGACTCTAGGGAGAACACAATCAAACAACAAGATACAAGGACTCACCGGTCAACCGTTGCTCTGATACCAAATGATGCGCACACGGGTGCCCGATCTTCCGGTGAGGGGATAACTTCGATTAGGCGGAGGGTGACTTTGACGATCCGGCTACGAACCACACAAGGATAAGTGCCCGCAATCGCTAAACCACACCCCTAGTTGTTATCAACCGTGCCAAAAGCCCGGATGACCTGACCACAAAGGTCTATTCTTGCAAGCAATCGAAGAACCAGCAAGAACAAGGATAAAGCACACACACGAACTAAGGTTCTGAACTTGTTTACTGCTGCTCTAGCAGAGTCAGGAGAACAAGGTTATAGTTCCACACATGGGGGCAACTAAACTTAACAAAACCCTAAGGAGATAGATAGGGGGTTTGCCCTATATATAGCCAAGGAGATGGCTGCTAGGAGTTAGTTTCACACCACTCTAATTACATGTGAACTCATCTAATGGTGGTGCAGCACCTAAAGAGTGTAGGAGTTGGTTTCACACCACTATAATTACATGTGAACTCATCCAAACAATAATGGTGGTGCAGCACTCGAAGAGTCTGAAACCGCTGAATTGTTTGGCTTGCTGCGTCCGGCTCGAGTGGAATTAAATGATGAGGCTAGATCCATTGGAAAGAGCACGAAATTATCTTTCAATCAAGTACTCACTCATCCCGAACGGACTCCGCATGCAAAAGTTATGGCCAGTTGAAGGTGGACTGCTCCTGGGTGGACGTTTCAGCTTCTTACTCGGGAATAACTTGTACTCTAGTTTGTATTGATGTGGGATGACATCCTTGCTGCTCTAATCCATGATTTCTAAGTACAAGCACATTATTATGTAGTGATCTATTCATTAATATATAACTATCCAACCCGAGAAACGAGTTCACCTGTTGATTTAGCTGTTGTGCGTATGCTCAGGTAACTAATCCTTTTATGTAAGTCAAATGTTGCTGATCATGTGGAGAATTT
The DNA here is from genome assembly GCA_036346375.1 of Guadua angustifolia. Lineage (NCBI taxonomy): Eukaryota > Viridiplantae > Streptophyta > Magnoliopsida > Poales > Poaceae > Guadua > Guadua angustifolia. Next base: position 39,073,023 of record CM070514.1, on the reverse strand, counting down.
TGTTCATCATTGACCATTAATGCTATGGGTGTATCTGACGTAGCTATGTCCTCATCACCTTTAGTGAAACGTTCTAACGATTTTTCCAAGTAAGCAACCTTTCTAGACAGAGTAAAACAATTGTTACAGGGAACGTCCACTATTCCTTTCTGTTTTCGACAATTTGAGCAGGAAAGAACTTCATGAGTGAGCAAGGCATCTGTCATTTGAGAAACTCTAGCATTTACATCATGCAACTTCAATTCCAGTATGGAGCATTTTGAACAAGAAGCTGAATTATGCAGATCAATGGTTGAACAGCTAGCATTTTTCATTTGTTTCTCATTTTCCCTATCTTGTTTTAACAGAGAAGCATATTCTTTCCTAAGTGAAACAAGCTCATTGTGAATTAAGTCACATGACTTACAGGCATCATCATTAGGAATCAAAGATCTAAGCCTTGCAATTTCAGAATTATAACTATCAATTTCTAGATCTTTTTCTTTAAGAGCCTTCTTAGATTTTTTAAGTTCAGAAGCTAATTTAACCATAGCATACTCAAGTTCATCATAAGAAGGTCCTACCTCATCAAAATCAGAATCACTGTCACCATCCCTTTTAGCCATAAAGCACATGCCAGTGAAGTCATCATCAGTATCTCCCTTCTTGTCCCGTGGCTCATTGTCACTCTCAAAGTCGACATCGCTAAGATCACACTCCTCCAAGACAGCCTAAGACTTTCTTAGCGACTTTTCAAAATTGGAACGCCTAGGAGTAGTGCGTCTTGAGTGCGTTGTCTTTGGTTCCTTTCTTCCTTCTTTTTCAACTTGGGACAATTTGCTTTGATATGCCCGGAAGACCACACTCAAAGCAGCTTGAAAGGCCCTCAAGTAGTACCTCCACGCCTCCTCATCCTCACATTGTTGAGTGCTTTGACAGCGCGTGAAGAAATGAGCACAAGATCTTCTTCAGAAGCATCTCAAACTGCTCATCCGAAAAAGAAGCTAATGCAGACAGAGAGACGAAGATGGTAATCCGAAGACGCGTCTTTGGGGTTAGCAACAAGTGCATGTGTAGGGTTTTATCGGTTCTAGGTGATAAAGAATCCATCTCATAAGTTTTCAACCTAGAATCTGAGATCATCCATGGTCAACGTATCCAAATCAACAGTTTGATTGATTGTAGTAACCACCATGCGCCATTCAGGAGTCAGAGATCTCAAAATCTTACTAGCATTCTCCTCTACTGGATTGTTAACTCCAACACCACGCAAATTGCACAAAATTTTCTCAAATCGAGAGTAAAGATCATCAATTGATTCACCTGGTCTCATAACAAAATCAGAAAAGTCCTTTTGATAAATATTTTTGCGTACTTTCTTAATCTTAGTTGAACCTTCATGATAGTCACATAATGTTTTCCAAACTGAATGTGCAGAACGTAAATGAGAAACTCGATCAAATTCTTTTTCAGAGATTCCTTGAAAAATCAAGTTTTTAGCTTTAGCATTTAAATCAACGTCCGCTTTATTATCATTAGTGACTATATCAGAACATCATATGCGAGAGACTTTGCGCCAAACATCATTACCTTGAGCTTCAATATAGGATTGCATGCGACTTTTCGAAAAAAATTTGAATCATTAAGCATAGGAGGACGATTAACATACTTATCGGCGCCATACCTCAACCTTGCTCGATACCACTTGTAGGATCGGATGGCGTCAATCGAGGGGGTGAATGATTGACGGAAGCTAAATCTTATTTTTAAACTTTTTGAAACACCCCAATTCAAACTCAAATTGCTTGAAGACCGGTTCACGAAGTTGGGAGACCAGTTTAGAAGTTTGGGCGACCAGTAGAGCACTTGAGCGACCAGTTTGAGCACTGGCGACCAAGAGGACACTTGGGCGGCAGTTTGGGCACTGGCGAAAGGTAGGGCACTGGCGACCAAGAGGATACTGGGTGACCAAGAGGACACTTGGACGAGCAGGTTGGGCACTTGGGCGAGCAGTTTGGCACTTGGGCGAGCAGGCTGGGCGACCACGTGAACAGTTGGGCAACCACGCGCACAGTCTGGGCGAGTAGACCGATATATATTCACTAAAAGAGAAATTTCCAAAGATCCAGCCGTTGGATTGATGTGAAATTTTAACTGTAGAAACTGGCCTTAATTTTACAGCTAACACAAAAAGAATCAGGTCAATCGGATCTATAGATTTAAAGTTATGTCCTTCACAAGATGACTAAACCCGGGCGACCACGCGAGCAGTCGGACGAACAGGACATCAATCTGGGCGACCACAAGTTATAGAAGATCTAACCATTGGATTGATGTGAAATTTTAACTGTAGAAATTAGATTCAATTACAAATCAAACCCAATAAGAATCAATCCGATCGGATCTACGGATCAAAAGATATTACCTTCGTAAGATGATACCTTTGCAAAGAACCGAACTCCGTGATGAACTTCGTGACTGCTGCGATGAACAAAACTTCAAGCGATTGATCAACTATGTCGAAGCCAAGAGCAAAACACAACCGCAAGAAGAAGCTCTCTGGAAGATTGATTTTTATTTCATTGTCTAAAGTACTCCAACACAAGAGTACAAACCCTTAAACCTGAACGCTCTCTCTCACATAAACAGGGACACCTCCTCTATTTATCTGAGTAACACACGAGATTGACTACAACTCTACTTCCAACATGGAAAGAGTTCAGTATCTATCTCAACTTGGCCCAACATGGCCAAAAACAACTCTTGCTGCGTATGTACACCCCCTGCTTTGTAATTACGTGACTAACCAACCTCCATGTGCATGTTCTCTAGCCCGAAGCGCCCCGCATGACATCCTTGACCACCAAGACCTCGATTCCTCCACGAATCTAGTCCGAACCTCGGTTCCTCCATGAACCTAGTTCGGTCCGTCATCGACCACGTTAGCCCTCGAGCAACACTGCACATGAATAAACACTGAAACCGTGTACGAGCACAACTCCACGACTTGACTCAAAGTTAATCCATGCAACCACTCACACGAGTGCATTGCATCAAGCAGAATCCATCATGCTATCACCAGCATAATAATTATCTCAACATGGCACACGCACGAGTGTTGCACGCTGCATCATTAATTCAACTCAGACCAACTGCATACCATGAATTTTCCCCCTTACAGCTAGTGCATGGGAAAGAACCAAGTATTTCCCATCTGCGAAAATTTGGCTGTGCTGTATACGTACCAATCTCTCCACCACAGCGTACCACCATGGGACCTCACCGGAAGTTGGGGATCTATGTAGGTTATGAATCTCCTTCAATAATTAAATACCTAGAGCCTATGACAGGGGATCTGTTCACGACTCGGTACGCTGATTCTATTTTTGATGAGGATAATTTTCCGGCATTAGGGGGAGAAAAGTACCACATTGAAAAATGCCAGGAAATAGATTGGAATGCCACTGGCATTCAGTCCTTAGACCCACGCACTAAAGAAGCCGAACTTGAAGTTCAAAGGATAATAAGTCTACAACAGATAGCCGATAACCTGCTAGATGCCTTCACTGATTAGAAGGGAGTGACAAAATCTCATATACCTGCAGTAAATGCACCTGAAAGAGTGGAAATACCCCAAAAGGATATTGAACCCACTCTTGCTCCTCATGGTAAAAAGAGGGGGAGGCCTCTAGGTGCACGGGACTCAGTTCCACGGAGACGTCCGCAGAAACAGAGAACCGAGCAAAAGAGATCACTACCTAAGACAGTTGAAGAAGCTCAACCTGTTGTTGAGAAAATCCCTGAAGTGAGACATCCTAATGATGGTAACCTCCCTGAAGTGAGCTATCCTGAAGATGAAAATCCCAGTGAACATTTGCGCGCACAATCTAACGCTGGGAAGTCGGAACACCCAGACTCCATCGTTGTGGGAAATCACGAGGAGCTGGAAGAAATGAATGAAGAAATATCCACCAATTATGTGGATTCAGGAGAATTATATAAAAGAAAGACTACAATTGTTGACATTTATTTTGCCTCTAAAATTGCTAAAACTCTTGAACTGGATCCAGAACCAAAGTCCATGGCAAAGTGCCAGAAGCGCTCAGATTGGGTCAAATGGAAAGAAGCAATTGAGGCGGAATTGCACTCGCTTAATAAAAGGAATGTATTCGGTCCTGTTGATTGGACACCTCCTAAAGTGCTCCCTGTAGGATCAAAATGGGTTTTCATCCGGAAGAGAAATGAAAACAACGAGATGGTGAGATTTAAAGCGAGGCTTGTAGTACAAGGGTTCACGCAGAGACCCGGCATCGATTACGATGAAATATATTCTCCTGTGACGAGTGGAATAATGTTCCGGTATCTAATATCAATGGCAGTAGGCTTAAATTTAAAAATGCAGTTGATGGATATGGTGACCGCATATTTATATGGGTCACTGGATTCGGACATTTATATGAAAGTCCCGGATCCTAATAATCGCAACATGTATAGCGTCAAACTGCAGAGATCGCTATACGGATTAAAACAGTCCAGAAGAATGTGGTATAATCGGTTTAGTGAGTTCCTCCTGAAGAAGGGATACTCCAATAATGATGATTGCCCCTGTGTGTTCATAAAAAAAAATCCTAGAATGGATTTTGTATCATCTCAGTGTATATCGATGATCTGAATATCATCGGAACCACGGAGGAGATAAAGGAAGCAAGTGCTTACCTCACGATGGAGTTTGAGATGAAAGATTTGGGTAAAACCAAATTTTGCTTAGGCCTGTAGCTAGAGCATCTCCTAGAAAGAATTCTTGTTCACCAGTCTTCCTATACCCGGAAGGTATTGGAAAGGTTTAATATGGATAAATCACATCCCTTGAAAACCCCCATGGTTGTTAGATCCCTCGAAGTGGATAAAGACCCATTCAGACCGATGATGGAAAATGAGGAAGTCTTAGGACCTGAAGTCCCATATCTAAGTGCTATCGGAGCACTCATGTACCTTGCGAACTGCACAAGGCCAGATATTGCATTCGCAGTGAATTTGCTAGTAAGACATAGTTCAACTCCAACCAGAAGACATTGGGCTGGTGTAAAGACTTTACTCAGATACCTCCAAGATACTCAAGATCTTGGATTGCTTTTCTAGAAGAACCAAGAATTGACCATGGTGGGATATACGGATGCTGGCTATCTGTCTGATCCCCACAGTGCCAAATCTCAGACTGGTTTTGTGTTTCTCTGCGGTGGTACAGCTGTTTCCTGGCGGTTTTGTAAACAGACCCTGGTAGCAATTTCTACCAACCACTCAGAGATTATAGTCCTGTATGAAGCCTCACGTGAATATGTTTGGCTGCGACGTGTAATTAGCCATATCCAGAAGTCATGTGGCCCTAACATCGTCGATACCCCCACAATTATCTATGAAGATAATTCTGCTTGTTTGCACAAATGCAATTGGGTTATGTAAAGAGCAACATTACGAAGCATATTGCTCCTAAGTTATTCTATCCTCACGAACTCCGGAAGAGTGGTGAGATAAGGATCCTGCAAACTAAGTCATGTGAAAATATTGCAGATTTATTCACCAAGTCCTTGCCTAAATCCACATTTCAAAGATATGTTAAAGGCATTGGAATGAGAAGACTTAAAGAGATGCAGAATTCAGGGGGAGAAAACCCTTGAATCATAACCCTTATTGTGATCCTGAAGATCCTAATAAAACCCTCAAGGTTATAAGTTGTACTCTTTTTCCCTTTGTGAGTTTTTCTGAAGTTTTCTCACATAAAGGTTTTTAATGAGGCAACTAGAGCAACATAGCATGCGAGTGCGATGTACTCTTTTCTCCATCTCATTTTTCCTACTGGGTTTTTGAGTGGAGTTTTTAACGAGACATATGCATTATGCGGTATTCGACCAAGGGGGAGTGTTATGAGATAAGGAAATCTAAACCAAATATAGTTAGGACTCTATCTCTTTATGGTGTGGTCGAATCCGAACTCTCTCCTCACGCTACTATATATATCGGATGCCCCCCTTTGTAAACGATTGAATCAATAAAGCGAGAGAGAATTCCACTCATACATTGCGTCTATTGTTCTTGCTCTCGTGTTTGCATCTACATCCATTGATTGATCGTTGGCGCTCGACGACGTTTTACAACACATTAATCACAGGAAGATTCGAGGGTAATGCATGAGATGGGCTTGGACGCATACAAATTCTCGATTGCCTGGTCAAGGCTTATTCCAGGCACACGTACGACTCATATCTGTTACCTGCACCAAAGGCAACTCTACGGCGACGGAGCCGTACGTCGTTGCGCATGCACCACCTCCTGCTCGTGCACGCCTCGGCTGTGTCCCTCTACAGAGACGAGTGCCAGGTTAACTCATTCGTATATTGTACATGCACGGTCACTTCTCTTAAATTCCATCACAAATTGTTGCCTCAAGATGTCAGTTGTTTTGATTTCGCACTGTCCAGGCTGACCGAGGAGGACCGATTGGGGTCACATTGCTGGCATGGTGGCACGTGCCGGCGACACGGAAACCGGAGGATGTAGCAGCCTCTGCAAGGATGAACGATTTCACAGTCGGATGGTTACTCATTTCATCGATTTCCTGACTTCCACTGAGTGAATCTTATGGGTTTATAACTGAAGTGATGTGTTTCTGGTCAATGTAAATAGGTTCATGCGTCCTTTAGTATACGGAGACTACCCACCGGTGATGGGGAGGAACGTTGGGTCCAGCCAGGCTGCCGCTATTGACCGCCGAAGAGGCGGCAAGAATGCGCGGGTCGTTTGATTTCGTGGGAATCAACCACTACGGCGCTGTCTATATTGAAGCTGATCTGACCCAGCTAAAACGGAAGCTGGGAGATTATGAAGGCCACGCGCCTATCAGATATACCACCAGTAATAACTAAGGATCTCTTTGGTTTGTTTCTAATGGTTATCTATATTTGTCTTACTAAATTTTGATAGTATTAATTAAATTTGGCAAGCATTTGGTTCCTTGCCAGGTTGAACTTCAAAGAATGATTAGCATGAAGCGCCTTCGCACCGATAATAATGAGGGGGTGATGTCTTTTGAAGAGTGGAATATGGATATTATGCCTAAACGTAAATTGCATAAAGTATGGGTTAATGTTTATGGTGTTCCTTATGCGATTAGATCTTATTTGTCGCTCTGGGCGGTTGGTTCCATTCTTGGAGCTACTCAAAGAGTGGATATGAGATCGATGAGAAAGACTGGTGTCGTTAGACTATTGGTTGTTGTTCTTGATGTGAATTGCATTCCGGATGCTACTGATATAGTGGTTGATGTTTGTCTTTATGAGATTTTCTTCAAAGTAGATCAGGTCATTAATGATAAAATTGGAGAATCAGATGAGTTCGACGATGAGGATGATCTGGATGATCCGGAAAACCAAAACAAGGACAATGATCAAAATATGGAAGATGTTGATAAGGGGGACAAGGATGGTATATCCAAGACAGATAATGTTCTCATGGGTAATTTGCATTTTGAGAAAGGATCGACATCAGGTGGGTCCAAAGATTCAGAGTTTTGTGATGTGGGTTTGTTGTCCAACAAGAATGGGCATTGTGTGCAGGTGGATCAGTTAATGGAGGCAGACAATATTGCTATAACTACATTGCCGGTTGGTCATGGTGTTTCGCTTGGGGCAGGTCAGAGTGTGGACACTCAGATTAATGATTCTGCTCATCCCTTGGAGGTTGTAGGTGATAAGTTATTGGATGATTTTCCCAATAGGGACAACATCAAGGATGGGGATAATCAAACAGACTTTTCTGGTTTATGTCTTCCGGCAAGGGCTGTTGATAATATTCAGACCGGTGATAAGATTCAGATTGGGGATAATTTATCGGACAGTGTTGGACATGGTTTTAAAGTTGGCAGTGCTGTTATTGGTGAATTGTCAGCTAGGGCTTGTGATGGGGGAATTTATTCTCACAGAGTTATACCTGAGCAAATTGATGGATGTTCTCCAGGGATGGATATTCAACCTGAAGAGGCTGCGGATGGGTTGTTTGCTGATAAGCTACAGGATATTTCAGTTCAGTCAGTTGAAGTTGATAAGCTACAGGATGTTGTGTTGCCATCTCTGTTTGAGGCTATTGCTCCTGCTAATGTTCTGATTTCTGTCGAAGATAATGTTCTTTTGACTGATTTTCGGTCTGATTTTAGTGCTGCTACTCCGGTGTCTGATTTGCATGCTGGAGAAGGTGAAATAAGTCTTCAGGTCAACAAGTCAGAAGTTAGGATTGTTCAGCCTGTTGAGGAAGACGTTGTTGCAACAACATTGCTAATGCCTTTTTGTACTGAAGATGCTCTGGTTTCTGAAAGTATTACTCTTTCTGAAAATAACATCTGGAGTGCAGTTGATGGTGGGAAGATCTGGAGTGCTCCAGCGCGGATGTCTGGTAGTATTGAGACTGTTGGGACATTAAATAGAAATGTGCCTTTGGATGAATTGCTGTTCGGTGGTAAAGAACTGTCTCAGGGGGCAACTCAGCAGGTGGACAAACCACAACTGGTTTATGGGGGTCTGGAGTCTTCTGGGATACCAAATAATCATGCTCAGCTGGTGCAAGTAGACACTATGGCGTTGCAACTTCATGAGCTTTCTCGTCGCAATCTGCAATTTTTGTGTAAGATGAATGACATTCGGGCCAATCTCTCCAACATGGCTATGGTGAATGCTCTCCGAGGTCTGGACCAAATTCATGGTTGGGATGATATGAGGCAGCGGTCTTCAGCTGGGACTTATGTGCCTCCAGGAAGATCAAGTATGCGGATAGCTGATCGGGGAGATACTAATATTTTGGTGAAAGCGATGCATCTTGCGGAGAAAAGGAATTCTTTGGTGCCAGGTAAATTTACATCTCTTCCAACCATTTCAGACTCTGTACTTTCCTGTAGAACTGCTAAGTTGGGTGATTCTATGGGTAGTGATAATGTATCCTTTATTTCCATGACAGATGCTACCATCTCTTCTAGAATTACCAATATAGGGGTTTCTATGGGTAGAGATACTTGTGTCATTGCTTCTTCTATTGCTTCTATTAAAAACATAGAACTAGATAGGCTTAGGGTTGCAGCTAAGCAGAACAAAAATAAGGTTAAATCATCCTCAACAAATATTAACCTGGTTGAGGAAGATGCAAATGATATAGATACACGGCTCACTCACATCTCAGGCGTTTATGCAGAGCAGGTGTATGACGAGGGATATGATCACATTTGTTGTGAACTTAATGCGGTCCCTCGTAGAAAGAAATATAATCCAGTAAGAAAGAATAAGGTGGGTATTATGCTTAAAAAACCCACTACCCAATCCAAAGTGAGTCTCAAATGAAAGGGGTCTTCTGGAATAGCAGAGGTCTTGGAGACTTGGCTAAGCATGGGTATTTGGCAGATATGGTAAAAGAGGAGCAAATCGATTTCATTGCTCTCATGGAACGGGTCGGGATCGGTTCAGATGTGACCCTTAGGAAACTATGTGGAGGTCGGGATTACATGTGGCATTGTATGGCACCTCATGGGAGGTCAGGGGGTATACTCCTAGGAGTCGACCTAACTACTTATGACATTGGAGCCATTGATGAGGGTGACTTTTATGTGAAGTTCACGCTTCGAAATAAAAATGATGATTTTAAGTGGGTGTTGTATGCAGTTTATGGTCCCGCACAACAACACCACAAACAAGCTTTTTTAACAGAGATGGCTCATACATGCAAAGAAAGAATTACTACCATACATTGTTGGTGGTGATTTTAACATTATCGCAGTGAACGAGGACAAAAATAAAGATAACTGCGTTCAAGTGGCCGGAATTATTTAATATGGTTATTCAATCTCTAGAACTTAAAGAGCTAGAAATGTCTGGTCGCCATTACACCTGGGCTAGTAGTGGAGATGAACCCACTTTAGAGAAGCTAGACAGGGTTTTAGTAAGTACAGAGTGGGAGCAAAAATTTCCTTTTTCGACTGTGGAGGCTAGAAATAGAAGCCTTTCGGATCATACTCCGTTGCTTTTGAACACTGGTGCGTCCTCTCATAGGTATCATCGGTCTCTTTTCAAATTTGAAAGGGTTGGTTACTTAGAGATGGATTCTATGCTTTGGTTGCTAATGTATGGCAATCGGAAGGGCCGGGGCCAAACAGCCATGGAAAAATGGCGAGAATAAAATACGTACTCTCGGGCAATATCCGAGAGGATGGGCTAAACACTTATTCTGGTCACAATAAAAAGAGAAGAAGAAGCTAATCACTATGATTGATCATATAGATAAAAGGCGTAAATAAGCGCCCTTTCGGATCAAGATATTCATATGAAACATTATCTCAAGGAACGTTTAATTCATTTGTTGAGGAAGAGGAAATAAAGTGGTATGAAAGGGCTAAAGTTAAAAACCTTTTGGAAGGGGATGATAATACCCAATTTTTTCACTTGGTTGCCAATGGTAAACATAGAAAACATCGAATTTTCAAATTAGAACAGGAAGATGGTGTAGTAGTTGGTGATACTCAATTAAAAGCATATATCACAAATTATTACAAAGGGCTTTTTGGTCCGCCAGAAGATAATAATTTTAGTATGGTGGAGGATCGATAGCGATATTCCACAAGTGTCTGCGGATGAGAATAGATTTCTTACCTCTCCTTTCACGGAGAATGAAGTTAGAAGCGGTCTTTCAAATGGAGCATAATAAGTCTCTCGTGGGATGGATTTCGCTGAATTCTATCGGGTTTTTGGGATTTAATAAAAGGATATGATGTCTCTTTTCAATGAATTTTTGAAGATCGTTTACCATTATTCAACCTAAACTTTGGTATTATTACTCTTCTTCCAAAAGTTAAGGAGGCTACAAAAATCCAGCAATATAGACATATTTATGCGCTTAATGTTAGTTTCAAACTTTTTACCAAGGTTGGCACTAATAGACTCGTGGTGTCATGGGACATGTGGTTCAATTGTCTCAAACAGCTTTTATGCCAGGTCGAAATATAATGGAGGGAGTAGTTATGTTGCATGAGACTATTCATGAATTACACGTGAATAAATTAAATGGTGTAATCTTTAAAATTGATTTTGAAAAGGCCTATGATAAAGTTAAATAGTCTTTTCTTCAACAAACATTACGTATGAAAGGTTTCTGTCCGAAGTGGTGTAAATGGATTGAAAATTTTGTTTCTGGTGGTAGTGTGGGCATCAAAGTTAATGATGATGTTGGGCATTACTTTCAAACGAGAAAAGGTCTTCGACAAGGCAATCCTATATCGCCTATTCTCTTCAATATAGTCGCAGATATGCTTGCTATTTTGATAAAGCGAGCAAAAGAAGATGGCGGATAAAAGGGTCATTCCTCATCTTGTGGATGATGGTTTGTCTATTTTGCAATATGCAGACGATACCATTTTGTTTATGGACCACGATTTGGAACAAGCTAAAAATATGAAGTTATTGCTTTGTGTTTTTGAACAATTATCTGGTCTAAAGATAAACTTTCATAAAAGTGAAATATTTTGTTTTGGTGATGCTAAACGATTTGAGGATGATTACACAGAGTTATTCGGCTGCAAAATTGGTGCATTTCCTTTTCGATATTTAGGAATACCAATGCATTATCGTAAACTCCGTAATATAGATTGGAGTGCAATTGAAGAACGCTTCAAAAGGAAATTAAGTACTTGGAAGGCCAAGCATTTGTCCTCTGGGGGTCGCTTGGTCTTACTAAATTCAGTACTTAGTAGTTTACCGATGTTCATGATGTCCTTTTTTGAGATTCCAAAGGAAGTCTTAAAAAAACTTGACTATTATCGGTCCAGGTTTTTTTGGCAAGGAAATAATGCTACGAAGAAATATCATCTTACTAAATGGAATATTCTTTGCCGTCCTAAAGATCAAGAAGGATTGGGTATAACAAACCTCCAAATCAAGAATACTTGTCTTTTAAGTAAGTGGCTTTTTCAACTGCTTAATGACGATGGGAATTGGCAGTCTTTGCTTCGGAATAAGTATTTGAATTCTAAAACCTTGTCACAGGTTCAAATTAAACCTAGTGACTCACATTTTTGGAAAGGTTTGTTAAAGGTCAAGGATCAGTTTCTATGTTGTGGGACTTTCAACATAAAAGATGGTTCACAAACTAGATTCTGGGAAGATGTTTGGGTCGGCATGAGACCTCTTGAGGAGCAATTCCCTAACCTCTATAATATAGCTCTTACTCCCCATAGTACTGTGGCGCAGGTTTTGAGCCATGTGCCATTAAATATTTGTTTTCGTAGAGCATTAGTGGGTGACAAATTAACTAATTGGCTCAACCTTATAGCTAAAATAGCTCATGTTCAGTTATCAAGTGAGAAGGATACTTTTATTTGGAATTTACATAAACATGGACGATTCTCTGTCTGCTCTATGTATCATTATTTGATGAATCAGGGAACTCCGTTTTACCATAAATTTATTTGGAAGTTGAAGATCCCTCTGAAAATTAAAATTTTCCTTTGGTATCTTCAGCGTGGAGTTATTTTGACAAAGGATAACTTGGCTAAGCGAAATTGGGCGGGGAATCAAAAGTGTTGTTTTTGTGATCATAATGAAACGATACAACATCTTTTCTTTGATTGTCACAATGCTAGGTCTATTTGGCGAATTATTCAGATAGCTACTGGGTTGCCATTACCTACATCTATGCCTCATATGCTAGGGGATTGGCTCTCTGGCATGGGCAAAATTAAGACTCAACTGATCTTTATGGGTGTGGCTGCTATTTGTTGGGCTATTTGGTGTTGTCGTAATGATATTGTGTTTCAGAAGAAACGGTATGCTTCTTTCATGCAGGCTGTCTTCAAGGGAACTTACTGGCTGCGATTTTGGGCGTTGTTGCAGCGTGAGGAAGCAAGGGAGAACATTCGTTTAGTGTGCACACGATTAGAGGTTGTTGCAATGAAGCTTTTTGCCAAGAACGGATGGAATAACCACAATAGGCTTTGCTATCCTTAATTTTTTGATCTGAGATTCATGTTATATTTCCTCCCCATTTGTTCAACTTGGTAGTGAAGACTATGTAATAAAACCGGTGTGTGCTTTGGCAGAGGCGGAGTTGATTCCATTATCAAAAAAAATTTGGTTTACTGCTAAATTTTAGTAAGATTCTTTTCTCTCTTGGTTCTCTATTCTATTTTTTTGCCAATTTTTTACCAAAACATTGGTAGACAATTTGGTGACCAAATTTTAGTAAGTTTAGTAAGGCAAATTTGTTTTCAAACCAAACAAGCCCAAAGAAATGAAACATGTGATTCGAATGATTTAAGGAAAATGAATCAGTCAGATCCTAGAAATTTTGAGAACAAAGTAAGGGTGTGTTTGGTTGGGTGTATGAAGATGAACCGAACCGTTTCGTGCAAGATCTGATTCTGTCTTGTGTTTGGTTGGCTGAACGGAACCATTTAATACATGATGAGTTGATACAGATTCTTGGAATATTATAAAAAGATGTTGTACCATCCCGTACGGGCAATTTGGTCGAACCAATCGGTACAGGACTGGATCGTTCACTCGCAACATCCCTCAAACCAATATCATCTCTCAATCAAATCTCATCCCTTCAACCAAACATCATCTCGTACCATCTTGTATCATTCCATCCAAGCAACTAAACAAAATCTTGTATCATTCCATTCAGACAACCAAACAAATTCCATGTACCATCTCATCTAAGATCATCCCATCCATCCTATAGCATCCCATTCTATTCACCCTCGTACATTCAACCAAACGCACCCTAAAGGCTCCAAGCTGTGAAGTGCGAACTTATTACAATTTTCTCATTTCCATTTCACGTTTCAAAAGGCCAGCCAGATGTAATGTACATTACTTAAATTTTTCTTCTTTATTTTCTAACATCTATGCAGAGCCGTGGGACATGATAATTAAACAGCTTGGACTCGTCGGGCTGACAAATCATGAGGCACAGCGGGCTCTGAGAAAAATGCTGGAGCACCTGCAGATGAAATATGGAAGTCCTTCTGTTTCATCAACGAAGACGGTAAGCCGATCTCATTAATTAATTCTCCAATACGTTGCATGGTTGCCCCAGGAGCTGGTCACGAGCCAGATCCATCAGGTGGATTAATTCATGTACGACGACGACTTCAGGTCACGTTTCCTGCAGGTTTATATTGAGGCATAGAAGATGATCTACCAAAGAGATCAATTTAAGTTCCTATTATAATAGATTTACGCCGCGATTACCATACAGTCTTTTATGTTTCTGCCTCTGATCACAGGGACGGATCGAACGTGCTCGGCATCTTCGTGTGGTCGTTCCTGGATGTGTTCGAGCACCTGAGTGGCTGAGTACCTCTGCGCCTACAGGCTCCCTTTCGGTCTCTACAGCGTCGACTTCGACGCCGAGAACCGCACGAGGCACGCCGGGCAATCGGCGCGGTGGTGCTCCGGCTTCCTCCGCGGCGGCGAGCTTAGGCTGGTGGCGGCGTCTGGCGGCGCTAGAGCATCTTGCTCCGAATGAGCGCGCGTGTTGCACGTACTGAATAGTGAATATGTACATACAGCACCAGATTACAGAAGCTTGATCAGGGCCAATCAGGTCTTCCAGTTCCATATGATGGTCCATTCAATCAGTTTTGTGATCTTGTGTGTGTAATTAGACAGACGAAGAGGAAGCCGCCGGCGCCAAAAGCCAGCTCGATATCACTAGGACGCGTTCGCGATCATTCATTGCGTGCCCACGGCTTGTTCCTGGTATGTAGAACTAGGGGTGGAAAAACAGCTCGAGGCTCGCGGCTCGGCTCGGACTCGGCTCGGCTCGGTGCGGCTTGGCTCGGCTCAGTGCATCAACGGCTCGTTAGGCTCGGTAAAATTCAGACATTCAGAATCACTTTCACTAATCACTAATCAATTATCCAAATTACATGAGGCTTAATTTTAATACAAAATTAGTCACAGCCCACAGACATTCAATTGGCTTGGCATTCATACAGTCATATTGAACAAGGAACATATAATGAAATATAGAATACATGATGGTTTAGTGATTCAGTCTGACATAAGTAACATAACACAAAGTGTATACAAAAGTAACAAAACACCCTTTCATAGTTCCATACTTCCATAGTTCTATTCTATTCTTGCAGTCTTGCAGACTCCAGAAGTCCAGAGGAGAGCAGTAGAGCTAGAGGCTAGAGCACTGAGACGGGCCCACATGCCAGGCGGCTCGCGAGCCGGCTCAGCTTGGCTCGAGGCTCGACCAAGCCCGAACCGAGCTTGGTTTTCAGCTCGACAAAGACAATGAGCCGAGCCTGACTTGACTCGCAAACTGACGAGCTCGGTCAAGCCGAGCCCGGCTCAATTCCACCCCTACGTAGTGTTAGAAATGAGGCCCATGTGGCCCATTTATCTCTAATGCCAAAGCTACAAAAATTAGTACCATATTGCTAGTTAAGAGAGGAGAAAGCCAATTTAAAAGGGAGAGCTCCCACCATGCCTTGTAATGAGGCATATGGAGGGTGAGGAGCACGTCTAAAGTCACTGACGCTGCAGTATTTGCAGAGATACCGCGTGACTTGTGACTTGCGGAGATTAATTTCCTGGCACATTTAAACCCTTTTATTTTTCGGTTTCTCTCCATTATGGTGTTTGAATGGCGTCAGTTTCTAATAGAAACGACCGTTTGAATCTGATGCGATTACTAGCGTATAATGGTGCTGTAACGGTCAATTTATTGACCGTTCTTGTACTAAAACTATAAATTCGGAGATGTCGAGATAGATGGAGCTTTTTGGCTTTTGCGCTCGCGTTCATCCACTGTGACTTGTGTTGCGTCTTCATCGTTGCGCCGTTCTTCACCGACCTTCCTCTCGGCGTGCCGCGAGGCAAGGAGAGCGGGATCTCCGAACCGTTCTTTGCTGCGAGAACACGCACGGGCGACAATAAGGTTTTCGGCAGCGAAGCTGCGCGACCGCTCGAGCTCTTCTTCACGCTTACGGGCGTTGGGCGCGATCCACGACGTCGACTACTTCTCTACGGCCGGACGCCATCGCTGCCTCCTTTTCGTCATCAAGCCCATCGTAAGAATAATCTGTTCATCTCGTACACAACATTTCTAGATCTACTTTGCATAAATATGTGGTATCTTCTGTCTAGCCTGTTGTGTTTGATTATTTTGGGATTATGTTTAATATTCAAATCTGCAATTAAAATAATACCTAGATTTCCAACACGTAGAACAAGCAACCCGACTTTGCCTTGCGTTGCTGAAAAAGCCTCCTGAATTTGCATCAAACTGCCTTCCTGAGACCCTACCATAATCATTTAATAACGGGGACATATCCAATGCAATCATGAGTTTGGTGCAATCACCGTGCAATCCAACTAAGAAAAGTTTCAAAAAATTTTGAAAAAAATCATGGATGTACATCTCATCTTACCCCATCTACATATAAAATTTCATAATCAAATTCGTCCTATGTTAAGAGTAATAAAAAAGACAAATTTCTGACAAACTTGAATAGTTCAAATGCATCCCAAATTTGTCTTTTTTGTAACTTCTAGCATATGATGAATTTGATCATGAAATTTTATATGTAGATGGGGTAAGATGAGATGTACATCCATGATTTTTTTCAGAATTTTTTGAAACTTTTCTTAGTTGGATTGCACGGTGATTGCACCAAACTCATGATTGCACTGGATATGTCCCCTTTAATAACATCACTAAATCGTTATAAAATCACGTAGATGTGGATGTATCGTCTGGGTATCGCTATAAAATCACAGAGATGGAAAAAAAAATAACGTGCAGAGGAAACGAAGGAGCAGAGGCATCAGATGACAAACCGCTCAATTTAAGTTCCTAAAAAAAACCTCCTTAATTTTGCATCAGACTGCATTTCTAGCATCTAACAGAGAAACAACATCAACATCCAATATTCCAATGTGTGTGTATCCTGAAAAGTATAAGAGCATGAAGCAAAAAAGGTTGCGAATTTTTTTTCCATTGCAGTTCTCTCTTCTGCTAGAGGACAGACAACCATCATGGAGTTTTACATTTGATCGTATCTATGAGTCCATCACCTTTAAATATTATGTTTTTTTTAGATCAAAAGGACATCAGGGAGATGTCCCAGTTTCATTTAAGAAACTAGCACAAGTGTACATACGTGATTACAATCATCATCCAAGACCTTAAAGATCTACCAGAGAATTCAAATCACCGAAACAAACGCCTAGCGCAGTGCAAAACACCAAAATCTAAGTCTCAAAAACGGCAAACCATTGCCAGCAACCAGACTATCAGTATATAGAGTAAATTGTCGGATCAGAAGCAGTAAAGGCACCCCAGGAGCATCAGCAACATCCAGCGCACAACTTCAAGCAATTTTTCAAACAACCAAGCAACCACCAGACTACCACCAGAACTTGCAGAATCTGCCATCTTCAACTTCTTGTGTTTTCGTTTTGTTTCCAGCCGAGACTTAGATCTTTCTGATTCCATCAAAGCCTCCACAACCCTCTCCAAACATCAGCGATTTGCTATTGCCACATGCAAATAGAACTCCACCAGGATTTGCTATTTTTGCTGATCTGAGTTTTTTGCAATAATCCTCTGACTCCAGCCGAGCCGAATCACCCCGCCAGCTCTCTCTTCCAGTTTTTTCGCCAAGCCTTCTACTTGCTTTTTTCTGCTCTTCCTTCAAAGAACAGACTCCGACTTCTTAACCTCCTCGCCAACCGAGCCAACACTACCTCGACGTCTTTCCAAATCTCTCCCTGAAAACACAACGCATTTCTCACTTTCCATAAAGTCCAGAGCACAGCAGAGGAACAAAAATTCACCACCGCATGTTTTTTCCGACTAATCCACCACCTGGCCACATTTTCAAAAGATTCACCTATATTCACTTTCAATACATCAGCCACTTCAAGCCAAATTGCTTAACTAACACAACAGGAAAAGAACAAGTGTGAAATGGTCTCAAAATCAGTACAGAATAAGCATGTAACATCATCCAAATTTTGCCTTTTACTAAGGTTATCTCTAGTCATCAACTTGTTATTAGCCAATAACCAAAGAAAAACATGAATACGAGGTGGAACGACAATCTTCCAGACAGCAGGAATAAAAATTGGCTGAACACCTCTAAAACTAATAACAGCATAAAGAGATTGAACCGTATAAATTCCTTTCGAATTAAACTGCCAGATGATGGAATCACATTCATTATTGAATACAATGGACTCTGCCACACTTACTAACTCATGCCACAAGCTCATTAACCTCTGAGAAACCCTCCTTTTAAAAGAAAGCTTCAGATTCACACCATCCCAGGCCTTGTGGACCGAAATGTTTTTCTGCAACGAAATCACATAAAGAGGCCAGAATTGAATAGCTAGACTAGACGTTCCAAACCAATGGTCTTCCCAGAAACGCACGCTTCTACCATCGCCAATTTTCCACATATAACCCATTTTAGCAGCTCTAGCTGCCCAAAGCACGCCCTTCCAAATGGGGGAAGCTTTAACATCAGAATAACAAAACAAATTAGGATCATTAGTGTTGTACTTAGCATCAACAATCCGCCGCCAAAGACTATCCTGTCTCAAATAATATCTAGAAACCCAAGAAGCTAACAAACACAAATTCAAGTTTCTTAAATCAGGAACACCTAGACCTCCATACTCTTTTTTCTAAGCAATCAACTGCCAGTTAGCTAAATGATACCGATTCTTCTGGCCACTATCATTCCAAAAAAAGTGCGCCATCTGGGAGTTAAGCTCCTGAATCGCCCATTTAGGAAACTTAATCACCGACAACAAATACATGGGAATACTTGCAAGACAAGACTTTAAAAGGGTCAATCTACCACCATACGATAAAAGACGCCCCCTCCAGCCAGCAACCCTTTTAATTACCTTATCCACCACCGGCTGGATATCTTCCTTTCTCAGCTGAGCATAATGTAAAGGAACCCCTAAATATTTAAAAGGGAAAGAACCTAAATTACAGCAAAAAAGCCTAGCCAACTTATTCCTATTACCTTCATCTACACCAACACACATCAGATCACTTTTATCATAGTTAATCTTCATACGTAAATCTGCTCAAAGCAGAAAGAAGCCACTTAAAATTTCTAGCTTTATCAAGATCATTTTTAAAAAGAACACCGTATCATCGAGATCTTGGAGGCTAATAATACCCCTAACACACATTAGTCATCATACCCTGAATCAAATTCTTATGCGCAGCTTTGACAAGCATTCGAGAAAAAACATCAATCACTAAATTAAAAAGCAAAGGAGAGAGAGGATCTCCTTGTCTCAGGCCCTTACCAGCCTTAAAATATTTGCTATTATCATCATTAATTCTCACACACATAGAACCTCCGAACACCACACTCATAATCCAATTAACCCACTTATCACCAAAACCCCTACCTCTCAACATCTCTTCCAGGAAGCTCCAAAGCACCCTGTCATAAGCCTTTTCGTAGTCAATCTTGAAAATAACACCTTGCTCTTTTCTACTGACTACATCATGAATAATCTCATGTGCCGCCATAACACTATCCAAAATAAACCTACCTTTAACAAAAGCAGTTTGATTAGGAGCAATAATTCTGTCGGCAATTTTAATCAACCTATTATTCAGAACTTTAGAGAAAATCTTGAAACTACAATTGATCAGACTAATAGGTCTAAATTTCTTCAAGTTCCTAGCATCATTTTCTTTTGGAATAAGAATTATTATAGTGTAGTTCAATCTAGACAGGTTTAACTCCCCATTGCCGAAACAACGAAATAAGGAAATCAAATCATTTTTCACAAGGTCCCAAAACCTTTGATAGAACATGAAAGAAAAACCATCAGGGCCGGGGGCCCCATCAGCATACGAACCAAAAACCGCTTCTTTAATTTCAGACTCAGAAAATGGGGCTTCCAACAGTCCATTTTCCTCAACCTGAATTTTACTCTCAACATCCCAGAAATTCTCATCCAAGGAAAACTGGAGATTATCTTCCGATCCAAACAAAGTTTTATAAAAGTCTACCGCCAACTCCAGCATATCCTTAGTGTTCTCCACAGGACCATTAATGCCCTCAAGGACACTAATATGTTTCTTCCTTTTCCTCTGATTAGCAACAGGATGAAAATAAGCAATATTCTTGTCCCCTTCCTTAATATCTCTATCTCTAGATCTTTGTTTTGCTTTTATCTCTTCAATACTCCAAATCTTATTTAATTCATCTACCAAAATCTTTAATCTATTACTATCATCCTCAGAGAGCTGGGAAACCTCTCTTTTTAAGTCCAAAACATCAATTTCCTTGATTAACTTATTTTTAACTCTTCTCATCTCAGAGTTAGCATTAACTGCCCAACCTCTGATTTTTTTTCTCAAATTTCTAATTTTGAACTGCCACACCTCTAAGGGGTCTGACAGATAGCAAGGGGAGTTCCAAGACTTCTCAACCAACTCAACAAAATCTGGTCTGGTCAACCACCATCTTTCAAATCTGAAAATTTTCTCCTTCTTAATTTCCACCCTACCGAAATCCAAAATTAAAGGGGCATGGTCACTACTGGCTTTAAAACCAACCTTAACCACAGCCCCAGGATATTGCTGCTCAAAAGAAGTATTTACGAAAATCTTATCAAGTGCAGCCATAATAGGATGCGCCTGATTGTTACACCATGTATATGGTCTAGTCGAGTCTTTCCATTCAAGCAACCCCCAATTGTTACACCAATTGTTAAAGCAGAAGGCCCAATGGTGATTAATCACCCCATTACTTTTTTCAGACTGACTCCGAACCATATTAAAATCACCACCAAAAATGGTTGGGCCCTCCCACTCCCCCATGATAACATGTAATTCATCTAAAAAGGATTGTTTGCCCTCATCATAAGGAGAGCCATACACCACCGCTAATCTCCACACAAAGTTATCAGCAATATTTTTAATGACACAAGAAATGCAGAACTTAAAACAATTACAAACAATTAAATCAAACTTAATAGAATTCAGACCAATCAAAACACCACCAGTTGTACCTCTAGTAGGTAGCCAGCTCCAAATGTAATCAGAATTAATACCTTTTAGCGAATAATCCTCAAAGTTGTCTTTCTTAGTTTCCTGTATACCAATAAAATCTAACTTATTTGCATAAATGAAGTCAGCAACCGCAGTGTTTCTACCAATTTTATTCATACCTCTAATGTTCCAAAAAGCTCCTTTCATCATTAACTATTTGCTTTTTATTACTCACAACCTGGGACCAAGTCATCTCCCTATCTATCTCCATACCTCCCCTAACTGGAGAGGTTTTTTGGGAGGACACACCCATCAATGGGGGGAATTCATTCGGAATTACATGTTCATCTAAATCAACAGGGAGAAGTAATTCTGGGTTGTTAGCTTCAAAGGCCATAACCCTTTCTATTTCCATATTTTTCATTTTTTCAACATTTTCAACTATGTTTTGAGAATCAGTTCCCAACCTCATGTCAACATGAGCAGCCATTTGGATTAAACATTCATTGTGTAAAGAGGAAAAGGAGTTACCACTCTTTGGATTATGCTTTGACTCCAAATTTTTATACTTCACATACTCTTGAGCCCATTGCATAATCGTTTTTCCGTCTTCTTTAAATCTTCTAGGGCGCTCCACCCTCAAGGATGGCCCCCATTTATCTTCAAATTGTTTATCTACCAGAGCAACTGTCCCAGCTTTTACTTTCATGTCTTCCTCTTGATCGCATTTGTTAAACTCCACCAGTAGACCAACTTCTACATTGCCCCTATTGTCCGAAGTTAACAACTCTCTTTCAATTTCCACTTCTTCATCAGTTTCAGATTCAGCCAACTCCATATCCTTCAGGATGTACTCACTATCCAGCTCCTTGTCTTCCACTGCCAGCAGATTAAATGAGTTCCACCTCGAGTGCTGTGAGGAAGTCTCTTCCAGAGTGCCTTCACGAGTGATCAGCCCATCTGCAATGGTCGCTCTCTCTTTAGCTTTGACAGTCTGCACAGGCGTTATCCAAGGATCTTCCTCTTGCCCAGCTTCATTGTCAAAACTCGTTCGCACTAGAGTTCATACAAATCTGTAGCTGTGCAACTTGATCAATATCATCTTTCATCTCACCCAATTCATTCACAGTCTTACATCTCTCCCCAGGCCTACTGTCACTTGGGTTTGGTGTTTTAGATCCTTTTTGTTGACTCTTAAACTTGTCAACCTCCATATCATTTTTCTCACTGTTCTGTTCATCCAAATCATCAGCCTCTTCATCATCCTCTTTTTGATCGTCATCATCATCATCATCATTCGAATTGGAAGGGCCAGCCTGCTTTTGTGTATATTCTTCCACTACAAATGAGATCAAATACAGTTTCTTATCCATCTCATACAACCGTTCCACAGGAATTTGACTAGGGTTTCTGCAAGCAATTTTAACTCTAGCCATCTCATAAAAGGATTTGAATAGTCCTGACCAATCCACATCAGTCATAATACCCAGTCCAGAAGAAATTTGGGCAAAGATGGACCAGTCACACCATTTAGGGGGAATACCTCTGATCTGTATCCACACCTCCTGTAACTCACCATACGCCTCCAACTCTCCAATCCATTCTAAAACTTCAACCTCCACACCCTCCTTTCTTAAATTGAACGAAGGATAATTTTTTATATCAGCCACTTTCTTGTGAGGGGGAAATCTGACCAGAAATTTTCCAACATCTAATTCTCTAATCTGCCAAGGCCACTCTCTGCAGTAAATCACAGACAGTTCCCTCTCTAGCTCTGCCAAAGTAATCATGCCTCTTTTAACTCTAACAACACCACAATTATGAAGATTCAACCATTGAGTGGTTTCTATACTAGGCACATCCAAATGATAAAACCCCAATCCTTTACCAGCACTACCAAAATAAGCAGCCTGAGGCAAGGTTTTAGACCAAGTAGGGCAAAATATTATGTTATCCCCTTCACTCCTTCAGATAGAGGTGTTGTAGGATTGATATATATTAAACTAGCAATCAGAGGGGGGTGAATGATTGCGTGGAAGCTAAAATCAAATTATTGAAACACTCCAATTCGGACTCAAATTGTCTGATTCGGATTCGACAAAAATAGAGAGATATATGTCCACTAAAACAGTAATTCCTGCAGATCCCACCGTTGGATTGATGTGAAATTTTAACTTTAGAAACTAGATTCAATTTCAAAATTAACACAATAGGAATCAGCTTGATCGGATCTATGGATCTAAAGATATTACCTTCGCAATATGACTGTAACAAATAACGATGAAAATTGATCTAACCCTAATTACGAGATTAATCAGGATTTATTAGGAGTGAACCAATCAAATTTTTTAGATCAATCACTTGATGCCCTAGCAAGGTTTTGAATGGATCAAATCAAAATTATTATGATGAAACTATGAATCAATCTAAAACTAAAATAGGCATGTAAACGAAGAGCGAAAATGAAAAGAACGAGATTACCAGCACATCGACTTGCAAATCATGATTTTTATTGCCGAGATGTGTTCACAAGAAAAATTTCGTCGCTGGGAAAAAATCACGTCACAAGCGCGGATCTTCTAGTCTTCCAATTTGCATGCAAAAGATGAGGTCCAAGGAACTAGATATTATCTAGTCGCTGACATCCCATGGGAAGACGAGGCAGCCTGTTCCTTCCTTGATGTCGCCGAAGCAGAGGGTGTAGCTTTACGATTACTTCCAAAATCCAGGTTTCTAGCCACCGAATGTGTAGGATCCGCCGTAGGAAACAATGACGCAAGTAGAAACTCTCTAGCCGCAAGACACAGGGAATTATCTAGTCGCCTAATACGCATGCATGCAACCACACGATCTTTGGTTTTACAAAGATTTATTTGGGGATCCAGAGGAGAGTTGTTTAGATCTTGATGAGGAAGTCAATCAAGATATTTTACAAGTCTCTCAAGAGGAAAACGATCTGTTGACTGCTCAGTTTACTGAGAAAGAAGCTCATGATGCTGTTTTCCAGATGGCACATAACAAAGCCTTCGGGCCTGATGGTTTTCCTGCTGAATTTTATCAGACATTCTGGGATCTTATCAAAGATGATCTTTTGGTTATGTTTAAGGAGCTTCACGCAGGAGATATCCCTCTATTCAGTTTGAACTTTGGGATAATTACTCTTCTTCCTAAAGTTCAGGAGGCGAATGTAATTCAACAATACAGACCTATATGTTTTTTAAATGTGAGTTTCAAAATTTTTACCAAGGTTGTTACAAACAGATTGAATATGGTAGCAGATAGGGTCATTAGCCCGACTCAAACAGCTTTTTTACGTGGTCGCAACATCCTAGAAGGAGTTGTCATTCTGCATGAAACAATCCATGAGATTCATAGGAAAAAGTTAAGTGGGGTTATTTTCAAGATTGATTTTGAGAAAGCATATGATAAGGTTAAATGGCCTTTTTTATTACAGACTCTTCGCATGAAAGGTTTTTCAGCCAAGTGGATTTCTTGGATTAAAGCCTTTATTTCGAAAGGTAGTGTGGCGGTTAATGTCAACAATGAAGTAGGTCCGTTTTTCCAAACTAGAAAAGGTCTTCGTCAAGGTGATCCTCTATCACCACTTCTGTTTAACATTGTTGCAGATATGTTGGCAGTTTTGATTAGACGAGCTAAGGAACAAGGTCAAATCAGTGGAGTAGTGCCTCACTTAGTTAATGGAGGTTTATCTATTCTTCAATATGCCGATGACACAATTTTATTTTTGGACCATGATTTGGATAAAGCTCGTAACATGAAATTATTGCTTTGTGCGTTTGAGCAAATCTCGGGGCTTAAAATTAACTTCCATAAAAGTGAGTTACATTGTTTTGGGGAGGCTCAAGTTTCCCTTGATCAGTATATGGAGTTGTTTGGATGTAAACAAGGAGATCTTCCGTTGAAGTATTTAGGAATTCCTATTCATTTTAAAAAATTGAGAAACTCAGATTGGAAACAAGTAGAAGAGCGTTTCGAAAAGCGACTCAGCAGTTGGAAGGGGAAACACCTTTCAATTGGAGGAAGATTAACGCTTATAAATTCAGTGTTAAGTAGTCTTCCAATGTATATGATGTCCTTTTTCGAGATTCCTAAAGGTGTCCTTCATAAACTTGATTATTTTCGATCTCGCTTTTTCTGGCAAGGTGATGAGGATAAAAAGAAATATCGTCTTGCAAAATGGAATATATTATGCCAACCCAAAGATCAAGGGGGTCTTGGAATTCATGATCTGAAAGTTAAGAACGTTGCACT
The DNA here is from genome assembly GCA_036346375.1 of Guadua angustifolia. NCBI lineage: Eukaryota > Viridiplantae > Streptophyta > Magnoliopsida > Poales > Poaceae > Guadua > Guadua angustifolia. Next base: position 39,047,694 of record CM070514.1, on the reverse strand, counting down.
TCTGAGTAAATGGTTGTTTAAATTGTTAACATCGGATGGTACTTGGCAGCAACTTCTTCGAAATAAGTACCTTGGTTCTAATCCTTTAGTGCAAGTTGAATGGAAACCTGGCGATTCGCATTTCTGGTCCAGTTTGATGAAGGTCAAACAAGATTTCCTTCGTTTTGACACTTTCACAATTAATAATGGATCTCAGGTGAGATTCTGGGAGGATATTTGACTTGGTGCTAGTACTTTAAAAGATCAATATACTGGGTTATATAGTATTATAAGGAGGAAATACATAACTATTGCTAAAGTTCTTATGACCTCTCCACCTAATATAACATGGAGACGATCGTTGATTGGATCCAAGTTGGTAGCGTGGAATGAATTGCTTTCGCGTATTATCAATTTACATCTGATGCAGGCCGATGATGATTTTTGTTGGAATTTGTGTCAATCTGGACAATTTTCGGTGAAATCACATTACTTGGCTTTGATCAACAGTGGAGTTTATAATCTAGATATACGTTTATGGAAGTTAAAAGCCCCACTGAAAATTAAAGTGTTTTTGTGGTATCTTCGAGGAGGCATTCTGTTGACCAAGGATAATTTGGCAAAACGTAATTGGCAGGGTAGTAAAGCATGTTGCTTTTGTCACGAAGTGGAGACAATTAAGTATTTATTTTTTTCATTGTCGTTTTGCTCGTATGGTTTGGGGCTTTTTGTTTTTAGCGTTTGGCATTAATAGACCTATTAGTGCTGCTCACATGTTTGGATGTTGGATTGGTCGTTTTGCGCAGGATCTTAAAAATGTTGTGTTGCTAGGGGCCGCAACCATTTGCTGATCCATTTGGTTAACCAGGAATGATATTGTTTTTGAAAGGAAATCATTTTCATCTCCTTTGCAGGTTATTTTTGTTATCTCTCACTGGTTGCGTACTTAGGCTGTGTTGCAGAAGCCGGACTTGCGACCTATTATGATGGAGGCTACACATCGGTTGGTTCAGGTGGCCAAGGATTTCTTTATCCTGGATCATGGGTGGCGGTCTAGTTTGAGAATTGCTAGTACCTAGGGAGTTTGTGTTAGTCTTTGTTTTCTTTTTTTTTTGGCTGTGTGCTTCTTGTTAAGCAGAGACCGGGAGTAGTCTCAAGGACTTTATATCCTCTCGATGCAATGTTCTTAATATTAATAAAGCTTCCTTTATCTAAAAAAAATACAACCACACGACCAGCTTCTAGTCGCCCACATCTTTGCTTGCATGTACATGCGCGGCCACGCGGAAAACCAATTAGCACATAAACAAAACAGCCTCCGGCCGACAGCACTAAAAAGCCAAATCGCCAGCACCGCAATTAACTAGTCATACATCCAAAAGCACAATGGCTGCAACAAGGATTTCTTTGGACCTATTTGGTTGCCTTCTCAACTTAATCAGACTGTATGAGTTCAGTCAGGCTGATAGAAGTCAGGCTGAGTGAATGCAAAGGGATGTTGTTTGGTTAGTTGTATGAGAGTAAGTAGGCTACGTAGAGATGTTGTTTGGTTGATTGCACTAGAAGAGAAGTGGGGAGACAATTTTAAGAGAGGATGAAACAAATTAAAAACAAATACTAGAAAATCAATAAAATTTAAAACGAAAATAAAAATTTTAAAACAAACAATAGGAAATCAAAAATCCAAAAATGAAATTTTTAATCTTTTGAAATTTATATGGCAAGTGTGGTCTAGTTTTGTTCGAAAAAATGTCAGGAATTAGGGATGGCAATCGGGCGGGTATGGACGGGTACACCTCCCGCAGACCTGAACCCGAAACCCGAAATTCATACCCGAACCCGAACCCGAAATCTCTCATGGGTACATACCCATGCCCATACCCGAACCCGATGGGTACCCGAACCCGAACGGGTACCCGAACCCGAAATTAAATTCACCTCACAATCAAATTTTCAACCATCAATTGTCAATAAATTCATTTGTAATTTCTATGTTTAAAGGAAAAATATATGGTGTATATAATCATGAAAGTTACCGCATCTTACATCTCGAACGATGCTTAAAAATCTTGAACTAACTTGCCATTATTTTTAATTTATATTAATTAATTCGGGTACCCATGGGTACCCACGGGTGCAGAACCGAACCCGAATCCGAACCCGAACCCGAACCCGAAATTTGAAACCCGCGGGTCTGAAATCAAACCCATACCCGAACCCATCGGGTCGGGTACCCACGGGTACCCGAACCCGCGGGTAATTTTGCCATCCCTATGATGGAGGCTACACATCGGTTGGTTCAGGTGGCCAAGTATTTCTTTATCCTGGATCATGGGTGGCGGTCTAGTTTGAGGATTGCTAGTACCTATGGAGTTTGTGTTAGTCTTTGTTTTCTTTTTTTTTGGCTGTGTGCTTCTTGTTAAGCAGAGGCCGAGATTAGTCTCAAGGACTTTATATCCTCTCGATGCAATGTTCTTAATATTAATAAAACTTCCTTTATCTAAAAAAAAATGCAGCCACACGACCAGCTTCTAGTCGCCCACATCTTTGCTTGCATGTACATGCGCGGCCACGAGGAAAACCAATTAGCACATAAACAAAACAGCCTCCGGCCGACAGCACTAAAAAGCCAAATCGCCAGCACCGCAATTAACTAGTCATACATCCAAAAGCACAATGGCTGCAACAAGGATTTCTTTGGGCCTGTTTGGCTGCCTTCTCAGCTCAATCAGACTGTATGAGTTCAGTCAGGCTGGTAGGAGCCAGGCTGAGTGAATGCAAAGGGATGTTGTTTGGTTAGTTGTATGAGAGTAAGTAGGCTACGTAGAGATGTTGTTTGGTTGATTGCACTAGAAGAGAAGTGGGGAGACAATTTTAAGAGAGGGATGAAACAAATTAAAAACAAATACTAGAAAATCAATAAAATTTAAAACGAAAATAAAAATTTTAAAAACAAACAATAGGAAATCAAAAATCCAAAAATGAAATTTTTAATCTTTTGAAATTTATATGGCAAGTGTGGTCTAGTTTTGTTCGAAAAAATGTCAGGAATACATAGGTGAAATTGGTTCAGTGATTGAAGATACTAATCAAAAGATATAGCAAAAATTTAGATGAAAATCGAATTGAAAACGCTAATATCATGTTGATGTTAGCGTGCATGCAGCTCAGTTGGAGCCTGGCTCCGCTCATACGGCCGATTTCCACGTTTCCACTGATGCAGGCTAGAGGAGGAATCTTGTATCAGCTCAAACAGGCTCCGAGCAACATGCAGGTAACTAAACACACAAATAAAGCTAGAAGCTGCATCTATGGATGCAAATTTCTATACATGCAGGCAACCAAACAGGCCCTTTATTTTTTTCTGATCTGGTTACAGTACTCCAAAACAAAAGAATACAAACCCTAATGTCTAGCTCTTAATAAACAGGAGACCACCCCATATTTATAATGAGCAACCCTAAAGAGTTTGTATACAACTTCACTTGACCCAACATGGCCCAATATATGCATACAACCCAAAAATCACATATGCACGCGTACGGCCCACCTGCCGCACTCACGTGACTAACCAGCCTTCATGTACAATGTTCTCTAGCCCGAACGTTCCGCATGACATTCTCGACCATCAAGATCTTGATTCCTCCCTGAACCTAGTCCTGAATCTCAGTTCCTCTATGAACCTAGTTCTAATCCCTTCATCGACCACGTTCGCCCTCGAACCACACCTGCACACGAATAAACAACAAACGAATCTGAGCACAAGTCCATGACTTGACTCAAAGTCAATCAATGCAACTACTCACATGAGCGTATTGCATTAAGCAAAACCATTATCATGCTATCACAAGCATGCCAAATAATCATCGGACATAGCATATGCACGAACACCACACATGTCATGATCATAACCACTTTGTAATGCCAATTTTATCATTAAACCAATTTTTCAGCATATGATTTCACAGGTGCCGATCTGATCTGCAGGAAAACTCATGAGCTAGCACCAACCATTTGATTTGTTCCCTTGCTTCAGAAACAGAGGGATTCACCAGCATACGCTAAAGTTCTATGTTTGAGTTCATGTGCCATTTTTTTTTTCATTAAACATTGCAACGGCTGTCCCCTGTAGTCATAAACATAGGAATCCGTGAGCTCGAAGTCTGCTAGATCTGTTACTAAAAGCACCACCTTTTTTTGTTTTTTGTTTTTTTGAAGAAATGAGAGAGAGGTCTCCCGATTTCACTTATTGAAACCACTACAAGTCCTTTACAAAGCAAAAGGAAGACGAATAGAGGAAAACACATCTGTCCAGTTCGCATGCTGCAAAAAGAAGACGAAGAGAGGAAAACAGAGTCTCACAACGTCTTCCGGAATAACAGAGTGTTTGTTGGCGATGGTGGAAAGAGCAAAATAACAGAGCGTTTCGGAACGAATATAAAGCCAACAAAAACATCCTTCAATCCATTAAAGATGACGCCACGGTCTGGATTATCGCGGATACAGCTCACCTAAAAACCCTGGTTGACGGACAGACTTGATCTCTTAACCCTCTTCCAACCTTTCTCTCTTTCTCCTCTTTTCTTTCCCATCCCTTTTCCCTTTGTATAACTCTCCAGGTGCAGTATCCTGCGCCATGTACTCTTCTAATATTATGAATGTAATTGTAATACAAAGACTAGTGGTATATTAATTACGAATTGTGTAAGTGCAGTTTACATCACAACAATAAGGCCATTCTCAATGCATAGTTTCATTTTCCAATTTCCAAGAGTGCCACATCAGTTTTTGTCTAGGTAACTGTGTATCTCAGATTTCATCTAGATGAAACCCTCTCACCTCTCATGAAACTCTCTCTATCTCTCTCTTCATAATTACCTTACCATGTCACCAAATATGATGATGTATCATGTCATTTAATGATAATGAAACTCCCACTGAGGCTATTCCCAGTGCATTGTATCTTGTCACAATATCCAAAGCTGCCATGTCATATGATATTATAGAAGATACAACTATCCCAATGCATGGTATCATGGATTATTTCTTAGTCCCCACAAGATAATTAAATGCTAGATGTGTATGAGAGTATGAATTGTGGGCCACTTAGATGATTCAAGTTTCAATGTCTATGATTTCGTGTCCAAGTGGTATCTTCCTCAAGATACAGCTTTCTTCTCTCCCCTCTTAGCTCTCTTGCCACATCATCAAAAATACTTATGTAGCATGTATTAAATGAGTATGTTACCATGCACTGGGAATAGCCTGAGAATGGCCTAAGGGCAGTCCCAACCCATGGTTTCTATGAGGAGTGTCTAGAGGAGAGAGAAAGCAAGAAACCAATACATAGTTTCCCAACCCATGGTTTCCATGAGTAGTGTCTAGAGGAGAGAGAGAGCAATAAACCAATGCATGCACCACAAACACGCCTTGGTCAGCGCGCAGAAATGTCCAATGCATATTTTGCTAGTTTCTTGCGTCCCTGTACTACCGACCCAGTTTCTTGCATGAGACACGGTTTCTTCTTTTTTCCTTCTCTCCCTTCCTTAATTCCTATGCCACATCAGATTTTTGCTTAGTTGGCAGCGTAATTAATTCTATGGACACTAACTGAGGTGGAGGATTGGGACTGCCCTAATACACCAGCTGCTGCACCAGTTCAGTGCAACAATAAGTGCAGTGTACTCCGGTGTTCAGTGCAACAATAATGCACCAATAATGCAAAAATAATGCACCAGCTGCTGCACCAGTTCAGTGCAACAATAAGTGCAGTGTACTCCGGCGTTCACAATGGGAGTTTCCTTCTCATTTAATGAGCTGACATATCAGCAAAAATGATGACATGACAAAGAAGTTATAAAGAGAGAGAGAGGAGATCGATTTCATCTAGATGAAACTGGGTGCATACTGTTTCCAATGCATTGGAAATAGAATGAAACTCCACTTAGAAGCATTGTTTCATCCTCTCACGCCTTCATATGGAACATTTGATCAAAATACTATGCAACAATTAAATGCTATGGCTAGCCTATGAAACCGCGAAATGAAACTGTGCATTGGGAGATCTTATTTTATTTATCAACTCAAACCCTTTTAGATGATGTGGCACTCCTGAAAACCGTGAAATAAAACTCGCCACTGGGAATGGCCTAAGGGCAGTCCCAACCCATGGTTTCCATAAGCAGCGTCTAAAGGAGAGAGAGATCAATAAATCAATGCATAGTTTCTCAACCCATGGTTTTCATGAGCGGTGTCTAGAGGAGAGAGAGAGCAATAAACCAATGCATACACCACAAACACACCTTGATCAGCGTGCAAAAACGTCCAATCCCGATTTTACTCATTTTTTGCGTCTTGATGCCTGCGCCGACCCAGTTTCTTGCATGAGACACAATTTCTTTGTTTTTCCTTCTCTCCCTTCCTTAATTCCTATGCCACATCAGATTTTTGCTTAGTTGGCAACGTAATTAATTTTATGGACACCAACTGAGATGGAGGGTTGGGACTGCCCTAATGCACCAGCTGCTGCACCAGTTCAGTGCAACAATAATGCAACAATAAGTGCAGTGTACTCTGGACTCTCGCGTTCAGTTTACATCGCAACAATAATGCAGCAGCTGCTGCTCTCCACCTTGCTCTAGACCGACCAGGCACCATCACAAGCGTCCTGCAAAGTTTTCAGCTCGAGATAAGCTATTATTATTTTCATTAAATTCTGATAAGTTTACTATTGCTAGTCATGGTTCAATAAATGAGCTTTTATTTACATCGCAACAATACAGCACAATGCTAGGACAATAATGCAGCAGCTGCTGCTCTCCACCTTGCTTCTCTAGACCAACCAGGCACCATCACAAGCGTCCTGTAAAATCACCTGGCTCGTATGGACACATACATGTTTAGTTCCAGACTTCCAGTATCATCATGTTTTGCATCGCTTGGCTTCGGTTGGATAGTCAATACTCACGTCGACATCATATTCTTTGCGTAAAAATTGCTATCTCGGGTAGCTAGCCTGCCACAGTGAAACAGGTAAGCCATTAGAACTGCTCTTTATGGTATATGGAAACTTGTATCCCGCACAATATTTCGGTTCCTTTCAAGAGAGCGATCGAGCCTTCACCCACCATGCAGTCGAGGAAATTGAACACTGGCTACTGTTCTGCATAGGAAAGCAATTACTCAGACATTCAATTTACGAATTCAATCCTATCTAGCTCCATAAACCATTTTTTAAAATCTAGCTTCTTCGCACATGCACTTACAAAATTAGCCCTTTTTCGGACACCTACTGTATCCAAAGAGCGCGGCAAACTTTCTAGGAACACATGTTACCCGGCTGTAGTTGAGAGGGGCTATTTTTTGAAGTGTTAGGGGCTAGACATGAAAAAATCGATGCTCAGAGACTAGATATATACAGAGTTCTCAATTTACATCGCAACAATACAGCACAATGCAAGGACAACAATGCAGCAGCTGCTGGCCACCTTGCTTCTCTATACCGACCAGGCACCATCACTAGCTTCCTGTAAAATCACCTGGCTCGCATGGACACATTGACGTTTAGTTCCAGTATCATTATGTTTTACATCGCTTGGCTTCGGTTGGATAGTCAATACTCAGGTCGACATTCTATTCGTTACATAAGAATTGCTATCTCAGGTAGCTAGCCGCCGCAGTAATTTTGAATCGATGAGACCACAACACAAGCTGTTTAATATGTTTGCTCCAATTTAGCCTAATTCTTTGAGTGCACCGCCTGGGACTATCTAGTACCTTTTAATTGTTACCTGGTTTGGCTTTGGTTGTGTTGCAGATGGGCGAGGAGCTGTGAACCCAAAGGGGTTGGAGTACTACAACAATCTAATTTATGAACTCCTGAGGTATGGTAATTAGCTACGGTGCATTACAAGCTTTCCTGACCGAGAAACGTACGTTGATCTGTATCGTTCTGACTCTCGCAGGCATACAGCCTCGCGCAACCACATGTCATTCTGATCTTCCTCAGACTCTACGAGATGAATACAACGGCATGCACAGTCCTAGATTCATGTACAGTACTCATAACAATTCACAATAGCACGTGGACATGACCAAATGACTATTTAAACTTGTCAGAATTTTCTCTTTTTTCTAACTCTTGATATATAATGAATTTGAACCTACAATAGTTAAATTTGTCAGAATTTTCTCTTTTTCTAACTCTTGATATATAATGAATTTGAATCTACAATTTTATACATAGGTAGAGTAATTTATGAAGTACATCTATAATTTTTTTTAGAATTTTTCATGACTCTCGTTAGTTGGTGTGCACGGTGTGTACACGGGAAGCCTGTGTGCACAGGATACGTTGCCATATATATATATATTGAAATACCCCAAAAAATTCAAAATCTTTTTTTTGAATTTTATTTGAATTTTCTGGATTTTTTTGCTTTTATTCGAGAGTTTTCCCTTTTTGGAAATTTCCCCAGGCTGGGCCGGGAAGAGGGAAATGGGCTGACGAAATCGTAAATCCAAAAAGGGAAAGCAGGGAAATTTCCAAAAAGGGAAAACTCTCGAATAAAAGCCAAAAAATCCAGAAAATTCAAATAAAATTCGAAAAAAAAGATTTTGAATTTTTTTGGGGTATTTCACCTATGTAGTTTATACTCATGACTAATTGTAGGATGGAAATTACAGAAAATTTAGGAATGCAACCTGCATATATATCGACTTCTTGAGCATGGGCTGTTCCTCTATGTTTGCAAGTGGCATGTATAATTTTGTCACTTGTTTCAATTGTTTGAAAGGCTAACCACCAGCTCATAGAATTCATAACCTTTTTTTTGTACATTCATGCAGTACCATTTCAGAGATCAAGGTACCAGGTGCGCTTTAGATATGAACTCTTGCTCGGTTCATGCAGTACCATTTCAGAGATCAAGGTACCAGGTACACCTGAATTTTTTTTGAATCGAATCGGAAGTTTTTGAATTGAAAGTTTTCTGAGTTGAAACTTTTTGAGTTGCAATTTTCTAATTTGAAATTTTTTGTTTTAAATATTCTAATTTGAAACTTTTAAATTTGAGAATTTTCAGCTCGTACCACAGATATCGAAGTTCAGTGCCACCGTAGAAGACCTAGGCAAGCTACCATGCAAACCTGACCATCCTGCGTCTGTGGGAGAAGTCGTTCCAGGCTGAAGAGCTCCGTTTCAATTTCCGTCTGTGGTGGACCAATCCAGTCACCTCTTCAGCACCACGACCAGGAGACGGGGAATAAAATCTCGGCAAAATCTCAGATATCAGTTACGGACGAGATTCCAAATCCTGGATAAATAAAAAAATAAAAATTTTCAAAATGCTATAGTGACTTTGGGAATCTCGGAGAATTCAGTAAATTTCATCGAGACGTCATTGTTGTGGACCGAAATCGCTACAAAATATACCGTATTTGATGTTTTTAGTTCCGGATTTGAACCGGAATGAGGCATAGGTGAGTTGGTAGGCTCGCTTAGGCCTTAGCATCGCAGACTTTGAGAGATAGCTGGTTCGATTTCGGCCAAAGGCAACCCCATTTTTGGACCATTTACATTCCAAGACTTATAAAGGAGGGATATACAATTATGACAACAAGTTGCCTAGCTCGGTTGGCAGAAAGCTTAGCTTGCATAGAAGAGGCCTTGGGATCGAGTTTGGCCAATTGCAATTTTTTAAAATGACATCCAAAATGAAAAAAAAAGATGTTGACTCCAGGATTTGATCCCAGGAAGTGTAAAATTTTTAGCTAGTAATATCTAGGCATGCCTTCCTTTACCTATCAATATCTCCTATTAAGACAGTAATCACACATCATTCCTCAGATTGATGTTAATCATTAAGATGGTAGTGGTTTGGCTTAGCATGCAAGAGGTCCCGCTTTCGAACCCCTTGTGTCAAAAAATTTTTGCTAAAATAAAATTGAAGTACAAAAGATTTGAACCCATGCCCACTCGACTAATAGCACTTGAACTAGCGCCTTCGACCAACTCACCCACATGCCTTAGTCTTATGAGAGATCCAAGCCTAATTAAAGTAACCCAAGCCAAGCAATGTCAGGAGCCATCTTCACTACCAGAAGCACTGTCACAATTTTTAAAAATTTCTTATGCTTGATCATCATCTAAAAAATTTATGGGAATAAGAACCATCCACAAAAATTTTCAAAATGTTCTAATGTCGTTTGAACCATTTTTCGTTTTGTTCAAATTTGCCTCGGTTCAAAAATTCCGGATTTGAAATTTGCCTTTTGGAATTCATCCGGATTTCTTCCGAAATGACGAGATTTCTCCAAAATTTCGGATTTCGAAGGGTGACAAGATGTGAACCGAAAACAAAATTTAAAACCTTGCTAGGAGACGAGAGAAAGGTGCTCCTCCATTCATCAAGCCAGCCTTGCAGGGGGGCCAGGTCATTTACCATCCTGACAGCGGAGCGTGCCTAACAATCACTGTATTGCTATGATTTAGAGTAAACCGACACACACCACTACAGTACACACATGCGTATGTCTCATACACCACGTCTAGAATGATCTGGGGCGGAGATAAATTCACGACCTCACAAGATTCTCATTGAAGCGTATTCACGTGTGTGTAAATCTTGAGGGATCGAGTGTATGCTCACAAAGGCCACAACTTCACCACTCTACCAAGAAATGGTTCTCTTTTATCTCAGAGAGCCAGTAATATTGTTTTATGCACCGAACTATACATGTTTGCAATTTGTAACCCTAATGCATCTTCGACTTTCACGTGAACAAAATACTATTTTACGTTGCCATTGCAATGTGCAAGCCCAAGTGCCCAACTCTATTACTCCCTCTCCTCGTAAAAGAAAGTTGTTTTGGATATAGATATCATCCCCAAAATAAAATTTTAACCACTTATTTTTATTATAATATATCAATACAACCTAATAAAATTATAATGTTACGAAAGTATTTTTAGACAAATCTACATGTATAATTTTAATGTGTCTAAACTAAACACCCGAAAAGATATTAATAGGCTAAAGATTAGAATATTTGATTGCATGTATTCCAAAAAGGATTTTCTTTTGCAACTGGAGGAGTAATAGTTGAGAAAAATAATGATAAAAGGTGTGCATAGTAGGCATCGGACAATTATCAATGTTCGGAACGAAAAGTGAAAAAAATGAGGTAGCCACCTAGTATTTGTACTGTCAAAATTTGACACTAGTATGTCTAAAATTATCTGGATTGACTATATGCATGACATTAGATTTATCGTTAAAAATAATTTTTTATAAGGAATAATTGGAGGGCCATCGAATTTCCAAATTGAGGAGTGGCAAATATCCAAATGACCCTTTTTATAATGTTATAATCTTATTATTATATATAAAAGAAAAATATAAAATAATGATCAAAGTCAGGAGAACATAAAAGATTAAAAAACGTCGCTTAAAAAACAAATGGGGAGTATGATCCGAAGGCCTTCGACTATGGATTAATAGCAAAAGGGTTAGTACAACTACCGTACAGTTTACAGGAAGAACCCAATGAATAAAACGTTAAAAAAAGGCCCCTGAAACATGAACTGACGACTCTAAAATAAATAAAATCACTACCAAGTCCTTGAGCACTAGGAATGAAAATGGGTCAGATCTTTCCTACCTGATCTATGATCAGATTCGGTCGATCAAGATCAGATTCAAGACCGGATTTGATGATCCGGTTGGATCTGGGACTAGATCCGGATACCTGAATATAGATTCGGGATAGGATTCAGAGCAGCTAATATCTAGTAAATACTAAACGGGATCTGGATATATGAATTTTTCCTATTCGGATATCAACAAAGCCCAGCTTATTTTCATCACGTTTTTTCCATGACATCTTGTTTATATTGACAATTAGTTGTTTCTATTGATTCTCAAGTAGCGTATTTTTTCTATAACATCTATTGGGTTTGATTAGTATATATATAATTTGATTGATATATTATAATTTGCTACTATGGTTATGTTCATATGGTTTAAATTCAACATTTATTACTCTATATATGTGTGTATTATCCATATATTTTTATCCATTTTTGATCTGAATCCGTCACGAATCGAATATTTTTATCTATTTTTGATTTGAATCCGTCACAAATCGAATAACCTAAATTCACATCTATATTTGACTGGTCTGTACTCGATTTCGAATCTGTCAACAAAATATGAATTAAAATACGTAAAAAGCAATATCCATCGTATCTAGAGCACATATAATCTGGCGAAGTGGCAAGTTTTCGTAAGAAAACTCGTCACCCACGAGGCTGACAATAACAACAAAATGGATGACATATTGCCTTCGTTAAAATGCATGTGCTAGTCTGCAACCTTCACCCGCCACCATCCAGACAAGGAAATCAAACACTGGCACTGTTCTGCACAGGCAAACGAGTACTCCGGCATTCAGTTTACATCGCAACAATATGTAGCCGCTGCTGCTCTCCACCTTGCTTCTCTAGACCAGGCACCATCACAAGCTTCTTTAGATCGCGCACAAGCACTGTGAGATCAATCAAAGGAAGGAAACCATAGTAGCAACAATAATGCAACAATAAGTGCAGTGTACTCTGTACTCTCGCGTTCAGTTTACATCGCAACAATAATGCAGCAGCTGCTGCTCTCCACCTTGCTTCTCTAGACCGACCAGGCACCATCACAAGCGTCCTGCAAAGTTTTCAGCTCGAGATAAGCTATTATTATTTTTATTAAATTCTGATAAGTTTACTATTGCTAGTCATGGTTCAATAAATGAGCTTTTATTTCATGCATAAATGTTGGATATGACATTTTAAAATTTTAAAATTGAGGTTCTAGTGTATTCTTGAGATTATCCAGAATTTATACATTTTATTGAGTTAAGATTTTATTTTTTTATTCATCTATTACTTGTAAATATTTTTCCAATGAAGCAAAAATAAGAAAAATCCAGAAAAATTCCGAAAATTCAGAAAAAGCATCAATAAATATAATTTAATTTTGAAATTTAATTTTTTACTTAATTTTAATTTTTGGGATGTTACAACAAGCGTCCTGTAAAATCACCTGGCTCGTATGGACACATGGATGTTTAGTTCCGGTATCATCATGTTTGGCATCGCTTGGCTTCGGTTGGATAGTCAATACTCACGTCGACATCATATTCGTTGCCTAAGGGCCTGTTTGGTAGAGCTCCCTCTGATTCTGATTCTCTGTTAGAAGTGATTCTCCAAGAGAAGTGATTCTGTCGCTAAAAGTGATTCTCTAACGAATCCATAGGATAAACTCTATGGAGAAACCGACTCTTTGTTGGGTGTGAATCAGAGAAGCAGCTTTTTCACTCGGCCCTAGTTCATTTCGGAGAATCACTTCACGGGAATCACCCTGGGAGCGATTATCAGAAAACTGCTATTTGGCAGAGCTCCACAGATTCACTTCGCAGAAGCTAGGAGTAGAGCTCTGCCAAACAGGGCCTAAGAATTGCTATCTCGGCTAGCTAGCCTGCCACAGTGAAACAGGTAAGCCATTAGAATTGCTCTTTATGGTGTATGGAAACTTGTATCCCGCACAATATTTCGGTTGCTTTCAAGAGAGCGATCGAGCCTTCACCCACCATGCAGTCGAGGAAATTGAACACTGGCTACTGTTCTGCATAGGAAAGCAATTACTCAGACATTCAATTTACGAATTCAATCCTATCTAGCTCCATAAACCATTTTTTTAAATCTAGCTTCTTCGCACGGGCACTTACAAAATTAGCCCTCTTTCGGACACCTACTGCATCCAAAGAGCACGGCAGCTTTCTAGAAACACATGTTACCCGGCTGTAGTTGAGAGGGGCTATTTTTTGAAACAAAAAGAAAAAGTGTTAGGAGCTAGATATGAAAAAATCGATGCCTAGAGACTAGATATATGCAGAGTTCTCAATTTACATCGCAACAATACAGCACAATGCAAGGACAATAATGCAGCAGCTGCTGCTCTCCACCTTGCTTCTCTAGGCCGACCGGGCACCATCACAAGTGAAACGAACCTCATTTTAGCGTAAAATACCAAAATGAGAATCTGATGTGCATTCAGTACTAGTCCTTGGATCAGTAGCTAGTACGCACATTTACAACAATTGGAATCACAACCATATATCATAATGTTGATGCGGAAGCTAATCACACATTGTATTTATACAAATCAGAGTAAATATTCATAGCATAGGAGAAGCAAAATCTTATAGTGTGCCTATCCAACCCTTAGACAACTGACACGGCATAAATCCCTAGAAAGATCGTTTGAATTGAATTTCCCACAACCTGCGACAAAAGGTATTCTTTGAAGCTTTGCAATTACCTAAAACAACATAATAAAGCAAGGTTGAGTATTTTCGTACTCAGCAAGACTTAATGTGGTATTTGCAAATGCAATAATGCAAGTTAAATCAAAGGAGGCTTCTAGGTTAAATTTGCGTAATGCAGAATTTAATTTGTAAATCAATTTGCAATTTCTCAAATGGAATTTGTAAGAACAAGTTTGCTGAATAGAAAGTAAGTAAAGCATAAATACTCACAGCACATCATGAGCATTGAATAATCCAATAATCTAGTAATCCAATAATCAAATCCATAATCCAATCATGCTATAACCATTCCTTGCCAACATGTGGTAAAACCATTCATCCAATAATCCAAATCATGAAATCCAACAATGTCAGTCCGCTGACATAAAATCATAACCAGTTCAAAATAAGTTCAAACCAAAACCCATTTTTGGTTAATACCAAAATCTTACATTAGAATGACTTCACCAAATGCCCATGATCGCGGGCGTGGCCAATCGATTAGATTTACGCTCTCAGAGGTGTACAACTTTACCCACAAGTAATGATCAACTCTTTGTGCAGCGCAATTAGCACACTTCCTTTGGTGTGCCGTAGAGCGATCATACAGAATACTTACATTACCTAGACATGATTTTACACCAGCCCAGTGACATTAATCATTGCTATGGAGAAGAAACATAAATAGCGTCCTATTATTCGGTCCTTAATCTGACACAAGCAATACTCCCCCTACACTACGTACAATCCGCTTGTACATCTGGCTATTGCCAATAATTGCCCATATCAAAATCATAGTTTTGTTTCGGATTTTTAACAAAAATATCAGTAACCAACAGTATCATATCCAAACACATTTTTAATTTTTCAAGAAATAATTTTTGATCTGTTCATCTTCATCGTTGATTCTAAATAATGACTAAGCATGGTTATTAAACCGCATATACCCAAAGTGACATTATGTATTGTCTATCTTTATTCTATGGTTATCAAGGTTCACATGTTCTTACTCATCAAGGAAGTTCTATGATACAACAGGTATACCTACCAGTACCATAAAATAGCGAATTTACTGAAAATAAACACACACATAAAATCATTTGTTAAACAAAAGGAAAAATTAAATACTGGGATCAATATGATCCCATTATCAAGGAAGTTCACATGTTCTTATTCGGGCATTCTGTGTACGAATTCAATCCTATCTAGGTCCATAAACCATTTTTTTTTAAATCTAGCTTCTTTGCATGTGCACTTGCAAAATTGGCCCTCTTACCGTCACCTACTGCGCCTGAAGAGAGCTTTGAGGGAACGTGTTGCCCTGCGGCGTTGGAGAGGGGCTATTTAAAAAAAAAAGTGTTAGGGACTAGATATGGAAAATCGATGCCCAGAAACTATATATGCAGAGTTCTCAATTTTCATCGCAACAATACAGCACAATGCAAGGATAATAATGCAGCCGCTGCTGATCTCCACCTTGCTTCGCTAGACCAGGCACCATCACAAGCTTCTTTAGATCGCGCACAAGCACTGTGAGATCAATCAAACAAAGGAAACCATAGTAGAGGAATGGAGGCGACGGTGGTGAGCGTGGGCAAGTCCGTGCTGGATGGAGCGCTTAGCTACACCAAATCCGCCGTCGCGGAGGAGGTCGCTTTGCAGCTCGGCGTCCAGCGTGACCATGCTTTCATCAGCGAAGAGCTAGACATGATGATGTCTTTCCTGACGGCCGCGCACGAGGGGCGAGGGGAGGACAAGGTGTTGAAGACCTGGGTGAAGCAAGTCCGGGACGTGGCCTACGACGTCGAAGACTGCCTCCAGGATTTTGCCGTCCATCTGGAGAAGCCCTCACGGTGGCGCATACCTCGCACGCTGCGAGAGCGCCGCCGCATCGCTAAGCAGATGAAGGAGCTGAGAGCCAGGGTGGAGGACGTGAGCCAGAGAAACCAGCGCTACCACCTCATCAAGGACCCTACCTCCAAGTCTGCCACCGCTGCTGCGCAGTCTATCAGCAGAGCCAGCGCGACCATGTTTGGAATCGACGAAGCAAGGCGTTTCGCGAAGCAGGACAAACCAAAGGAGGATCTTGTCCAACTGATCAACAAGGGGGACAAGGACCTTAGAGTGATCGCAGTGTGGGGAACAGGTGGTCATGTTGGGCTGACGTCGATAATCAGGGAGGCCTACGAGAATCCAAATATAAAAGGGAAATTTCCATGCCGAGCATGGGTCAGGGTGATGCATCCTTTCAATCCGAAAATCTTTGTCCAAAGTTTAGTGAAGCAGTTTAACGCACCCGTTGGGGTTGACATTATGTTGGAGACGGAGAAGACAGAACGAGATTTGGCTCAGGAGTTGAACAGATATGTCAATGAGGAGAGTTTCCTGATTGTGCTTAATGATCTGTCCACCATTGAAGAATGGGACCAGATTAAAGCATGCTTCGTAAGCAACAAGAAAGGGAGCCGAATCATAGTGTCGACAGCGCAAGTTGAAGTTGCAAGCTTATGTGCAGGGCAAGAAAGCAGAGTATCAGAGCTCAAGGAGTTGTCTGCTGATCAGACCCTTTATGTTTTCTACAAGAAGGTAATAACGAAACTTCATATTGAAAAATATACCCACTACATCATTATATTCCAACTCAAAACACCATCAAAATCTATCTATTATATTAAAGGTGGAGGAGGTGCCGATGTGTGGCAACGTGGAGTCAGTGGTCGTGGCGCCGGCGGCTAACGAGGAGAGGGCGATCGTGGTGTACAAGCCCGCCGAGGCCGCGCAAGATCCTGCTTGGCCCGCTCCGACCGGGTGTTCCTCTCCGCGTCAGCCCCGAATGAATCACGGGCTCAAGAGTACGTGCCTTCTCCTCCTCCTCCTCCCCCTCGTCCTACTGGCTAATTCTGCTAGAGAATTGCTGATCTCTCTGAATTACGCATTTAATTTGGGTTAATTTTGACCGATGCTGGAACTGCATGAATTGTTCCAGTTTAATTGTTCATGTCGTGCGGCCCGTGAGCTTTCGATTTCACTCAATTGTGATGTCTCCAACCACTGGAATCACTGAAACTGATCAGGAAGTTGATTTGACCATGCAGACACCATGGTGCAAAAGGCGAGCAAACACCGGGTGCTGTTCGAGGAGCTACCCGGGAACGAGAGCTCCAACCTGGCCATGGTCACATGGGCGCCCTCTCAATCCAAGTCAGCCTCTACGGCCTCGGCTACGGTGACTGAGATGAGGGACGTGGAGGACAGCGAAGGCATGTCCATGGAGGTCGAGCAAGACAGGTGCGATCAGCTCGCGACTGCCGGCCCCGCGCAGGGTGAGGCGCTCCACCAGTTACCGCAGCACCGCATGGTACGTACAGCAGCTGCTCCCCTTTTGTCTCTTCGGGTGGGGCCAAAAAAGAAGATAAATCCATCTATTATTATAGCTCAAGGAGAGTTGTTAACAAAAAAAAAGAAAAGAAAAATAGACTAGAAATTCTCAAAAAAAGTAAAACATCTAGCTTTTAATCTGATAAATCCTAACTAAGTTGAACTTAATAGCTATTGGATATTATTATTTAAAGAAAAAATCTAACTGTCTATTAATCTACCAGACCCAAAAAAATTGCTTAGATTGAGAAGAGTCTATGTCAAGTACAATATTAAAAAAATATAAATTCGAAATAAGCTCGTGAAGAGCTACAAAGAAAAAAGAGCAATAAGTTAGAAATTCTTACAAGAAAAGCAAAACAACTAGATGAATTCTAACTAAGTTGAACTATAATAGCCACTGGATATTATTATTTAAAGAAAAAATCTAGCCGTCTATCTACCGGACCCAAAAAAATGCTTAGATTGAAAAGGGTCTATGTGAAGTACTGTGGAGTACATGGACCCTAGGTATCCGCAGGGCAGGCCCGTGAGGCCCACTCGGAAGGGGATGAGCCGAGCCGACTGCATAAAGACGGACACCACCTGGGCTGCTTCCAACGTCCGCAGCAAGGAAACCTTGAAGATAACAACTGACCTTGATTAGGTAGGCTATGATTGTAATCCTGGCCGTTACTGTGCTTAGCAGATAGGGATAGAGACATGATCTCCATCTTGTAACCGATCAGGATTCTCCTTTGTAACCGTCCCTCTCTGCTATATAGGGGGGGAACATCAGCATCAGATCATTAGCATTAAACTAGTCTCACATAATTCCAGAGTATAGGACTAGGGTATTATCTCCCCCACGAGAGCCTGAACATATATAATTCTTGCGTCTTGTGCTACCATCAAGTTTGGATCTAACGCCTAGCCCCGTTTTCATTATTGCCGACATCAAACGTCGACAGTTGGCGCGCCAGGTAGGGGCTACGTTAGGATCAATCTCGACAAGCTCGATGGCGATTTCCATCAGAGTTGTCGTCACCTTCGTGCTCGGCCAGGTCTTCCGCTTCGGGAGCCTGGACTTCGTCACCAACAATCTCGGCAAACTCACTCTTTCGGATTCGGACTAGTTCCAATCTGAGAGAGGCGTCATTGCTCCTTAGAGTGATCGCAGTGTGGGGAACAGGTGGTGATGTTGGGCTGACGTCGATAATCAGGGAGGCCTACGAGAATCCAAATATAAAAGGGAAATTTCCATGCCGAGCATGGGTCAGGGTGATGCATCCTTTCAATCCGAAAATCTTTGTCCAAAGTTTAGTGAAACAGTTTAACGCACCCGTTGGGGTTGATGTTATGTTGGAGATGGAGAAGACAGAACGAGATTTGGCTCACGAGTTGAACAGATATGTCAATGAGGAGAGCTTCCTGATTGTGCTTAATGATCTGTCCACCATTGAAGAATGGGACCAGATTAAAACATGTTTCGTAAGCAACAAGAAAGGGAGCCGAATCATAGTGTCCACAGCGCAAGTTGAAGTTGCAAGCTTGTGTCCAGGGCAAGAAAGCATAGTATCAGAGCTCAAGGTGTTGTCTGCTGATCAGACCCTTTATGTTTTCTACAAGGTAATAATGAGACTAAATATTGAAAAATATACCGAATGCATCATTGTATTTGAACTCAAAACACCATCAAAATCTATCTATTATATATTAGAAGTCGAACACAGATATTTTAGAGTTGCTAAGACAAAATACCATAGAAATTCCCAAAAAAAATTTGACCCTTAATTTGATGGATCCTACCACTAAGCCCCATCTGACCATCTTGGGAGTCCTTTCTCTCTCTTATTTAATCACTTTATTAAGCCCATATTAATCTAGGCCCAGAAATTATATACAAAATTATTTTTTTGAAAGGAAATGGCAGGAGCTTTGACTTGCATTAAAGGAAGATAGTCATTAGTACAGCAGAAAGTTAATTAATAGATCGGTTAACAGTCTCTTGGGGGGGGGGGTAGATGAAACAACAGAAAGGTGGCGAAAAGAGCGAAACTCCTATTCCGCCAAAACGGAGCCCTGTGTGTCATCCTTGGAGAGCCCTCCTTTTAACTGAACGCACCTAAGGCGATGTAGCAAGCGCCTGGGCCCATCTATGAATATCGGATACTTATTACAGCCGCCCTTCGACTACGAATATCATCAACAGCGGCATCGGCGACGGAGTCCACAGATCTGTAGTGGTTATTGAAAATCCTGCCATTCCTCTCCTTCCAGAGGTTCCACGCTACATACATAAAGGTGTCGTCTGCCTGTCTGCGATATTGGTGGCTGATCGTGGCACGGATTGATCTCCACCAGGTTGCTATGTCTGGCTGTACCATAGATGGTTAGGAGTGGGCATTTTTAAACCGAAACCGAATTACTGAACCGAACCAAACCGAACCGAATTAACCGATTATTTCGGTTTATTCGGTTTTCGATTTTTGGTTCTGTTTTTGTTTTGATATAATTCGGTTTTCGGTGTTCGGTTCGGTTTTTCGCTTCAAAAACCAAAATAACCGAATAACCGAATAGTGCATATACAATACTACTTTTATAATATTCTTCCTAAAGCTACTAAATAATTCTCGTGTTATAATACATTTATGCATATGTTTAGTATATTCATATGTTCTATTAGGCGTATATTGTAATGACATATGAATATTGTGTGGGTTTATCCATACTTTGTGTTACAATATGAGAAGGACTAAATCTAATCTATCTAGTGTTATTCATATTTCGGTTAACCGAAAAATCGAATTAACCGAACTAAAATATTTTGGTTAATTCGGTTCGGTTTTTTATTTTTGGTCGAGAAATTCGGTTTCTAGTTTTCAAAAACCGAATTATTTTAAAACCGAAAAAACCAAAAAAACCGAATGCCCATCCCTATAGATGGTCGGTTGGCGACGAAGCTTATATTCATGCAGAGGAAAACCTTTCTCCAGACCTGTTTTGCGAATGAACAAAACAGGATGAGGTGTCTGGTTGACTCTGGCTCTAGTCCGCACATCGCACAAAGCGTGGTATGCGGCCATCCTCGGAGAGCCAGTCTATCAGCTGTGAGAATCCTATCCTGTAGGAATAGCCATGTGAAGAATCCGCATTTCGCTTCAGCGTCTACTTGCCAAATCATCTTGTAGTTGGGGTCTGGAATGGCGCCAATAAACTGTGCCCTGTAAGCTGTCCTGCGCAGTAGTTGCTATGTCTGCGCCCATTTCAAGAGATGCTGCTCTGCGTGTGCTCGGTAAAGGTGAACTCAGAAAAGTGCTCGCTAAAATCGTGACAAACTCTTGGATCTGCGCGGACGAGGATATCCGCCGCAGCGGTCGCTGAAAGCATCTAGGCCCCCATGTGTTTAAGGTTTTGGTAATTAATGACAATCAAGGCTAAAAGACTAACGTTGTTTGCATGAGTAAGTTGAAAACAGGAAAATCTATTCTTCAAGGGATGTCGGATTGTCACAAGTACAAAAAGGAAAGAGTACGCACCAAAGAAGCAAAAGAAATAAAGGTATAAAATTTTAAGGATATTTTTCTAGTCATTTTACCATCTCGGAGTTGGAAGAAAAGATCGAATTATTAGAATAGTTGCCGTACTATTAAGAGGGACTTGATTGGGGTCTTGAACCTTAAATGTGCATCTAATATCACTACTACAGAAATCATTTGTACAGGCGGTTGGTAACCCATCTTCACAGGCGTTTTTGCACCCGCCTATAACTGAAGGTCTGTGTAAATCGGTATATTTGCACATGCGTTTTTAAGTGCCGCCTGTAAAAATCATCTGTACAGGCGGTCTGCTTAAGAAACCGCCTGCACAAATGCTTATTTGTACAAGCGGTTTCTTAAGCAGACCGCCTGTACAGATGATTTTTGTACAGTCAGGTGGCTTAAGCACCCGCCTGCATAAATAAGCATTTTCACAGGCGCGGGCTTAAGTCCGTCACTTTGTCTGATGCAGAGAATCTTTTTTTAATATTGTTATGTTAATTATATTATAATATTAATAAATGCATACATTCTATCAATCACATCACTGTTCAGTACAAATCCATACATAAGAATGACAAGGTTATATATACCAATCACATATAAATCATTATTGCATTATGTATATATATACAAGGTTATATATACCAAGCACATATAAATCATTATTGCATTATGTATATATATACAAGGTTATATACACAAGGTTATATATACTCCTCTGATATTCTCCTTGTAAAACTCTCCAGGTGCGGAGATCTGCGCCATGGACTCCTCTGATATTCTTATCAAATATAAATTACAGCCCTACTGTCTTTCAAAAAAATATATATACATCAGTGTTCACGGCCCGTCTATCCTCGTCTCCCAATTACAAAGTTTATAATGCTTCGCCACTTCACCTCCCGAGTAAAAGAAACTACCTCTCTCATGGATGAGTTCACGACGAATGAACTGGCACATGTCCTTTTGCACATTGCAAAGGTCATCATCAGTGAGTGCCAAAGTGGTCTTTGCAATCTTCACCTGCGATAATAAAGTAGGCAATAAAGAGGTTAAATAATAGTAAAATCGAGAATCAGATAATAAATAATCTTGAATCACCAATTTGTATAGGCTTACGTCTTGGGGGTTGCTTCTGTACCTCCCGTTGATCCTAAGGAACTCGCAGACGTAGTATCCACAAAGAACACTGCCTGGAGGTTGCTTGTGGCACTTCAAATCAAATAATAATATATGGAATTAGTACAGTTGGTTACTAGTGCAATTATGTTGAAGCATTACAAGTGTCTTCTTACCCATGGGTGGACATAGCAAAGCATCTTATTTGGCCCATTCGCAGGATCATGTTGCCCCCCTTTTTTGGTCGTGTAATTCTTGAAAGCCCTACTCGAATGTCAACAACAACAAGTAACTATCATATCATAAAACAAATTACGTTATGTTATGTATGTTTGTGTATATATATTTCTTACGATTTAAGACGGGTGAATTCATTGTAAGATTCGGTGGGGTTCGATGAGTCAAGGACCATAGATCTCGCTTTCGCTTGCACAAAGATGAAACAAATGAAGTGATCGCTGCAACGAAAACTTATGTAAGTTTCACGAGTGATTATGGTGCAAACTAAACTTTTAGCAACGATTGACGAATGAGAAGATTACTTAAAATTGTAGGAGCCATTATGACGCCCTTGTCTTGCATCCGAGCATTGCTTTTGATATGTATAGCCCCACATCTACTTGGCGATCTCGGATCGTGGATCGCCGCTTTTCTTCTATCTCTGTTTCCGTCATCCCCTTATCCTTCAACTCCTTTTCATTAAGTACAGCTCTTAAGCTCGGCTAGCTAATCCGTGCGGGGTCAAGGAACCCGACACGTTTTCCCATCTGTTTAGCATCGTTATATTGCATTCTACACAGAAGACAATGGTCAATGCGCCAATTTATATGCTGAATGCTGGGAAACATGACATTTTGACAAATATCATATTTTGGCAAAATACATCTTGTTCGATAGATTTGGCAAAAGTTAACTTTATTTAAAAGGAAAAAACCACTAAAATCGGCCAACTTACGATTTAGTGAAAATTATATGGATTTCGCCAATTTTGAATGATCTAACAAGCCATTACTATAAAGAGGAAATCAACTTGGCACTCAATCGCTATACATTTGGGGTTTTTTTATTATGCTATCAAAATGCAATATAATGATATGTTGTTATAATTTGTTATATCGGCACTTACTACTGCAAGAGCCGATATAACAATGTAGGGGTAGGTCAATGGCCAACTTACAAGCACCACACGCTGATCAAGTTGATGTCGAGTTTTCCAAAACGGAACATCTGTTGCAAGTCACCAAAATCGATCCAGACGTAGGAAGTATCCTCGTGTTTGTAGGCATCTGGAGGGACAGCGGCTTGAATGACCTTCACCCCAAGATGAGATGCCCTCAAGTACCAGTCATGGAGTCTCTTCAACTCCCATGGTCCTTCGTTGATCTACTCCATGGGGAGAAATGGCTTGCCATGCTCAAAAGTCTCTAGTGAAGGCATGGTCTGTACCCGAATGGAGTTGGCACTCCTCTTTGACATGGTGGTACTCCGTTGATTGCAATCTACTTCTTTGTTTTTCTTTGCAACCAACAACATCGCCGAAGATGAGGCGCGTTGTGTTGAAGGCACCGGCAACGGAGATGCGCGCTGTGGTGAAGGCGCCGCCGGTGGAGAAGATGCGCGCTGTGGTGAAGGCGCCGCCGGTGGAGAAGATGCGGTTTGTGGTGTAGGCAATTTTGGAAGAGGTAGGATGTCTTGACTTGCTGCTGGCGTCTCTGACCTCTCTTGTATCAATGCAATATCTTCCTTGGGCTATACAATAAATGACCCAACTGCATCTTGGATGGTCTCTACGTCATCAGGGGTGCTGAATGGTAGCTTCCACAAGCCAAGGCACGGAACAAGCATGATGTCCACTTGCACCTTTGCGTGACCAATCGGGACAGGTTAGTTGTGTATCACAGTGCCCGGATATGCCATGCCCTCCGCAAGCTCGACGACCAAGCCCCTTGCTCCGGATGTGCCTGAGCTTGCACTTGGTTGCCTCTGTGATATCATCCACAGGATATCGAGGCGTTGGGATTGGCGCGACCCGACGCCATCTCGAATGCGGTCGGGCTCGGGTTGTCAGCCGACCGTGCTTCTAACGCCCTTTCCGCCTCCTTCTCTTCCCACAGTCTTAAAAACTCTTATTGGGACAGTTGTCTTATTGTATCAGCCATAGTCCTCTTATATCTTTGACGCGACTTGTATTGGTCTTGATATTTCGGGAACCCATGCTTGAAGTCCACTCGACTTTCGACGCCACAAGTGCGACCTGGGTGTTCCTTAGTTCCCAACGCTGTCGTTAGGTCGTCATTCTCCCTGTCTGGCATGAAAGATCCCTCCGCTTGCTCGTGCGAGATCTTCTGCGGCTTGGCTTAAACTTCCAGACC
The DNA here is from genome assembly GCA_036346375.1 of Guadua angustifolia. Taxonomy (NCBI): domain Eukaryota; kingdom Viridiplantae; phylum Streptophyta; class Magnoliopsida; order Poales; family Poaceae; genus Guadua; species Guadua angustifolia. The sequence goes on along the minus strand of CM070514.1, from coordinate 39,022,973 downwards.
GCAGGTCCACCGTGCTTTTGCGACCCTTCTTGCTGTTGGGTTGGCGAGCTAGGACCCAATTTCTACCTCACTCGCTACAGCTCGTCAATGGGTTCTCTATCCCAGTACGGGCTTCCTCTTCTTCTTTACTCCTCCACTCAACAATCTTAGGGGCATACCCACCGTGCCTGTGTGATGGGGGTACTTGTTCTTCTTCATGAGGGCACTGTACACCTCGCCGGTGCTACGGCTTCACTTGTGGTCTTCTGCCGGACAAACTCCGCCCATTCACCCACGGTGATTTTTCCATATTTCTGGAATGGTGTCCTCTCTGTCTTCACAAAGTACTTGTTCAGCTCATACCTCCAGTTCCGGAAGCTCTTCTCCATCACGTCCAAGGCATTCTTCTTAGCGATGGCCTCATACTTTGGGGGGAACCTTATGATTTTCTGCAGCTCGGTCCACAGGTGCGCCTTTGTCACGTCGTCCAACTTTGTCCAGTTATCAATCGTGATGGAGACATTGTCCTTGACAAGACAACCGCAGCTATTTTAGAACTTGGATAGTGCCTCACGAGGTGCTAGGGGCTCTCCTAAAGGACCGACCTCCGTGATATACCAAGTCCTCGCGCAGAACTTGTTCCTACTTCGCCGTCTGCTGCTTATGCGAGGTCGTGGTTGTTGCAACAGAGAATCCACGGGAACATGCCCGAGGTATCTTCAATTACCTCTTGAACTCGCAGCTAGTCGGTGTGATCGCCTTTCGGCCTCTTCATAGAAATAAACACGAGGAATACGCAAACATAAGGAAATGCAATTATGTCCACGCCAAGCTACAAATAAAACAAGCTCACTCTTCTTAATACCTCTTCATTGGGATTGTAGTCGAGTCGATTTCCCACGCCGCCGTTCGGGTCGTGGGCATGGAACCGGCTAAGGCTCTTGTATGATGACGAGGAACCATCATTGCCAAGGACAATGATGGGCTTGGTGTTCTTTCCACGCGTGCTCGATCATCCTTCTCGGACAAGTCTTGTCGCCTTAAGCATTGCCCTCCTCTTCGTGGCAAGATATTACCCGAGCTCGCAAGGTGCTCTTACGCGCCTTCTTGGCGAGCAATTCTTTATCTCCCATCTTACTACAAAGCAGTTGCCATTATAATTGCCATTACAAAAGTAATTAGCATCTTTGGCATTAACGAGAAATTTTGGACTAGTAATTAGTCCAAAAATACTACTAATTCTGCAACAAAACCGCCATTCTGGTAAGGCAAGAGAAGCCATTGAAAAGCTACTAAACATGGTAAAAATTTTTGGCATTGGGATAGATATCCCCCCCCAATTCTTCGAGAAAATGTGGATATATAGGAAAGGAATCCAAATCTGTCGAATCGCTCATGTTATGATCTTCTACATCCTAGGTCTCCGTGTTCCGTCATCTGGCTTATGTTCTTCATGTAGCATTCAGATCGAATGACTCTATGAAATTAAGTCGATACTTCCACATATTATGGGTAACGTAGGAGACATCCCTATTTTCCCCGGGGGTCTTAATTACCACTGCTTAGCTTTCAATTCGGCTTTCACCATCAAATTAAATGTGAATAACCCGTTCTCCTCTCTTTGAAACAAGGGACGCTTTCGGTTCTGTGAAATATGAATCAGAGACTAAATCTTGATATACCTCAGAACAATACATTCTTGTTACCACGAGATGTATTGGCCGCTACGGATCATTTGATTGGAATGAAATTTGGAATAGGTATACTTGACGATGACGATATGAATCACTTGAAAAATAAACGTATTCATTCGGTTGCAGATCTGTTACAAGATCAATTCGGACTGGCTCTTGATCGTTTACAACATGCGGTTCAAAAAACTATCCGTAGAGTATTCATACGTCCATCGAAACCGACTCCACAAACTTTGGTAACTCCAACTTCAACTTCGATTTTATTAATAACTACTTATGATATCTCAAAAGAATTGCTCTATGTTCTGCAAGAAGACTATATCGAACTTACGAGCAAGAATTGCTCTATCAATCACCATCTACTTTAGACATATCTTCCAAAACTTTTTTCACAAAGATAACAAGATATAAGGGTGGTCGGATGCACTTACCTTGCTAGGCCGAGTGAGGCGGCAGGGAGGCGTTGGCAGGGGAATTGGGGCTTCGGCAGTTGATGACCTGGCGAAAAGTTCGTCGGAGGAGTGAGGCCGCGGAGAGGTCACCGAGCGAGGCGATGTGGACGAAGGGGGCGACGGCGCAGCAGACGGTAGTCGTAGGCGCGAGCCCACGGAGAGGTCACCGAGCGCGTCGGAATGGTTGTCGGAGGCGCGAGCCCGAGGGGATGTCACCGAGGGAGGCGGCGTGGAGGCGTCGACGGGGGAAAATTGGCTTTGCTGCGGCTTTGGACGGGGGGAGCAATTTGATCTCCTGCCTAGAGATTTTAGGGGTTAGGAATTTCCACAGGCGGTGCACAAGATTTTCACAGGCGATTCCAACGATTTCTACAGGCGGCTTCGTACATCAGGCGAGACGATTCCACAGACTGGATGGTTTGTCCATAGTTTGGGGGAGAGATTTGGTTATTTGCCACTTTAAACATGTGGCTTCACAAAATTGCCACTGGATCTACATTTCATTGACTCATACGGTCCCATATTTCATTGGCTCAAGTGGCATCATATCCAAAAGGTCAAATCTTTAAGTGGCAAATAGACAAAAAAGCCTTCGAAATGCGACCTCTCCCAATAGTACAAAGAACTACTCGTCTGTGCTTGGACTAGTACCAAAAAGATCGGAGCCAGAGCTGGAGTCTTCCCTATCAGCATTGCGCTCAACACCGTCGGCGTCAGGCTCGTCGAGGTTCTCCTCCTATGACTTTGTAGCTTTAGTCTCCTCATCAGGGGCCTATGAACCTGTTGGTGAAGGGGTCGGAGCAATCGCTGGTCGCCCACAAGGGGTCCGATGGGCCTGTCTGTCAGGCTGCATCGCAGTTCAGAGGTCGATCCACAACACCGTGACGCTAATATTCTCTCGTGATTTGAGTAATCATAGCAGGTGTGTTGAGTCCGAGATCGATGTTCAGACATGCCGACGCAGATGTTATCCTCATCGTGGGCCTCGAGGGCATGAGGTGAACTCACAGGAGCACACTCGGAGGCAATGACTGGATCGTCGTCAACTTGAGGAGTCGGCACCGCATCGATAGGTGCAGAACTCAACGATACTACACTCTGAGCGGCCATCTCGTTAGTCATGTCAGCATGCACGGACGTATGTTCGGTCTCAGTCGAGCACGGGGCAGGCATGGTCGATGTGGGTGCATCCGCTAAAGTAGGTGGAGTAGTGGACAACGGAGCGGATGCCTTATCACCGACTGGTCTGGAGAACATCCCTGTCAAGACCGTAGGAGCTGGTGGGAACGTGGACACGGGAGTGGGCAGGAAGCCCCCAACAGAAGCAAGTGGGTTAGCAATGCCGGTAGCAGGAGGTGGAATCGAGGTGGGGCTCAGTCATGTAAGACCAATCGCATTGTACAACCGACCAAAGCAAACTGAGAAGAAAGTGAACATCCGAGCCATTTGCATCGAGTGTAGCAAAGCCGCCGGGTCGTCTCACGATGCAACCTCATCTCCTCTAGTAATTGGGTCTGTGTCTCCCATTTGTTGGGCAATTGAAGTCGCCGAGACTTCGCAACTCAACAATCGGCAAGTACGTGAGTAAGCCCGAGGGCCGAGAAACAAGCCGCAGCACCGGTGTCACGTCAGAGCTACCGATGGTGCAACCGAGTCGTCTCGGTCCTCGTGCATGAGCCTGATCCACCTGCCTCGTGGTCATGGGCTTGGACTGGTGGAAAGTACTCAGGGTCTTCCTCCTCATCGTCGTCGTCATCCCAGTCAATATCAATGATCCGCGCCAACCCAGCATGCTCCTTAGCCTCTGCTAGTGCCTGGTCCTCCCCTTGAGCAGTCTCTCTCTGTTCCTCAGGTATCTGCTCCTGAGCCCTCCTCATGGAACGCTGTCCTCTGCATCTGTCGTCAAGAGATGGAGGCATGTACTGATGAAGACGAACTCGCCCTTCCAGGTACTCACGATGCTCGTTTGGAGTGAAGGTACTGCATATGTAAGAAATTATATGCGCAAATGGTTGTTGTCTGGCCAAACTCATAGCATCTGCAATAGCATCTTCAATCTCACAAATGATAAAGTCGAGAATGTCGAACGGCTCGTGAGATAGGATCGAATAAAGTAGCCACTCATCGCAAACTAGTGATCGCCTCAAGATTCCCAATCCTCAAGAATAAAGGACTTCTCAAAGCCATGTGGACCGCCTTTGCCTCAGGAGTGAGACGGTCCGATGGCGAAGGGATCCAACGGAAGGCCATTGGAATGTAGTTTAATCTGGTTATCTGTTGGGAAACACCCTCCGCCTTAGCACGACGAGGCAAGGTGTCTTCGTCGATACACCACCGATGCAAAGTTCGAGCCTCCTCCTCAAAACCAAACAACTCAAGCAAAGTGGACTCAGACACCCTCCGGGGTTCTCCGTCAGGCATGAACTGAATATATCTGTGTTCGGGTCGATCCAAACGTGGCGTAGAAGTCTCGACCCACTTTTCCACTACTGTGTCGAACTCATCAACAACCGTAAGACCTTCAAATGGTCAAGTGTCTCAACGCCCACCCCACCCGTGGCCCTCTCAGAAGAGGCGGTTGAGCGTCCCTGCATGCTCAATCGACCCCGAGCCCTCTCAGACGTAATATAGAAGCTCTGTTGAAGAACCGCCCGTAACCTCCTATGAACTCCAAATTCTCGGCTTATGGAAACAGGACATTGACATCGAGAAACGAAGGCTCTTTACCCTCCGGGATGAGAGGTTCAAGGTCTCTAAGTCTTATCTCGTGGTCAAGATGTGGCACATGGTACTCCTCGCCCTCTTCCTTTTCATCGCCAGCCTCCTCATGCGGAACTATGTTGGGACGAGCACGCACCGCCTAGCAATGTGCTCGGAAGATGTCGAACCACCACGCAGTGACGCTGCTAGAACGACGAGGAGGTGCCGCAACACCCTCTGTGAATTGAGTGCCCCTCTCTCTCGACCCTCTCACATCGACTCTGTGTGTCTCTAATTGCAATTGGCGCCACGCCCGCATGCTCGAGCCAAGTTCGTGATCTGCAGCCATCTCAGCTCGCTCTGCTGCCTTCTATAACTTGGACTTCTTAGCCTTCTCAACTTGCACAACAACTTCTTTTCCTTTCCTTTTTCCTGCCATCTGCAAGTTGCACGGTTGAATGTCAAGAACTTGCATCGTATTCATATGCATTTGAATGGAGTCCAAAGAAACCAGAGGGATGTGGATCTCACCGCTTACAAAATGAAGGAGAGTCGTTCGCCAGCCGAGGGCTCGGATTTGTCGGCGGCGACAAAATGGGTGGCGCGAACTGGCGTGTGGCGGCGCCGAGGCGGGTGGAGGATTGGAGTACAGCGTTGCAAGGCACGAAAACGGGCTGCAGCGCAAGGCGGCGTGGAGGCATGGAGAGAGGAGTATGCGGTCGATATTAAAGCTCCACAGGCGGTTCTCTGAATGTTGAAGTGTGTTTTTGCCTTTTTGGATAAGGTTAAGATCAACATACCGGATGATCCGTTATCGGAAACATCATTTGACCGGATCGATGCCTCTGTTCGACTCGGTGGCAGGATGGTCCGGCCACCTGAGGAAAAAAGAATCAGATCATCTTGTGTAGCGGTGTGCTAGCACCTAGCGAGTCACAATAATAAAGGAGCGGACAATACGAAGACCGGACGATCCGTATAGGAAAAGATAAAGACGCTCTCGAATCGCGGACGACGGAGGCCTCAAAGCTAAGATTCACATACCGGACGTTCGTTAAGTCGAGAAAAACCATACCGATTATTGTGGGATGAATAGTGCTTGGCTTCCTCGGGCCTCTATTGGTTTCAATTTACAGGATTATCCAAATTTAATAGTGAATTACCTACTGTGACTATCCTCGCACTTTCACGCAGCAGCTTTTACTTAAGTCCAATAAAAATATAAGTTCTAGGAGATTTAGATATTTGCCACTCTTCAATTTCAAATTCGACGCCATGTACAAATCATGCCATCGAGTGGCATTTTTTGTACATGGCGTCGAATTTTCACGTTGAAGGGTGGAAAATATCCAATTAATTCTAAGTTCTATTACATATTAAGTTTTTACACAACGTGTCCCTATTTGCCTTTAACAACTTTTTTGACGCAATCATCACGCATATATGGCATCATTGAAATATCGAGGGTTTCTTCTACAAGTTTGATCCTCTCCGGATCTCCGAAAGGCGTGAGGTCGTCAACCGATTGTATTCTACCGTGCGTGCACATTGTCAACTCCAACGATCCTTTGTTTTCCAAGAACAACTATGTTCCTTTTCTTATTATCGGGTCACTATGTAGAAAACTTCATAGACTTCGAAGTTAGTATCGCTTTTGTGGCCAAGATTGTTGAGGAATTACAGCCAGAACCCATAGTTGTCCACTTCCACACCATTAGGATTTTTGACCCGATTCTTGTGAAATAAACACGGGATCTGCATATCCCTTCCATAGTCGAAGTTCCCAAATTTCTTCAATGATTCCATAGTAGGTGTTCTTCTCCTCGTCGCATCTATGGCTTCTACCCGAACGCCAATTGTTTTGGGCCATCGCCTTCTTGTCCTTTTGAATGGTATAAAACATGTACCCATTGATGTCATACTCTAGCCATGATGTTACCAGACTTGATGGGCCATGAGCCAACATTTTCAATGTTTCGCTTTCTTCGTCCTCACCATCTGGTATGTTTTGGTTCTTGAACCATGTGGTAAACATGCGCTTATTCTCTTCGTGATCCAATCAACTTGGCGCCCTATATTTTCTCTTTCAAGCTCTTCCGTGTGTTGCTCCACGTCTGGCTCCACTATCTCAGTAGTGTTGCAAGACGGTGAAATGTGCTTGGTCCACATTCTTGTACTCATGGTCGATGAATCTTTTCTTTCCCTTAGTCCCTTTACTACCAACCTCCCTCATGTCGAGGACAGCACACCAATCGGCCTTTCCGTAAGCATGAAATAATCCGCAACACTCAATGACTTCCTCAAGATTGTAGCCCTCAATATTGGAACCCTCTCGGGTAAGCACGATTCCGTTGTAAGCTCTAAGCAAGCCCATCCACCTCTCAAATGGAAACATCCAAAGGTAAGAATATGGTCCCAAAGACCTTTACCTCCTCGACAAGGTGAACCAAGAGGTGCGCCATGATATCGAAAAAGGATGGAGGGAAGCACATCTCAAGTTGGTTTATAGTCTCCACTATGTAGTTCTGCAGATAGCTCATTTGTTCATCATCGACACCTTCGTGAAATCGCATTGCGTAAATGACACAAACTGCAGTGATGGCCACCTTTACAAATGTTGAGTTGATACCCCGATTGCAATTGGGAGCATTTGTGTCATCATGACATGGGTACCGTGAGACTTCATACCACTTATCTTTAAATCTTTCATCGATACTAGGTTTTTGATGTTGGATGAATAACAGACGAGACTCAATTTCATGTAAGCACTTGCACACCGATCTTTTCTCATCGCTTGTCGAGAGTAGCTTGTGGGGAAGGTAATACTTTCCATGTGTTCTTTCTTGAGGGTGTAGTTCTTTCCCGATTTTAAGTACTACTAAGTCTTTACGAGCTTTAAGACCATCCTTTGTCTTGTAATCGAATGTCCAACAAGAGACCTAGCACTTTCACAGACATTCTTTATGACATGCATGGCATCGATGCTATGGCTAATTTCCAAGTCCTTCCAAGAGGGCAAATGCTTGTAGAAAATTGACATCTTTTGAACAGACAACAAAGCGGAGGAACCTCCTCATCGGTATTCTTCCTCTTTCGACCCCTCTTTTGGCCCTGCACCGGCTTCTTCCCGAAAACCACCTTGATGTTCTGGACCATTTCAAACACTTTTTTCCTGCTACGGCGCTTTGGAGCCACACCTTCCTCAACCGTATTGTCAAAATACTTGCCCATCTTGCGGTATTTGTGAGCTTTCAGTAAGAAACGACGGTGCCGCATGTACACTAACTTCTGTGAGCATGGAAGGAATGTCGACACAGTTTCATCTTTTCTGACCCGATAGGGCTAGCAGGGCGGGGTAATCACTGATGGTAACAAAAATAATGGCTTTTAGTGTGAAGTACTGTTATTGAACCGATCCCACACTGGACCCCACCGTACACAACATGGCCATATCTTCCATCGATGGTTCGAGAAACACATCAATATCTACTCCAGTGCTCTCGGACCTTGGATAAGAATGGACAACATTAGGTACCTTCTCTTCATACATAGCCATGGAGGAAGGTTGTAGATGGACAGACTATCGCCAAGTGCTATGTGTGGCATTCCATTCATCGAAAGGATTCATAGCATCGATACTCGCGAACCTTACATTCTCGGGTTCGTTGCGTCAAACTGGATACATGCGATCAAAATTTCGCCATTGTCTACCATCGGTGGGTGTCGAATCTTTCCATCTTTTCTGCGCTTATCGGAATGCCAACCCATTAGTTCGGAGTCCCTCTCATTCGAGTACAAACGTTTCAGGCGGCCAATAACTGGCAAGTACCACATCACCAATACAGAGATTCTTTTCTTCTTGTCCGTGCCTGAAGAAGTGTCATCTTCGTTATTACCAGTAGTACTATTCTTGTTCTTCTTATTCTTCGTAGTGCTAACTGAAGAATCATCATCATCATGGGAGTCATCATTCTTCTTATACCAGCTCGCTTTGCACAGGGCATTGATCCAAGTCCGTAATCTTTACTAAGAGGATACTGATGGTTCGGACATGCGTATCTTTTGCACATCCAATGACATCGAGTGATAAGCTTCTTCGAAATAAGTACTGCAAATCGGCAAGGTGGGCAATCCATTAGCCTTCGAAAGTATTTCGCCAAGAGGCTCAACAGATCGGTGAAACTCTTGTCGACCATCCATTGCTAGCCTTCAACCAGAGAAACATCAAGACCGTATGCAACAGTAAACTCGAGGACAACCCTTGATTCTCATATAACAGATCATTTGTTGCTTTGTGTAACGATCGACATTATCTAAACCTCGTCATCTCCTTTAAAACACGTGGTTCGGCATGGCGCAACATTTCCTCTACATCGGCGATGCGACCATCATCTAGCAAACGAGCATGCACGTGAGCTTCATCTCCCAAACCATCGATTAGCCTCCGGCACTTGGATCATCCATGAGATCGGGATCAACATCATCGGTTGTTTATGGCGTACGCTGCTCGCCATGGTTGGACCAACATGTGTAATCCTCTATAAAACCTCTCATGATTAGGTGTGTTTTGATTACACTTAAATCTCCCCACCCTACATTGTTCTTACGGTCTTTGCATGGACAAAGTATTTCCGCTTCTTCTTAGTCCAAGCATCCTTCTCGAGCGGCTTTAATAAAAGTTTGAGCTCTTTGAGGAATACACCTTATTTCTTGGGGCATTGTACATCCATGCCCTTTCCATCTTGAACTCAAACAGAAAATCGATCGAAATATCAATTATTTAGATAGAACTGTAACAAGAGAACCCTAAGTTAAATACTATAAAATGATTTTATTAAAATCATGAAAGAATGTAAGGTCCTCTCCTCTAGATCTAGAGAGGGACTGCCTCTCCTCTAGAGAGAGGGAGGGATACAAGATCTGCGTCACTGATCTAGAAGGTGAGGGCTTCAACGAAAAATTAGTCCAAATGACACTCAATTCGTTGGTTTTGGTGATGTGTCTATGACATGTGGGTCCATCCGAGTCTATGACAAGGGACCAGGTGTCAAAAGTGAATCACTTAATTTTAAAGAGTGTCGATGGCGCCAATCTCCCAAGCTTCAACCCCTCTCCCATGCACATTCTATCTACACTACATCTTCCTCTCCACAAGATATATAAACCTCTACAAATGTCGAACGAGATGCTCTTACCTTAGAGAGTTAACTATTCCAAGGATTTCAAGTTCAAAACCTAGCTCCCCTTGTTTTCACAATTTTGGGGCAGCTCGAATCGCCGCAGAGAACGATCTGCTCGAGCTTTAAAGTGAAGTTTCCACAGCGGCTCCCTAAGACAACGGCTGCAGAAAATAATAACGATCAAGCAAAACAAAGACTACCGGATGATCCGTCAAAGGCCAAAAGAACCATACCGAGTATTTTCTATACGTTGGATTTCTCGTAGTGCATTTGTTGTAACATAACGGATGATCCGCACGTCAATACAAACTCATACCGAGTATTGTGCGGACGTTGATTTATGTGTTTTGCGGTATTGTAGAACAAAGGATGCTCCGATGACGTACATGAAAACGCATATCAAGGCATCTTCTTCGTCACAAAATTTGCGCATAAGCATTTACAAATTTTGGACAAAGCGGTTTGTTTAAGAACTACGCCTTTAAAGACTTGAACATCACCACGGGGTTCGTTAATTAATTAGGCCATCAATATAATTAACTAAGGCGGCTTGCTTAACATACCTTTGTGGAAATCGCGCTCAAGATGCGGCCAGAAGAACTACTTTGTAAAGATGGCAATTTCCCAAAGCGGTTATTTAAGAGAGCCGCTGTGAAGATCATAGTTTCCACAGTGGCATCTAAAGGGCACCGCTTTGTCACAAGATCAATATTTTCACAGCGGCTTAAGAGAGCAAACTGTGAAGATACTTTACACAGGCGGTTCTTAACCCCAAGGACCGGCCGAAGTCATTTGAGGCGGCTCTCCTTTTAATCCGCCTGTGGAAAGAAATCCTTGGTGTCTAGGAAAATCATTTCTGTAGTAGTGTATGGCTCAAAAATATAATTGTTCAATCATGCATTCGAGAGGCGCTGCATTCTGAAAATTCATGTCAAGGCCGGCACTACCGCAATGGGTAGAGCGGTAGTATCAAGATTCTTGATTACCGCCGATAACAAATGTAGCTATATTACAAAGAGCAAATTCCTTGGCTCTCCATAGGCCGGCACTACCGAAATGGATGGGCGGTAGTACCGCGGTACTATCAACATATACTTCATGTAGCTTTTTTATGAAGCATTCTTTGTGGTCGCAATAGCGGTACTACCGCACCCATATAGCGGTAGTACCAGCCACATAGAAAATGCACAGTAACGGCTACGTGTCAGAACATTAATTGCGTCAGATAGCCGTTGGACCCATGGGGCGATACTACCGGCCCCTAGTGGGTGGTAGTACCGGCCATGGCGATTTTTCTGGATTAAAAATAAATAACGGCTAGTTTGTGGTTTGGGGGTTATAAATACCCCCTCACCTATGCTAGGGGCTGGTTGGTGACTTCATTGAATACATTTAGAGCTCTAGCAACTCTCTCCACACTCTAGTGCATTCAATTCTTCATTCTTGAGTTTTGGAGAGGAAAATTGAGTGCATTTGCATTAGTTGAGCTATATTAAAGCACTCAAAAGTCTCAAGCCTTCGTCAAGTTTATTACTCTTGGAGGTTGCCGCCTCCTAGACGGCTTAGAGGCGTGAAGTTCCGGTGATCTTCACAAAGAAGCTTGTGTGAAGGCCCGGACGGTTGTGAAGGCAAGTTTATTACTCTTGAATTATTTCTAGCAAATTAATCATCTTGGTGCCATACTTGTTTAGCTATTGAAATATTCGAGTAGAAATATTTTTGGTAATCACTAGAATTGCTAGGTATTAAAATTACCAAAATTGTCATTCGTACTTAGAAATCATTAAACTTGATTTTAGTGATAGAAAATTTAAAAACCTCCTATTCACCCCCCTCTAGTCGATATCCTTGATCCTACAGTCGCAGCCAGTTCCTGGAAAGTACCTCATCCTTGACCGATCGCCCTTTTCTCCGGACAAGACGATAGCAATTTGGTGCTATATCCCGCGGCGAAACCCCATGAAGCCAGTTGGAGTCCCAAAAATTCGCAGTTTCACCATTCCCTAAGGAGATCTTTGTGCTAACACGGAAAAAACTGCGATCAGATTCATCACAAGGGACCATCATCCCTACCCACGGCCTATTGCGGTCTGTCCAGGTATACCACAGCCATCGGAGATGGAGCGCTCACTCGAAGGAGGTGAGATCCTTAATTCCAAGCCCTCCCAAGGCCTTAGGTCTGCAAACTGACTTCCAATTGACTAGGCAGTGCCCTCCAGCGCAGTCCTGTTTGCCTCTCCAAATGAAACTTCTGCGAATTCTGTCAATTTTCTTTGCGGCCCAGGCAGGGAGCGAGAACACAGTCAAGTGGTATATTGCGAGAGACGTGAGCACGGAGTTTGTTAGCACCATCCTGCCCGCCCTAGAGAGAAGCTTTCCTTTCCATCCCGCTAGCCGCATACAAAATTATTTGACAATGATTTGTTTGCATTACATGCATATGTTTGATTTTTTTTGTAGCATTGATCCAATGGTAAAATTTATACTTGAAATTTGTGGTTCATAAGGAAGCAGGACAAGTATACTTTCAAAGTTCTTCCGTGTATCGGTCCAATCCTCTATTGCTCCTCCGTCCATGTAGAAGGCTCAATCGAGCTTGGCGCGCTTTGTAACTTCTCCGGAAACTCATATCGTGGCTATTCGTAAGGGTATGGCAAGTAGCAATGAACTGTAAATTTAGATGGGTTTTGCTCATCCTAAACGGAAGAAATATAGATAGCATTGTAAGTTCTCAAGTTAACCTTCCAAGCTTCACGTGATTTGAAGCTTCACTGATTGCTTGTGTGTCCTATTCAGCAGTGATGTCCAAAAGATAAGAGCAAATATAGCTACGGAACATCTCAAATCAATGGCATTTGCGCTAAGACACTCCCATTTTGCGTCTTTGCCGTATGATACTCTAATTTCGTGGTTATTCGCCAGAGACACTTTAGCCCATCTATCTATATATACCTCTATACCTCACTACTACGGAACTGGCCTTTAGTACCGGTTAAAAATGGCCTTTAGTATCGGTTTTTGAACCGGTACAAGCCATCCGGGATCGATGCTCATGACATCAGTCCTGTTTTTCACCCGCATCTTGATAGAGTATCGATCGTTGGATATCACACGTGGCAAGGCAATCGTGAGCCCTCGAGGTTTTATCGATTCGGTTCGTGTCTCCAACCGGCATCGATGATGGTTCATCGAAGCACTGCTGGTTTTTCCAACCGCAGATTGATGATGCTATGTATATATAATTAATATATATATGTGTGTGTGTCTACTAGCTATTATATATATTTGTCTGTGTTAAATCACAACTAATTAAAGCACATATAATCAATCATGCACATCGATCGATAATTAAATCACTGAACATTCATTAACAAACTTAATTACAACTAATGTATTACAATATGTACACATATTAGTTATTCTATTCACCGATCAATCGATCACGAATATTCGTTAACAACTTTAATTACATCTTTAGTCTTTCTTTTCCTTCGCTCATCGGGATCGTTTACGTGCATCGCTACCGCTAGCCGCTGACCACGACGATTCATGGTCCTTATGAAAGGGCCAACCTATTTATATTTGTGACGAGGGCTGGGCATCCTTTGACCGGCCGGCCACGACCTGGGTGCATGCCGGGGCGCTCGACCTAGAGCGCACTGGACCCGAGCACGGCCCCGCTCGACCTCGAGCTCGGGTGGGCCCCTGTCCAGGAGCCGTAGTCCACCCTTGGATTTCGGATCAAGCATTTGACCGGCGGTTGCCCAAGGAGCGGGTCATGGGGCAGGAGTAGGTGTGTGCAGCAAGTCCGGAGCAGTTGCTGCCAGCCCTCAACGTGCATGAAGGCCACTCCTCGGGAATCTCTCCCGTCCGTTGCGTGCAGGGGAGGTATAAAGACCAAGGAAGCGCAGTCTTTTGAGGACAACGAACTCACAACACACACATAGCTGGAGCTTAGACATAGCCATTGCAAAACTTGAGCTGCAACACATCCCTATACTCAGAGGTAGCCAAGAAAACTGCCGCAAGGCGATCGGAGAGAGCTATTACCTCCACAGGCTCGAACCAAAGATAAACCTTGCCTCACGCCGTTGTCGCCTTGTTCACCATAACCGCAGATACACCTTTCCTCCGACCGAAAGTGAAGCGCCGCCAGTCCCGTGATTACATCGACCTTCATCACATTTTTTGCGGTTGGCGATCCCAATCGTTGACAGCTGGCGCCCACCGTGGGGCCCGATTGTTTCGCTCTTTCGCAGGAACGACATCAAGGTCCCGGGAGCATGGCGCACTTCGTCGGCGGACTCTCCTCGAGCGTGGATTCGGGCATGGACTCTGACTCCGTGTCCCTATTTTCGCCTTCGCCACCGCCATTCGAGCATCACGTTCTGGTGGCGGACGGTCAAGGCACGGAGGGAAACGCGGATGACCGTGATCCGCAAACCCCTGAAGACGCTCGCCGGATAGTGCGCGTCGCCATTAACCAAGCCATAACCGCCCTCCGACGGGAGGCCCAGGAGAAGGCCAGCACGTCTTCTGGGCCATCCAGACTCCTTCACGGGAGCGCCTCGCGCTTATCGCCTCGGTCATGGCTGACCCTAACAGGCGAGGTCGAGTCTTTGGCCGAGCCTCGCCGAAGAGCTCGACGGTCTGCGACCGAGGTCGCCCTCCGCAGCATCAAGTCCTTTCGGGACCCGCTCCTAGAGAAGCGATGACAACACGTCGCGCCACCGCCACAAGACCCATCGGACGCCTCCCGCCAGAGCTGGCTCCCGAGCGGCCAGGCTCGGGGCAGGCTTTTGCACGACGCGTGCGACATCCCGCGGCACCGCACCAGCAGGGCCAGCCCGAGCCAAGCCACACAAACTCCGAGTCGCCGGCAGAGGGTCTGCGGACCTCTCCCCTGACGTTTACCAGCGCCGCAGGTCCAGATCGCTTGCGTTACCTGCCAGGTGATTCTCGTGCCCAGCATCGTGGTCGTTCCCACCGAAGGACAGGTCGCCGAGGCAACCTCGACTCCGAATCCGACAGCAGCAGGGACCTTGTCAGTGAGGACCACACCTGGCGCGCGCCTGTCCCGGCCTATGGCTGCATGGTGTACTCTGACGGCCTGCGTCGCGTGCGGTGGCCGGCTTGGTTCAAGCTCGCTCTAATCGAGCGCTTTGACGGGACCAAGAATCCTGATGAGTTCTTGTCCATCTACTCGACCGCTATCTTAGCGGCTGGGGGGACGAGCTTGTCATGGCCAATTACCTCCCGACCGTCCTGGACGGTGCCGCGCGAACTTGGCTTTTCAACCAGAAACCTGGTTCTTTCAGGTCGTGGCGCCAAATCCAGAATGCCCTTCGCTCCAACTTTCAGAGTTGTTACGAGCGCCCGGGGAGGGAGAAGGACCTGGATCGTGTCATCCAGGGCAAGAATGAGCCGCTACGTGATTTCGTGCGGCGGTTCATCCGCACATGGAACCTGATTCCGAGCATCTCCGACGAAGCCATCATTAAGGCTTTCAAGTTCGGCGTCCACGATCGGCGCCTTTGTAAGACCCGAGATCACCTCGAGGCTCGGCGTCAACAAGCTTTTTCCGCATGGCGGAGCGGCACGCTGGACGCGACGACGCCGTCTCGCCGGAAATGCGACTACGACCAAGGTAAGCTTGGTTTAAACCAAACAGAGGCCGGCCCGTCCAACTCCAGGGGCGCCGACCACGGCACCGCCGCCAGGAAGTGGAAGCGTGATCGCAGGGCGTGAGGTCCGCGCTGGTGGTCGTTCGGCGGATGGCCGCCATGAGGTCCTTGAGGTCCGAGATCAGGCTCGAAGGCTCCAAACCTCGCCAAGGATGACCTCGACTCGCCAGCGCAGAACCGGCCCAGCAGAGGGCCAATGACTGGGCCCCGTGGGACGATGCTCGTCACAGGGCCGAGCGGCGCCCGGGGTATGATGAAGCAAAGTTCTCGCTTATTTCATAGGGCGGTGGCCACGATCCGTGGACCGCAGGCTTGGCAGAGCAAGCCGAGGCCTTTATGATGGGCGAGGTGAGATGCCCGTGCTCGGGGACGACAACCAACCGGACAGGTGAACAGTGGCGGAGCACGACGACGTCGATTTGGAGTTCCAGCAGGGCGAGCGCCGGATCGATGTCATCTTCGGCGGCTCGTCGGCTTACGCCCCGGCGAGGTCAAGGCGCCCTTGCTATCTATCTGTGTCGCCATTGAAGCCCATCGAGCGATTTTTGCAAGTGGGCGGGGCCACCATCACTTTCTCTCCAGAGGACGCTCTCCCAGGTATGGCCCGAGACCTGAAGACCGCCTTGGTCGTGACCCCAACCATCAGCAATACCGTGGTCGGGTGCGTCATGGTCGACGGCGGCAGCTCTCTTAACTTGCTGCAGGCAGGAGCGCTGGACCGGATGCGGATTCCCAGGTCGAAGGTCAAGAGCATCGCCATACCCTTCTTCGGGATTGTTCCCGGGAGCTCGACCATCCCCCTGGGGCAGGTGGTCTTGCCCGTTACCTTCGGCGAATCGGACAACTTTCAAGACTGAAATGATCACCTTCGAGGTGGTCGAGGGTGACGTCCCGTACAACGCCATTCTCAGGCGGCCTGCCTTGGTCAAGTTTATGGCGGCCAACCATTATGGCCACCGATGTATGAAGTCGCTCGCCCGAACGGCATCATCACCGCTTGCGGGCGATCTACAAAGCGGCACATGGGTGTGAGACCAAGGCCCGCTCTTGCATGTCGCCCCAACGCGATCCGGAGGCGACAATGGAAGAACGCCCGCCAGGCGGCGATCCGGCCAATGAGCGACGAAGGCCGTCTTGCGCCGAGGAGGGCGACGACCAAGTCGCGTCCACATCTCGCCGAGGTGAGTTCCAAATAGGAACTCGAGCTCGCCACCTTCCTTCGTGCCAATAAAGGTATATTCGCTGGGAACCCGGACATGCCCGCGCCCGAGGGAGGTGATCGAGCACAAGTTGCGGTGAGATCCGCTCGACCAGGCGCCAGAATCTGCGTCGCTTCTCCCCAGAGAAGGTCGCGATCATCAAGGAGAATCTTGGCAAGCTCTTGAAGGCCGGATTCATCCGTGAAATTGACTACTCCGAGTGGCTGGCCAACCCGGTCATCGTGGAGAAAAAAGGGGGAAAGTGGAGAATGTGCGTCGACCATACAGGTTGAACTCGGCTTGCCGGATAACTTCCCGCTCACAAGATCGACCGGATCGCCGACTCCATCAAGAAATGCCAAAATGCCGAGCTTCTTGGATGCTTATCGATACCACCAGATCAAGCCGGGCGGTCGATTTACGAGAGCAAGACATCCTTCATCACGCCGCTTGGCACCTATTGCTATACGACCATGTCGCTTGGTCCGCGCAATGCGGGGCCACGTTCACCGCTCGATGACCAAGACCTTGAACCCCGTGATCGGGTGAAACCTTGAGGTCTACGTGGTCGACATCATCGCCAAGAGCCCATCCGAGGGCGACCACGTTCATGACCTCGAGAAACCTTCGCCAACCTAAACAGCACAAGATCAAGCTCAATCCCGAGAAGTGCGGTTCGGCGCGGCGTCGGGGAAGGTGCTCGACTACATGATCGGGGCTCTGGGTCGCCCGAATCTAGAGAAAATCGAGGCGATCGAGAAGATGGCGCCCCCGACCTCGATCAAACAGGTGCAGAGCCTCACCGCGGCGTGGCGCCCTCAAAGAAGTTCATCTCGAGGCTCGGCGGCGTGGGCTCCCATTCTTCCGAACTCGCGCAAGCATGGGGCTTCGAGTGGACTCAGAGGCGCAATGTCCTTCGACGAAATGAAGGTATACTGCTGCCCCCACTCCTCCCATAACGCCACAACTCGGCGAGAGGTTGCTACTCTACCTCGCAGCCCACCGCCCACGCTGTCGCTGCCAGTGCCTTGGTGGCGAACGGGGTCTCAAAGAACACCCAATTTATTACGCCGAGGTCTTGCACGCCCGGCGAGCGCTACCAGTGCAGTCTGGCAGATGTATTCTCTCATGGCGTCGCGCAAGCTCCAAAGACTATTTTCAGCGCATTCCATGGTTGTTCCGAGCAACTTCGCCGGGGACATCTTGCGGAACCAGACGGCGGCGGGCGATCGTCAAGTGGGCAATGGAGTGGCGGCATTTGATGTCCGTGTCGCCGCCGAACAACCATCAAGTCGCAGTACTTGCCGACTTCGCGGGTCGAAAGCAAGCGTCACACCCACGCCGAGCTCGAGGTCGAGGACGAAAAACCTTGGGTCATGTTCTTCGACGCCGAGGTCCTTCAAGCGCTCGGTGGCATCCTTATTCTCACAACGCAGCGCACCACCGAGGTAACGTGGTTCGTTTTGGGTTTATGGTGACCAATAATGTGGCAGAGTACTGAAGCTCTCTTGGCAGGCCTCCGAGCTTGCAAAGCTTTGGGCGTGCGCCGGTTGGTCGTAAAGGGTGACTCCTAGCTCGTCGTCAACCAGTACAACAAGGAGTACCAATGCTCGGGAGACTCGATGGCACAGTACCTTGCCGAGGTGCGCAAAATGGAGAAGTGGTTCCAGAACTTGGAGCTCAGGCACATTCCCAGGAGGGACAACTCCGGCGCTGATTTCCTCTCCAAGCTCGCCTCCTCCAACGACGAGATACCACCCGACGTCATCCTCGAGACGCTGACGGCTCCTTCGATCTCCGACCAGGAGGTCTTGCTTGCTGTGGTCGAAGATACACCTTCCTGGGCCGAATCCATCCGTAATTTTCTTACACGGGGCGACCTACCACCCGACCTTGCCGAGAGGAGCCGGGTCAAACGCCGGGCGAGTCTATACACGCCGTTGAGGGCAAGCTCTACAGTGGAATGTTTTGCATCCCGACGCGTGCATCTCCACGGAGGAGGTGGCACTGCTAAGTGACATCCATTGGTCTCGTGGAGCGATTCTTCAGACAGGCGATGGTCGGCAAGGCTTTCGCGATGGGGTATTATTGGCCAATGGCACTTCAAGATGCTCGCGATATCGTCGCGACTTGCGCGCATGCCAATTCCACGCCCGAAAGTCGCATCACCGCCCACGCCGCCTGCACCATCCCGCTCTCTCGCCCTTCTCGACATGAAATTTGGACATCCTCGGCCCTTTCCCTCAAACAGGGGAAAGAGGTTCTGATCGTCAAGGATACCTTCACCAAGTGGATAGAAGCCGAATCTGGTCTCGACCATAACCGCCGAGTCAGAGTTCGCTTTTTTCCGCTTTGTTCGTGGTCACTGTGCACGGGTTCCATGCAAAATTATCGCGATAACGGTACTCGGTTTACAAAGCTGAGTTGTTCCAGCGTTTGGCGAGGAACTTCAAGATCAAAATATGCTTCGCCGGTGGCTCACCCCGAGCAACGGAGCGTGAACGCGCCAACGGAAAATCGCCCAGGAGTCAAGAAGCGAAGTTGCGGATGAGCTCGAATGCTACGGCAAGACCTAGGTGGACGAACTTCCCACCGCCCTATGGTCTATTCGTACCACGGCAAGCCGAGCCACGTGGTCCACACCCTTCCACTGTGCAGATCTGGGCCGCCCTGCCTCCAGAGGTTACTGTTGGGCTTTGCCAGGTCGACTTTGGTCGACCAAGTCGACCGAAAGCACGAACGGCCTCGACCTTACCTCGCAGAAGAAGTAAGATGTCGCCATCGCCACGATCAACACACTACCGCAAGCTCTTCGCAGACATACGCCTCGGTGAAGTGCGACCTAGGAGCTCCTTGTTGGGGACTTAGCCCTGAGACGGATTCAGGCACTATCCAACGCCAACAAGTTATCCCCACGGTGGGAGGGCCCCTACAGAGTCGTTTCAACAGATCGCACGGGGGCTTACCGGCTAGCGATGCCCGATGGCAGAGAGCTCTCTAGCTCGTGGAACATAGATCAGCTTCGAAAGTTTTATGTGTAACCTCTATACCTTAAGTTTCAATAAAGCTGTTCTTTCATGTTCGACTTTTATGTCTATTTCCACTTGTGATGGTATTGTTCGGGACCTTTTTCCGAATGCGACCTTCAGACTGCAGCCGCACTCGCGCTTGGTCTCAGGCCATGAGCTCGACGCTCACCCCCATGGGACGAGCTAAACGAAGTCGAACCTCTTCATAATCCAGCTCTCCCTGTGCGGGTTCGAGCACGAAGCCGCCACTTTGATCGGGCAAGGCGCATGCGATCATGTCGAATTTCGGACGTTGGTCTAGAAGTAACCACCTCTATATCCCGTACAGACCTTTTCTTCCCTCTGCAGGTCGTGGTCACGTCTAAGTCTTGTGCCCAAGGCCGACGTTGCTCGACCTTGGACCCAACGGGGGCTGGATAAGGGCAGGTAGCCGGCAAACGACCTAAGGAGCGCGCCCAAAGGTGGAAAAGACATACGCCACGGATCCTCGACTAACTGGATTGATGCAAAAAGGGTTTGTTCTCCCTAAGTACATGTTACTCCACTAGAATTTATCTTTGGTCATTTTTCTTTACAGATCGGCCATCTCGCGGTCAAGCTTCTCCTGCTCAAGCTCAGCGATCTTGGCCCGCAAGGTCGAAAGTTCACCCTACAGTTGGAGGGCTTCCTTGGAGGCGTCCGCGGCTCGGCGGCGTTCGTCTTGGAGCTGGGCCATGGCGCTCGTCGCTGTCCTTTTGGCGCGCTCGAGCCTCCCTTCGAGCTCTGAGATCTTGGCCTCGAGCTCGGGAGGCACTTTCGCCGAGGAGGACGACTGATCCACGGCGGCCTTCTCCAGCACCTCGACTTTGGCCCGCTGTCTCGACCGCTTTCTTGGCCAAGGCTAAAGCTTCTTTTCGAGCTCCAAGACCTTGGCCTCGAGCTCGAGGGACGCCGGCAGGGGAGACGTCGCTCGTGGCGGCCTTCTCGAGGCCGACTTTAGCCCGCTTCGGCCTCGAGCGCCTTGGCGAGCGAAGGCTTGCTCCATGGCTTTAAAGCCGTGCTGCTCGACTCGGAGGTCCTGGTCCGCTCGAGCTCGGCGCGTGGGCTACCTCTGCGCCTCATCGTCTGGGCGCAGTCGTGACTCTTGGGCCTTCTGCTCGAGCTCCCTCTGCTCAAACTCGATGGTCCTGATGAGCCTGGAGCGCTCGACCTCCCGCGCCTCTATCGCGTTCAGGAGGCCCCTCAGCACGTCAGCATGCTCTTGAAGGCCTTGTAGCCCTCGAGAGGCATGGTCGATCACCTTCACGACGAAAAGGGTGGCCCAAAATGAGAGGGGACAAAAGAGCCTAGACTTCAAGCTACGAGGTATGCGGGAAGACCCTTACCTCGCGTAGATGGCCCTCCAGGCGTGCGCGGGTGAATTCCTCGCGGTTGTCGATACGATCGCGAGGGATCTCCTCCTCCTCGTCGACCGCCGCGCCAGTGTCGAGGTCGACTCGCCACTGGCCGGGCGCGCTTTGGCCAGACCTTGAGCCTCGCCTGGGCGCCTGTCGTTGTCTCCCGGTGGGTTCAACTCATCGACGGGGGAGGGCGTGGCGGCAGTGCTGGTCCCGACCTCCACGGCCGGGGCCCCACTCGCTTCAATAAGCAGGGGCGGCGGATCCACTGTGGCATTTTTAGCCTCCGTGGCACATGTCATGCGGCCTCGCCGCCCGACACTACCAAGATCTCGAGCGGGACTACGGAGCTCGATGACTGACCACCTTCTGGCGGGCCGACGACCGCAGCCTCGGCACCCGAGCGCCGTGGTCGGGGAGCTGGGTGTCGCCGGGCGAGCCATAAAGCTTTACGCCCTCCTCATGTAGCCGGGAAGGTCGACGACGGCGGTGTGTCATGCGCCTCGTAGTCTGTCAAGTCTTCATGGTCGCTGGCTGGTTTTCCTCCTCGTCCGGTCATCGACCCTTGGTAGAACTCGCCATCTAGGGCGGGCTTGGTGGCCCCGAGGGGTCCGGTCGGCGTGAGGGCGGCACGACCACCGAAAAGTGTCCTCCTCGACTCGGACTACTCGACAGGCAGCATCACAAATGGGCAGTTCTGAGCTCGGGTGCCCGAGGTCCGCGATCAAAGACATACACTAAGCCTAAGGGTGCGAGGAAGGCGTAAGACCAAGAAGCCAGAACCCACTTGGGACACACCTCCGCCTGCCGAGGGGCGATGAAGGTCTTGTTGCCCCGAGGCCGAGGGGGCACTTCGCTATGCTGATGTCGCGATCGGGGTCTCGGGGCCCGGCTGCCCGTCGCCGCGTTCTGCAAATGGGTTCGAGCTTGAGGTCCCGAGCCGGGAGAGCTCAAGACTGGCGGCGGCCGCCGCTCTCCGCCGCAAAAGGAGAATGCGCCAAACCAAAGAAGGCACATGAGCACGGCTCGGGGCTCGACCGCGGATCCCCACCATGGCGCTGTCACCCCACTCGACGTGAGTTTTCTTCGCCTCCGGCGGTCCGTGGTCGGCAGTGGAAGGTCTCTTCTTCCTTTTGTTCTCGCCCATCCCGGCAAATGGAGCATCCGTCGCCGCGGCCGAGCAGCCTGGTGGTCCTGCATGCGAAAAGGGTCATTACGGGCAGCGGGTCGCTTCGGTCGATCCGTTGGTCGGGATGGCTTACCTCGCCTTGCGGCGAGCACATTCTTCAAGACGGAGTCGTCCATGGAGTAATTGTGCGCCAGTTTCCCGAACATCTCGTTCATCCTGGCGGCAACCCAAGACTCCTTCGGCGCTGCAAAAAGGGAACCATTCTCAAAGAAGCGTGATGGGAGAGCTCGAGCAAGGCCACAAGGCAGGGAGGCGTACCAGACGTACCCTCGCGGGTCGAGTCGATGCGCCCTTGGATCTCATAGAACGGGTGCATCCGCCTCCGCAGAGGGGACACCTGGTTCCGCAGGAAGTCGATGGCGATCGCTTTGCCGGTGAGGCGCTTCGGCGCAGATGAATGGCGCCGGGATCATCCGCCTGGGGTCTCTTCTTCCCACCGACGGGCTTTCCCTCAGATGACAAGTCAAGGCCGAGCTCCCCTTTCTTGGGTAGAACCACCGCTCCGGACCATGGCCCTGTGGAGTCCCGAGCTTGGATCTTGGGAAGGACCACTTGAGCCTGTCATTGCCTAAGTAGAGACACCGACTACTGGTCCTTCCCAGAGCGAAGAGGTCAAGTATCGAAGAAAAGCGAGGGGTTGGGAAGGATTCTCAGAACCCCTCGCAGATGGGGAAAAGATGGCGAGAGTAAGAATGGAGTTCGCACTGTGTTTATGAGCTCGATCTCAAGAATGGTGAGGACCATGGAGAGGAACTCGCTCTCCGGGGTCCACAGGCCGAAGAGGACATAATGCTCGGTGCAGACGATCTCGTAGTCCCTAGGGCGTGGCTCGGTCTCGTTGCCCGGCAGCCACCATGTGAATGGATCAACAGCCCCAGGGTCTCGAGCTCCTTCATCCTGGCGGGCGACAGCGTGCTCCTTCCCAGCTTGGCCATGGCAATCGCGGCGATTTCGGTCGAGGAGGGGGAGGAAGTTTTTGCTTGGGCTTGGAGGCTTGGGAGACGAAGGGCGCCGATCGGGAAGTTTCTTCAACAGACGCTGCGGATTCAAGTTTATAGGCCGCGCCGTCACCAAATCCAGACTACGGCGCTTCGAAGAGCGCACTGTCCATGATTTGATAGGCGCAATTAAGGCCTGGGCTGCGGTTTCGAAAAGATAGCAGGTGTCGCCAACCGCTTGCATCCGCATCGGGTTCCGGAGATCAAGAGGCGCCAGTGTCGCCATCCACGCCAGCGCATGCTTCCGCCGACCTCGACATCGAGAATTTCGGGAAATCGGTCTCGACTATGGAGCCTCAAGGTCGCCGTGTTCCGCCCACGACCTTAAGCCTCGGGGCTGGCCGACGAGGGCCGGTGTCTTGATCGGCCGGGCGACGGTCAACGGATCTCGAGCTCGAGCGGCCCCGCCACGACTGGTGAGTGCGTGCGGGCGCCGACCTAGAGCGATCGACCGAAAGCACGCCCCGCCGACCTCTAGTCGGGCGGCCTCCTCTCAGAGCCGAGTCCACCCTTGGATTTCGGATCAAGCATTTGACCGGGCGGTTGCCCAAGGAGCGGTCGTAAGGGAGTAGGTGCGCAAAGAAGTCCGTGAGCAGCTTGTCACAAATTCAACGCATGAAGGCTACTCGAATCTCTCCGTTCGCGTGCTGCAGGAGAGGTATCAAGACCAAGGAAGCGCGATTTTTGAGGACAACGAACTCACAACACACACATAGCTGGAGCTTAGACATAGCCATTATAAAACTTGAGCTGTAACACATCCCTGTACTCAGAGGTAGCCAAGAAAACTGCCGCAAGGCGACTGGAGTAGAGCTATTACCTCCACAGGCTCGAACCAAGATAAACCTTTGCCTCACGCCGTTGTCGTCTTGTTCACCATAACCACAGATACACCTTTCCTCCGACCGAAAGCGAAGCGCCGCTCGTCCCGTGACATAATCGAATTTCATCACATTTCTTGCGGTTGGCGATCCCGATCGTCGACAATTTGGTTCGTGAAACTCGCCTTTCGGATTTACGATCTCATCGTAAATGAAGCCGATGAGTTGTTCTTGGATTGCTCTCACTCGCGCCGGCGAGAGTTCCGATCCTTGTTCCGCCAAATCTTAAGGCACCTATCATTAAGTCATTAACTAATCAATCCTTGAATTTGTACAAGATATAAGGAGTGCCTAGACATCATTAAAGCTAGTAATTGTATTTACTCACCCCCTTGTCACCTTTTAGCACGCGGTTAGCGGCTCCGGTTTGGGTGTGCATAAACTCACATACATAGTAGCCGCATAAATTGTTGCCCGACGACTGTCTCAAGATCTACGGTGAAGAAAGTTGAAAGCGTGAAATGGATGCAAAGAAAGTAAGTTAACTAACTAAAAAGCTAGCATTATGATATCGCATTTTAGAAGCAATTGTAATAGCAAATTTCTTCTTGAATACGCCTGCTTTTTAGCAGGAAGGTGTGAATGCACTACACATGTGATTACTTAATTGTACATGATTAGAATTTGTTTCAAATGGAAGGAAATAGAACTAGTACAATAATGAAAGGAACAAGAATTAATACCGTTGAGCATGTCGGTAAAGTTTTCAAACTTTTTAACCGGGTCTCCTTTGTGGGTCCATAATCGTGATCCGCTACGATCTAGCTCGATTATAAGAAGAATCCAAAGGAAAAGCGCACATATATATGTCAACGATATAACTAATTAGTTGTAACATCGTGTTATGAAAAAAGGAGTAGAACGAGGCGGCATTTAAAACATGTACTCAAATGAGTAGGGTAGAAATATCTTTGACTTATATTGTTGTCCCATTAGCGCATTGAATATGTTATTCTCTGCTTCGCTTGGGTGGTCTCTAACAGCTTGTCTCGCTGATAATTACGGGTCCATGAAGCCTATGTCAAAGATATGATCCCTTCAAGATCTTTGTATCTCCATTCTACATAAGAAGAAATTAGTTAGACTTGCAAGTTAGTATAGTACAAGGGCGCCAAGACGATGGTTTTTGTAATAAGACACTTACAGACTCCAAAGAACTCCAAAGATGGCCACGCCGAGGGCGCCTGTCTAGTATAGATCATACATGATGTTCCATTCGACAAAAAATTCACCGTCCTCGTGGAAAAAATCTTGTTCCTTGTACTTGACAAATAATGCTTGATATAGACCATGCTTGACCGGCCCAAGTACCATTCATGGAATTGCCGATCATTGTTGGTAGTTGAGCAGCTCCTCATGCTCGACCAATGATGTGCCCTTTTAAATGGCCATCTTACTTGGGCATACTCAATATTCATTGTGCTCAATACTTGATCTGCGTCAAGTCCGGTTTCATCGAAGAATTTTTGCATCCATTGGGCCTTCTCCTCGGTGATGTCCTCTCCTCCGACGCCTTCTTCTTGTGGCTTTCCTTAGTCAATGTGCACTCGTAGTTTGATAGGAGAGGCATTTCTTTTTTATCTTTCAAATTTTTAATAGTCCTCAAGCCTTTGTGAAATTCTTTCGTGCCAGGTTGAACCTTCTTCTCTGGTGACTTGGGTCTAAAAAAAGTAGTTACCTCTCCTTTTACTACCTTCTTGGTCTCCTCCTCGGTCATATCATACGGCCGCTTCGGAAGTGCAGCCAGCTTCTTGGATTGGGTGGAGGACCCCGTCTTCTTGGGAGCTGCTGGGCAAGCTGGCTTGATTGTCTTGGTCGGCGCCTTCTTGGGAGGAGACGGTCTTCTTATGGGGCTTATGTTTGAGGGAGGTGGTGTAGGAGTCGGGCTTCTTCGCGGAGAGGATACGTCCATGTTATCTCGAAAAATTATGTACCGTTTGCGCCATAGGATGAAATTGTGTACGCCTCTCCTAGCTTTGTAGTCCCGCCACCTCTGTGAATTTCGAGGTCAAAGTCCTCGCACTGGCAAACCTCCTCCACCGAGACCTTGGAGTAGCCTGGCGGTATCTGTTGGCCATGGATGAGCTGCCCCGGCTCCACTGGGTTAGCCATGCCGTGGGTCACTTTTAAGGAAAGGTTCCGCGCTTCAACGTGCAGCTCACAAGGTGTCCGCTGCCTGATGTCGTCTACGGGATACTTGTCCAAGTCCGCTTCGGGTAGCCCACCGGAAGCGCTTGTTGCTCCGCTGCAAGGAGGGGCCGATGATGTTAGGATTACTTGGAGGTTCTCGCCTGTCTCGCCACCCTGGCTCAAGGCTAATCGCACTCTCTTCGGATCTCTTCTTGCATTCTCTCCTCGTGTTTGATTCAGCGTTCTTCAAGTGCACTAAGTTTGTTGTTCTGCCGAGCCTTGCTCCTCACCCGACTCCTATAGGTCTCGGCGTTTCGAAGCGAAACTAACCTTCCACAGACAGACGCCAACGCCTCGTGTACGCCCGCAGTGCTCTAGATTTTGCAGGCCCATGTTAGCTCGCTCGTTCTCCTGCTTGGCACGGTTACCTTGGGAAGACTCTCGATGGATCGCAAGCCTTTCCGCCACATCTCTTAGCACCTCCCCAAACACAAGATTGTCGTTATCATCAAGGCCGCCAGCCGTGACCATAGAACCAATGCTTTGCTCGGTCGGGCCAATCCGTTGTTGCGGTGTGATACCCTTCGCTAGCGTGTCCTCGCTCCTCTTCTCCCATTTGGGTATTGCATGGCGGTAACCACCGTACGTAGTCGGTGGTGATAATTCTTCTTCAGGCATTCACTTATTCTTCTCACTCAAACTTTGACCTTCGTCCAAGTCTTGTAGTTCACTTAACGCATCCTGATGATCTTGCAACTTTGGGTGCTTGTTGAAGTCAGCGCTCGATTCTTCTTGATATACTTCGTGTTCAAACTTCTTTTTATAAGTCTAGAATGCGATAGCCATCTTCTTGAGAGTGTAACTCTTCACCTTCTCTTCAGTCCCTTGGGGGAAGGTGAATGTCTCCTTCACATCGTTTCAAAGCATGTTCTTTGTATCTTCGTGACCTGATCCCATTTTGCTATGCTAATTGGCACATGGTCCCTAACGGACGCCGCATGTCAATTGAACGGCCCAAGCGCCCCCAAGGGTGCAAGAGGTTGGCCGTCCTCGCCGACTTCGGTGACAACATGTCTTGCCTTTTTCTTCTTGCTTGGACCTCGCTGACGTGATTGACTGCTTGGTTGACCGATCTGAAAGCATGGTACAATCATGAACAGGTCGTAATGTTGGCTTAGCATGATAGTGGAACCGATAATCATGAACGTGATCGATTGTTACCTCGCGGCCTCATCGTGCTCGCAGACCTCATCGGCCTCGGTGGCCTCGGCTGCCATGAGGGCGGGTTCACGCCCGCCATCTCATGACCACCACATCTCAAAATCAAATTTCTCATAAATTCTTCTTGATTAATTCTTCACCGCCCATCGCCGCTTAGTCTAGAAGAAGCATCAAAATTAACGTAAAATAGATCACGTTTCATGTAAAGTCGATGGTACTACTCTAAAACGGCGTGGAAGACGGTGGGGAAGAGACTAGTAGAGAGGATGGTAATGCACGCCAAGATGTTCCTAATGTAAGTCACCAAATACTATCGACAAGTATACTTATACATATACATAGAAATCTCACATATACATAGAAACTTCACATATACATAGAAATTTCAAAATTCACAGTAAATTAGAAAAATTCACATGATACATATACATTTGACATGATACATATACATTTCAAACTTCACATATACATAGAAATCTCACATATACATAGAAACTTCACATATACATAGAAATTTCAAAATACAAATGTAAATTAAAATAATTCACATGATACATATACATTTGACATGATACATATATTCTTTAGAATATTATATTGCTCAATAAAAAATAATGAATCATTTTATTCCACACTAATATGATTTTCAAAAAATAAAATAGGGCTATCGATCCACAACTAGAATGAGGACCTATTACACCAAAAGAAAAAAGCACTGATGTCGCCATGGAGAAGGTCCTAGGCCTCTTGACCACTCCTCGCAAGTTCAAGAAGCATGGTCAGAGAGCTGCAAGGGTACGATCGAGAAGTGAAGCCATGAGGTGACATGCTTGGTTGATATGGAATGATCGCTTGGTTTTTTGTGTAATAGACTACTAACATTCTCGTTGTGGCTTTATAACCTTATTTTATTGTTTGAAAATTATATTAGTGTGGAATAAAAATGATTCATTATTTTTATTGAGCAAATAAGCAATAATAATTTTTCTCAAGTTATTAGTCGCTTGTTCTCCTTGGGCGCCTGCCCGCTAACTATTAATCATAGCTTCGTATATATACTTGTTATTATCGATCGTTGAACTCATTTCTTCACTAATGGTCATTGTGAGTAGGTATATCGAAGAGAACCACAGACTAGATAATATCGCTGAATAAAAGACTAGCAATTGAATCAACACCCAAAGATGTATAGATTCGAACAATTCTTAAACTAAGTACACATACGAGACAGAGATAAACAATCATCGAATCCATCGATTAAGTCCGAAGCCAACAGATAAACGAGATTATTGATTGAACTACTAATCTTTGAGTAATAAAGTTTATCTATTCTACGTAACATAGCAATGGCAACAACACCGATGTATAAGCCGACTAGCCAACAAAAACAACTATCGATCGCTTATCAGCAAAGAATTTAAACAAACCTTTCTAGCATGTAGATGGACATATATGCAAGGGCGAGTTCATCTCCTCGCCACTAGTCATCCAAAATGTCATACCAAAGATCCTAAGTTCCTAACCCATACCGATATCATTGCATCTATAACACATTCCCAACACATCGAGAGAGTCGAGAATCTTCACATACAATGTATTGTTATGAATTATCTTAAACACCTCCAATCTTCCCGACCTCCATGCCTTTCAGATATGGCTCTAGAATTTGGCAATTCTTAACACTTTACAAAGATTTATATATCCACTAAACAATAAGAATCTCAATGGATGAATGCTAAATGTTAAGGCAAAGATAGCTAGGCACGTTAAACCTAGAAATGGAACAAAGACATTCTAGGAAACTAGTACTTGATTCATAGGCTAAAACAATTGCTATGTGAGATTTCAGAACCTAGTTTAGGATTAGTTAACCCTCGTGTGGCATTCATTTCATATCCCAAATGAGGATGGCAAAACCGAATCAATCCGCAAGGTGAACATACATTGTACCGCTCGGACGCGAGGAGGACAAGGCAAGAAGGTCGTCGGCGGTGAGGATGGCCGGAGACGACAATGCAAGCATGAGGGGCAATCATCTGAGGCGAGGCGCTGGAGGCGAGGACGATAGTGGCTCGTGCACGGAGGCGAGGACGGGCGGCGGTGGGGTCGTCGGAGGCGAGGAGGACGGTGGCGGGGTCGTCGGAGGCGAGGAGGACTGTAGTGGTGGGGTCGCTGGAGGCGAGGAGGTCGCTTGGAGGTCTTGCAAACGAAGCGGGAGGAGGAAAAGATTGGGGAACAATGGCAGAGTAGCAAAATTGGGAAGAGGAGGCGCGCGAGGATTTATAGTGCACCATCGATCCCTTGAATACACCAACCGATAGAGCCTAGAGTTCCACAGATAAATAAAAAAAAAAATCTAGGGCCCGGGCGCCAAATTTGAGCCATCAGATCGGTTGGTGTATTCAACCAGATCGATGAGAGTTATCATCCTGCTGAATACACCAACCGGTATTGATGGCTCGATTTGGCGCCGAGAGCCCTAGATTTTTTTTTTTTTTATCATGGGAGCCCTAGGCACTATCACCCTTGCTAGTATTCATCCGACCGATGTCTCACAGCTGCTTGATCATTTCGCCTTCCCGGTGCTTGATCGCTTGCCTTCCCAAGGCATCATCGGCGTAACAGAGAGGCGTTTCATTTCCCAATACAAATTCGCTACTTATAAGAACAGAGAGGCTTTTCGACTTGATCGTTTTGTCTTCCCAATGCTTGATGTTTCGTCTTCCCAATGCTTGATCGTTTCATCTTCCAAGTGCGTCATCAGCAGAACAGAGAGGCGTTTCACTTCCCAATACAAATTTGCGCCTATAAGAACAGAGAGGCCCTTAATTTTCGACGCCATCATCAGCAGAAAAACACTCCGACGCCATGAGCTCCACCCCACTGACAGTTCCTCCTCCAATGGCTCTGAAAAATAGCTCCTCCGATAGCTCCACCCCACCTCCGCCGCCAATGGCTGCGGCGCTACGCCGGCGCCATCTCCACGACTACTCCGCTTCCTTCTACCGGCGCCTCCGCCTCCACCCGCGCCCCTCCGATCAACTCCGCCTCCTCCCGTGCCCCTCTGGCCGCCTCCGCCTCCACCCTTACCGGGAAGAAGCGCCCCGCGCCGTCCTCCTCCTCCTCCGACGAAAGCTACGACTCGTCGGAGGGATATCGCGACGGTTGGGAGCTGGAGGATGGCCCAGACCGAGCCAGCTCGAGCGAGGACCCGGATGGCTGCAGCGAGGACTCCGACGACCCTCCGGCCTCCTCCTCCGACGACGATGAGTAGCTAGTCTTTTGTAGTTAAAGTATTTTTGTAATGCTGCTCATAATGCAATCTATAAAGCATTATAATGCTTCCTATAATACTTTTGTAATTATCTCTTATATATATAATGCAAGCTACTACTTCTCATGCAATCCAAAGAGTCTTTTTTTGTATGGCGCATTTGTCGATTTCAATTGATCATGAAAGACGGTTCTATTTTCAAACTGTGCATCACTACCGGTTGGAGACACCAACCGGGACTAATGACTCACATTAGTCCCGGTTGAAAACACCAACCGGTACTGATGTGAAGAGTTGCTAAAACTCAAAGAAATTTTGGTGCCCTTACTGGTTAATAATAAATCTTCCTCCCCATTGGCTAGCGCGGGGCGCTTGAGTGCGGGCTCGCCCTGCCGTGAGGTCTCGAGTTCGATCCCCGCCTCGCACCCCAGTTTTTCTTTTTTTCTTTATTTTTTTATTCTTGCTTAACGACTTTTTTTTTTATTTGTTGTTTAACGATTGTTTCATTAAATAATTTGTAAAAATGCTTTTACCACTTTAGATTCATTTAGCCTTTTTTTTTTAAGATTTTTTTATGTACTGCTTAACGATTGTTTCATTAAATAATTTGTAAAAATGCTTTTACCACTTTAGATTCATTTAGCCTTTCTTTTTTTAAGATTTTTTTTTATGTCTTGCTTAACGATTGTTTCATTAAATAATTTGTAAAAATGCTTTTACCACTTTAGATTCATTTAGCCTTTTTTTAAGATTTTTTTTGTTTATTTACTGCTTAACTATTGTTTCATTAAATAATTTTTACAAATGCTTTTACCACTTTAGATTCATTTAGCAATCTAATATAAATTAAAAATATTTTCCAAAGAATCTAATATAAAAAGTAATTTTTGCACTCTTATAATTCCATTGCAAATTGTCACCTTGTTATATAAATTCACCTTTTATAGTTTCTACGATCCAAAGAATCTAATATTAGTACAGAGGACTTTGAACAATATTGTTAGTCAAATATTAGTACAATTTGAACGTAAAATACGAGCAACAGGAGAACCACTAGAGGAATGAGAAACTAGTATATTAGTAGTCTATTACAACAAAAGAAAGCAAAGCAATCCTTTTTGCTAACACACTTTGCTTTTACAAGTGATCCTTCATTATGATCGCGGCGACGAGGGAGATTCCTCTCAGATCATTCAGACACTAATGTCTACGCCCACCATGAAAGGAGGCAGTTCATCGTACTTATTATACTCTTCTTCGTCCGTGATGCCCTCAACTCCGACAATCCTTCTTTTACCTGGAAGAACCACGTGGCGCCTTGGCTGATCGCTACTGCTAGTCTTCTCCTTCTGCTTTTTGGTTTGGTGTCCATGTCCATCACATAAAAATACCTTTGTCACATCATTAGCGAGCACGAACGGTTCGTCCCTATAGGCCACTTGCTTGAGGTCCACAGTTGTCATACCGTACTTATCGATATCCACGGCTGTCAGTTTGACCCAATGGCATCAAACAGAGGGACTTTTAATGGCCCGTACTCGAGCTCCCAGATCTCCTCTATGAAACCATAGTAGGTGTCCATCTTTCCATTTTTGTCCAAGGCATCTATACGGACGCCACTGTTTTGGTTGGTGCTCTTGCTATCCTGGGCTGTCGTGTAAAATGTGTACCCATTTATATCATACCCTTGGAATGATACGATTGTTGTGGACGGTCCCCGAGCCAAGAGTTTCAACTGTTCATCGTCTGTCTGGTTTCCCAACAGTTGCTTTTGTAACCAACTGCCGAAATGATCCATTTGCTCGACTGCAATCCACTTATCTGACTTCTTTGGGTATTGGGCACGTAGACTCATCTCGTGATCATAGATATACGGAGCCACTACAGTCACTTGTTTCAATACCGTGAAATGTGCTTGTTTAACTGAAAGTAGATCGTCGCTATAGGATTCTTTTCTCCCTAAAGTCCCTTTTCCACGTAGCCTCCCCTCATGGCGTGATACAGGGACGCCAATCGGATTCAGATCATCAATGTAACTAACACAAAACTCGATCACCTCCTCTCAGGCCGACACTGCAAGAATACAGCCTTCCAGGCGAGACCGATTATGAACATACTTCTTTAGGATACCCATGTACCTCTCGAAGGGAACATGTTGTGGAGGAACACAGTCCGAGAATTTCTATCTCTTTAACAATGTGGACCATGAGATGAACCATAATATCAAAGAAGGATGGAGGGAAGATCATCTCAAGGCTAACTGGACTATTGACCATGTCATCATGCGATTAGATACCTTATTCGCTCGATGACCTTCTGCGACACCGCTGAAGAACGAACACGCCTTTATGATTGTCCTCGTACCTAATCGGCAAAATACCTCGCACCGCCATCGAGCAACTGTGTCATCAACACGTGACAATCATGGGATTTTATGTGTATGATTTCATTCTCTTTCGTGTTTATGAGTCTCCTTATGTTTGAAGAGTATCCGTAAGGACCTTCACATCGCTCAAGAACTTAATCATTTTTTTTCTTCCTTGCTTAGAGTGTAGCTCATGGGTGGAGGTAATATTGTCCTTTCTCTCTCTTTCCGGATGTAGGTCGCTCCCGATTCCCAAGAGCTCTAGGTCCTTTCGTGCTTGAAGTGTATCTTTTGATTTGCCGTACATATCTAGGAAACCTAGCGTGTTCACGCAGACATTCTTCGTGATATGCATGAAGTCCAATGAGTGGCGGACCTCTAAGTCTTTCCAAGAAGGTAAGTCTCAAAATATTGACTTCTTCTTCCAAATGGCCTTCGTGTGACCTTGTTCACCGGGACGGAGTTTTCTACCAGACCTTTTCCAAATACTACTTTCAGATCCTTTACCAAAGAAAATACAAGCGTCCCCATCGCGATGCATGGGCTTTTACGCTTTCTCTTCGTCCCATCAAAATTCTCACCCTTCCTCCGTGAACGGGTCCTTCATATGGAGGAACCTACGGTGGCCCATGTACACAACCTTTCGAGAGTTTTTAGGTACTTGCTGTCCGTATCCTCTAAGCAAAGGTATGCGGGCTTTATATCCTTTGATAGATAGGCCCGATAGGTTACCAAGTGCAGGCCGATCGTTGATGGTTACGAATAGCAATGCACGCTGAGTGAAGTGCTCTCTTTTGTACTCATCCCATACACGTACACCATCGCTCCACAGTGTTAGCGAGATCTTCAACCAACGGTTTGAGGTACATATCGATGTCGCTTCCAGGTTGCTTCGGCCTTGGATAAGCAATGGCATCATAATGTACTTTCGCTTCATACACGACCAAGGAGGAAGGTTGTAGATACATAGAGTAACGGCCAAGTGTCGTGGATCGCCGCTCATATCGCCGAACGGGTTTATCCCATCCGTACTCAACCCAAACCTTATGTTCCTTGCATCCTCAAAGAAAGTCGGGTATGTTCTATCGACTTTCCTCCACCGGAGCCATCGCCAGGTGCCTTAGCCTTCCGTCGTCCTTACGGTCTTCTTTGTGCCAACGCATCATCTGGGCATGCGCTTTGTTCGCAAATAAACGCTACAACCGGGGGATTACAGGGAAATACCACACCACCTTAGCAAGAGGTCTCTTCTGGGTCATCACACCTGGTCTTATACCGCGAAGTTTTGCACACCGGACAAGCTTCCAAATCCTCATACTCATTGCGATAAAGGATACAATCATTACGACATGCATGTATCTTCTGTACCTCCAACCCCAAAGGGCAAACAACTTGTTTGGCATCGTACGTAGTTTCGGGTAGTGTGTTCCCCTCTGGAAGTAACTTCTTTATGAGGCATAACAACTCATCGAATCCCTTATCAGACAATCCATTGGTCGCCTTCCATTGCATCAGTTCTAGTGTGGTACGCAACTTTTTATGGCCCTGTCGACAGTTTGGATACAAAAATGTTCCGTGGTCCTCCCATAGGCGCCGAACTTTTCGTAATGTCTTTCATCGATGTATTCTCCTCTCCATCGCAAAGATCTGGTCTAGGTCATGATCACCAAACTCCCCAATGTATCTTCGAAGAACCGTGTTGGCAGTCGTCCAGGGATATTGTTGTCCGCTTCTTCTTCTTCACCGCCTTCCTATATAATCTCTTCTTCACCGTGCTTGGTCCAACAGTATAGTTTGACATGAAACCTCTTGTGAGCAAATGGAAGTAGAGGTGGCTGGATTTTGGCCACTCCTTCTCATTCTTGCGATCTATGCATGGACAACATATGTAACTCCGACGTCATGTATGCATCGGCCGACGAAAAAATCTTGCAAACCCCGAAGAACTCCGGGAGCGTCGGTCCATGTACATCCATTGCGGTCCATCTACATTATGTTACATCAAGGTAATTGTTAGCTCATTTTCGATAATGAATTGTTGAACCAAAACCTAAATATTAGTTAGATCCACACCTTCAATTCGAGCTAAATAATAATCCAAGCAAAATCTAAACTCACACAACAAGTTTTTGCAACCTACAAAAAGAATTGGTCGATCAGTCTCGGATTCAAAATTCGAATAAAATTCACGATGACTTTGTTTGCAAATTATGTTGAAATTGTAACACCCTAAAAATTATAACAACCGCTACAGTCATGTTGAAATTGTAACACCCTAAAAATTTCCAAATTATTATTCAATCATTTATTTTTATTTATTTTTTCTATAAAGCCATTCATATTTCTAATATTATTTTAATTAGCAAATGAATTTAAATTTCTTCTTTTCCACATAACTATTGTCGTTTGAAGATCCTAAACTCCATGATTTCCATGCACCATTCTCCCCCCAACTACGTGCAACCAAACCTCATCCTTCATCGATCGATGGAACTAAAACCTAAATTTAAGCTAGATCCACACATTAAATGCGAGCTACATTATAATCCAAGCAAATTCTAAGCTTACACAACAAGTTTTTGTATCCTATTTGAAAAGATCAAGCTAGATCTCTATATTCATAATCTTTCATCAATCATGGGAAAAGATCAATTTTTTTTTCATAATTTAAGCAAAAAAGAGGCTCCATTTAACACCAAATGAAGTGAGGAATGATGTTACTAACCTTAGTTACCTTGGTTGCGAGTAAAATGACCAAAATTTTGAAATTTGGGCAGCACCTCCCTCTACATTCATAATCTTTCATCAATCATGGGAAAAGATCAAATTTTCTTCATAATTCAAGCAAAAAAGAGGCTCCATTTAACACCAAATGAAGTGTGGAGTGATGTTACTAACCTTAGTTACCTTGGTTGAGAGTAAAATGACCAAAATTTTGAAATTTGGGCAGCACCTCCCTCTACATTCATAATCTTTCATCAATCATGGGAAAAGATCAAATTTTCCTCATAATTCAAGCAAAAAAGAGGCTCCATTTAACACCAAATGAAGTGAGGAGTGATGTTACTAACCTTAGTTACCTTGGTTGCAGTAAAATGATCAAAATTTTGAAATTTGGCAGCACCTCCTCCTTGAAGCTCTTGGTCAAGCTCCATCGTTTTTTTCACAAGACCGAAATGATCAGTCCGCAGAGAGCGGAGGAGGAAGAAGTTTAAATTGGAACCTAGTAGACATAGTAGCGGTTGGAAACACAAACCGGCATCGATGATCTAACATCGACTTCGGTTAGTGTCACGAACCGATACTAATGAGACTCAAGAATAGTAATGTCAGAATAACTAACCAAGATCGATGTTAGATCATCGAGACGGTCGATGCTTTGAACCCAGGCATTAAGCCCTCCTCATAACCTCTGTTGCCATTGAACCGGATCGTTGTAACTATCGGTCCCGAGGTTAGCCCAACCGACACCGATGGGCGATATTAAAGGTCGGTTCAGAGTAGTGCCTATATTAATTAGGCATTCTGAGAAAGTTCTCACGTTAGCCAGAAAGATCTAGCCATCTATTTGTTGGGCTCGAGTTATAATGGTTTAGATTAAAAGAAAATGTCCATATCAAGTACAAGCCAATCTATCTAGACCTCTATACCTATACTAATTAGGCATTATGAGGAAGCTTTCACGTTAACCAGAAAGATCTAACCATTTATTTGTTGGACTCGAGTTATAACGGTTTAGATTAAAAGAAAGAGTCCATGTCAAGTACAATATAAATTAAGAAAAATTTGGAATTTGTTGGGCCCGAGTTATAACGATTTAGATTAAAAGAAAAGGGTCCATGCCAAGTATAATATAAATTAAGAAAATTTCAGAATAAAAAATTAAAGAAATTAGTAATCTGACTTCCATACTATTTTCAAAGTAAATCCATAAATAAATAAATTTCAAAATAATAATTAAATAAAATTAGCAAATTAAAATGATGAGTCTATCTCAAGTACAAGCCAAATTAAGTAAACTAAAATTTAGAATAAAAATGAAGAAAAATTAGCAACCCGACTTCCATGCGATTTCCAAAGTAAATACATAAATATAAAAAAATTGGAATAATAATTAAATAAAATTAGCAAATTAAAACGATAAGTCTATTTCAAGTACAATCCAAGTTAAGTAAAATTTAGAATAAAAATAAAATAATCAATTAGATTCTCGCATTTAATTCCAAAGTAAACCCTAAAAATAAATTCAAAATAGTAATAAATAAAAGTATAAATTTTCATATGAATTCCAACCTAAAACTAAAACAATCTACCCCACGATGAAAAAATATGCAAACTATAAATAATAATTACTCAATTCGCTCAACTTTATAGGGTTCTCTTGGTACTAAGAACAAGATAAATAACTAAAATTTAGAATAATAATTAAAAATTAGCAAATTAAAATAATGAGTCTATCTCAAGTACAAGGCCAATTAAGTAAAATTCAAAATAAAAATAAGTAAATAATTTCATTTTCATACAAACTCTAAAGTAAACCCTAAAATTAAATTCAAAGTAGTAATAAATGAAAATATAATTTTTCATATAAATTCCACCTAAAACTTAAAAATGCACCTTAGGTACAATTAAAAATACACAAAGTCAGAATAATAATTACTGACCCTATCCTAGTTTATAGGATGTATTTTCTTTTGGCACATAGATTAAGATGATATTACAAATAATTATTCAATGATATTGCACAATCCCTAATTATTATCCATACTCGCTATGCTATATTAAATGAATATATGTAGAGGATATAAAGTAAAGTTAGATATTTATTAATGTTATAGAGGAAGATCACACTAATTTTGTGTTGGAATATAAAATACAATGTATATTTATGCACAAGATCATTCAAAAATACGTCCTATACTGTTTTGACGCAGTGAGTCTATATCAAGTACAAGCCAAATTAACTAAAATTTAAAATAAAAAATTAGTAATTTTATTTCCATTGTAATTTGAGAGTAAACCTAAAAATAAAATTTGGGTAATAATAAATAAAAATAGAATATGGATTTTTATACTAATTCCAAAGATAAATTGAAAAAATCCACCAAAAGTACAATCGAGAAGTATACAATTAGAAATAAATTAAAGGATGCTTAAAATTTTGATTTGTATGTGAATTACAATGCTAAATTATAAAATTATTAAAATTCATAATATAATCTATTAACTATACTAATTATGAACTATGAGAAAATTTTCACATTAATAAAGAAAAAAGATTTAGCATCCATCTAACACATCAAGATTATAATGGCTATCAAGTATAATCCAAATTAGTAGATTCAAGTGATTTTATCTATGAAGCTAGTCCGTTCGGATGCACGGCTTATTGACTAGTATAATATAATTTCTCAAGTTACCTTCAAAGCTTCATGCGATTTGAAGCTTCACTTATAGCTTTTGTGTGCTATTCAGAAGTGATGTCCAAAGAGAAAGGCAAAAATTGACTATAGGACATATATAACAAATTGGTGGCATCTGCCCCAAGGCACTTTTATTTAATTTGCATCTTTGCCATAGGACACTATATTTTTGTGGTTATTTGTCAAAAGACATTTGGGTCAATATAATATAATTTCCAGGTTAAATGGAGTGAGAATATTTTTGAAATGATATTTGGTGCCCTTGCCCAAAGCAGTACGACCCGTTCCAACCGAGCTGACCCTTAAATGAATCTGACCGCACCAGCACGCCTTATACTCCAAAACCCTAGCCCAAGTATGGGTCTGACCGAGCCAACTATGAACAGGTCTGATGGAAGGGCAAAAATGGCTTTTCACTAGCCTTTTCTCTGCTCTTCAACAGGCAAATTATATTTCATTGGTCGACATATCTTTTGGCAAATAACTACGAAAGTGTAGTGTTCTATGGCAAAAGCGTAAATTAGGAGTGTCCTATGGTAAATATCACTAATTTACGATAATCTGTAGCTAATTTCAGCAAAGGAAAAACGTACGCCTCCTAATTTTGTGGACCCTATTTTTTTAGACTTTGTGGACCCTAATTTTAAGAGGAAATTGATTTTATACGCTCTTTTAGTCGGCACTTTGGGATATACCCCTCCTCCCAATATAATTTGTTATTTATAATTTGTTTTCTTTTAGTTTCTTTTTTAAAAAAGTTAAAAAGTAAGGAAACTGAAGGCAGGCTTCTTTATCATTGCTTGCTTGTGTTTAGGGTTCTCATGATGGAACGGATTCAGCGAAGCCAGGGTCTAGCTCAGATGCAGACGTTACCAGTACAAACACCTCTACAGTGTCTAAGAGTGCAGATGGCGGCAGCACGATGGCGGCAGCTTTGGCAGAATCTCAGCTCATTGGGCGAAAGAAAGAAAAAGATTACATTAAAAAACTAATTTCAAATCAAGCTAGCCAACATTTTGAGGTGATCTCGGTGTGGGGAATGGATGGTTTTGGGAAAACTGCTCTAGTCAAAGATATCTACCAAGAGCTCAAGTTTGAGAAGCGTGCTTGGGTCACAATTATGCGCCCTTACAACACAGAGGAGCTCCTTAGGAGCATAGTTCAGCAACTAGAAGCAGAAACTTCTGAAAAGAAAGGCAAGTTTGATTTTTTGGCGGGCCGCAAAAAGAAAGAAGAATCAGCATCGATGGGACTTCAAGCGTTGAATGACAAGTTGGTGAAGTTGTCAGATGGAAAGAGCTGCTTGATTGTTCTTGATGACGTATCATCTACTGCAGAATGGGACCAGCTGATAAGTCCAAGTTTCCGTGAAAATATTAAAAATACAAGCCGAATCATAGTCACCACAAGGGAAGAGAAAATTGCTAAGCATTGTTCAGATCAGAAACAACATAATATATACAATCTTAAAGGTCTGGAGGATAAGGACGCGCAGGACCTCTTCACTAAAAAGGTACGGATAGAGTATTATCATGCTCCATTTGTCTCATTTGAAATTACATTGTGAGCACAATTTTACTTGCCCTATCTTTGCAAAGAGATAATTTGTAGTTGGTCCTGACAACATATGATTGGGCTAAAACGCATGTAGCAGGGCCACATAGGAAATATTTTAGTTTTTTCCATCGTATTTGCAATTGAACACAGTTGGTCAATTCTATTTTCCATACCATGTTATACATCATGTTGTCGGAAGCCCTCCCTTGTGGACTTGCGGTACTCGATCCGCCTCTTGCTACTGGGACTCCTTGGCAGATTAGCATGATTTTGATTCGTTTTGGCAAAAGTAGCCCTCTGTTGAACGAGATAGCAAATAAAGCCTCCTTTGACACAGCGGTATTTTTTTTATGAAGGAAGATTTTATTAATTTCAAGAATATTACATCAAGATGATACAAATCCTTAAAATTTCTCTCGGCCTCTGCTTATCAAGAAACACACGACCCATAGAAAAAAGAGAAAAAATAGAAATGACACACACACTCTACTGACTAGCAATCCGAAAACTAGACCGCCACCCATACGCCTGGGAATAGAAATCCAAGGCCACCTCCACCAACCGCTATGAATCGCCACCATAATAGTTCAGTAATTCCGCTTCAAGAATGCCCAAGTACGCAGCTAGTGGGTAGTAGCATAAATAACCTGCAAGGGGGATGAGTATGATTTCTTTTCAAAAACAATATCATTCCTGCTTAACCAAAGAGACCAACAAATGGTAGTGGCTCCTAGTAAAGCGACATTTTTAAGATCCTTTTCAAAACAAACAAGCCAGCCTCCAAACATATTGGAAACACTTAAAGGACGAACTATGCCAAAAGCTAGTTGCAGAAAACCCCAGACCCTACGTGCAAAGCGACAGTGAAAAAATAAATGCCTAATTGTCTCCATTTCGTGACAAAAGCAATATGTTTTACTACCCTGCCAATTACGTTTAGCCAGATTGTTCTTGGTCAAAATAACCCCTCTTCTAAGGTACCACAAAAACACTTTGATTTTTATTGGGACTTTCAACTTCCATAAGCGCTTGTTAAAATTAGGAACATCACATTTAATCATCGCCAGGTAATGAGACTGTACTGAGAATAGTCCAGAACGAGACAAATTCCAGCGAAACTCGTCATCCTCCTGCGTCAGATGTAAAGTGGCGATGCGGGAAAGCAAAGCATTCCACGCCACCAGCTTAGATCCAATCAATGATCGTCTCTAGGATATGTTTAGTTGAGGAGTCGAGAAAACATCTGCAATAGTTATGTACTTCCTCCTTGTGATGCTATATAACCCAGGATATTGGTCTCTTAAAGAGCAGCTTCCAAGCCAGATATCTTTCTAGAATCTCACATGTGATCCATTATTGATTTTGAAGGTACCAAAACGAAGGAAATCTCGTTTTACCTGCATCAAACTAGACCAAAAATACGAGTCTCCTGGTTTCTACTCAACTTGTACTAAAGGTTTAGATACAAGATACTTATTTCTAAGAAGCTGCTGCCAAGTACCATCCGAAGTTAAAAGCTTAAACAACCATTTACTCAGAAAAGCAATATTCTTAACCTTTAAATCATGAATCCCAATGCCCCCTTGATCTTTGGGTTGGTAAATGATACTCCATTTGGCAAGACGATATTTTCTTTTGCTCTCATCACCTTGTCAGAAGAAACGAGAGTGGAAATAATCAAGTTTTTTGAGAACACCTTTAGGAATCGCGAAGAAGGACATCATATACAGTGGAAGACTACTTAATACTGTATTAATAAGTGTTAATCTACCTCCTACAGAAAGATGTTACCCCTTCCAACTGCTGAGTCTCTTTTCAAATCGTTCTTCTACCCTTTTCCAATCAGAATTACGCAATTTCTTAAAGTGGATAGGAATTCCTAAATACCTCAAAGGGAGATCCCCTTGTTTGCATCCAAACAGATCCAAAAACTGTTCTAAGGAATCTTGGGCATCACCAAAATAGATTAACTCACTTTTATGAAAATTTATTTTGAGACCTGAAATTTGCTCGAACGCACACAGCAATAGCTTCATGTTGCGAGCCTTATCCAGATCATTTTCCATAAATAAAATGGTATCGTCTGCATATTGAAGAATAGATAAACCACCATCAACTAAATGAGGCACTACTCCACCGACTTGCCCCTGTTCCTTAGCTCGTCTAATCAAAACTGCCAACATGTCAACAACAACATTAAACAAAAGAGGTGATAAAGGATCACCCTGACGGAGACCTTTTCTAGTTTGGAAAAAGTGTCCCACGTCATCGTTTATATTAACCGCCACACTACCTCCCGAAATGAACGACTTAATCCAAGAAATCCGCTTAGATGAGAAACCTTTCATTCGAAGGGTCTGGAACAGAAAAGACCATTTAACCTTATCGTAAGCTTTCTCAAAATCAATCTTGAATATAACCCCACTAAGCTTCTTTCTATGCAGCTCATGAATTGTTTCATGAAGTATGACAACTCATTCTAGAATATTTCGTCCACGCAGAAAAGCCGTCTGAGTCGGACTAACTACCTTTTCTGTGACCATACTCATTCTGTTTATAGCCACCTTAGTAAAAATTTTGAAACTGACATTTAAGAGACAAATAGGCCTGTATTGCTGGATAACATTTGCTTCCTGAACTTTGGAAAGAAGAGTAATTATTCCAAAATTCAAACTAAAAAGAGGAATATCGCCAGAGTGAAACTCCTGGAACATAAGCAAAAGATCCCCTTTGATAATATCCCAGAACTTTTGATAAAACTCTGCAGGGAAACCATCTGGGCCAGGAGCTTTATTATGAACCATTTGGAAAACAACATCTCTAACTTCTTTCTCAGTGAACTGAGTAGTAAGAAGAGTGTTTTCCTCCTGGGAAACTTGCAATATATCTTGATTATCTTCCTCATCAAGATCTAACAAGCTTTCCTCCGGTTCCCCAAAAAGCTCTTTGTAAAACTTAGTTATAAAGGTTTTAAGATTAGCCTGCCCCTCAATCTTATTGTCCTCATGATCCAGAGAATTGATTCGTTTCTTTCTATGTTTGCCATTAGCAACCATTTGAAAGTATCTAGTGTTATTATCACCCAAGAGAGCATCATTGGCCTTAGCCCGCTGGTAATATTTAATTTCTTCTTCCCTGAGAAGATTGACCAGGTTATCTCGAGCCTGAGCGAGGGACACTCACTCCAGTTCAGATAAATCCCTAACCTCCGCGGCAATATCCAGCTCATTGATAGTTGCTTGAAACTCACTTTTCTTCTACTTATAAACTCCTTTGTTATGCAGTGCCCAACCCCGAAGAAAACTACGCAAAGCCCCCATTTTGCGGTTCCATCGTTGGACAGAATTCTTCCCTCTCACAGGTTTATTCCATATTTCCACTACCTTGTCATGGAGATTTGCTCGGGTAAACCAGCTAAGTTCAAATCTGAATTGTTTAGCTATCCCAGAGAAAGCTGGACATCCGGTATCTAACAGAAGGGGGTATGATCCGACATGCCTCTATCCAAAGCCTAAACAGAAACAAGTGGGAATTTAAACTCCCACTCGGTAGTCATAAGAACCCTATCTAACTTCTCATAGGTTGGACTGGGCAAAGAGTTCGCCCAGGTAAACTGACGACCAATGAGTTCAATATCTCTCAAATCAAAACTGTCAATTACAACATTGAATAAGAAAGGCCAGCGAGCACTGAATCTGTTATTATTCTTTTCCGTACTTTTTCTCATGATATTAAAATCTTCCCCAAGAATAGTCGGTAAATGATTGTGTTGGCAAGTTCGAACTAGTTCAGCCAGAAACGCTGCTTTAAAGTCGTCCTGGGCTAGACCATATACCGCCATTAGGATCCATTTAAATTTATCTGCCTTATTGCTGAGATGGAATTTGATAAAAAATTCTCCTTCCACAATCGAAGACAGAACCAAAGAAGCCATATTAATGCCTAAAAGAATCCCACCTGATCTACCTCTAGGGGGAAGGCAGTGCCAAACGAAATCCGCACCGCCAGAAAGACGTGCAAGATTCGATTTTGACATATCTTGCTTTCCTGTTTCTATTACAGCAATGAAATCCAGATTATTGTCTTTAACAACATCTGAAATATACCGAAATTTAGCCAAGTCTGAAAGACCTCTGCTGTTCCAAAATAAACCTTTCATAGTGACTTTTTCGGATCTTTTGATTTACGGTTCCTACGGGACTTACGAGAGGAGACCATTAGATCACAT
The DNA here is from genome assembly GCA_036346375.1 of Guadua angustifolia. Classification (NCBI taxonomy): domain Eukaryota; kingdom Viridiplantae; phylum Streptophyta; class Magnoliopsida; order Poales; family Poaceae; genus Guadua; species Guadua angustifolia. The sequence goes on along the minus strand of CM070514.1, from coordinate 38,978,414 downwards.
ATCCTCATGTCTAGGTCCTCCGTCTCTAGGTCCACTTCTGACACATCCTTGATCAAGTGCACAAGTAAATCACTATCATCCTTAGCAACGTCGTCATCACTTGATTCAAAGGGATTAACCTCCCTACTCTCTACCAACAAACCTCTTTTGGCACTCTTTTGTCTATTGGATTGGTTCAGTTTTAACCTATCTACTTCCATCCTTTTTAAAGCTTTAATTGATACAATAGGCTCAATACTACTCTTTTTCAACTTAAAGCCTATGCTATCAAGGTTTGCTACACAAATCTCATCAGACATTGCAGCAAAAAAAAGAGGATTTAAACATGAAGTCGTACCAGCATTGTAAGGTAAAGGAGTCAAAGATGAAATAGGTTTCTCAAAAGAGGGGACCACCGTCTTAAGTCCTGAATCGGCATCCAGATTCCTCATTGCAGTTCGTCGCATGGCTTTGCTTAGAGAATCACCATCTGTCATAGAGGTACCATTAGCAGCTTGAGCATTACATCGTAAACTACGACGAAGACTATTAATAGAATTGAAATGCACCGGGCACATACCACCAGTAACATCAGAGACAGAAACAATTCCTTTGGGTAAACTTGGCACCCCTTTGTCATGAACCATCACATGTTCCAGCTGTACAGCGCCCTTGCACTCACCACCATTACTCGCTGGATTACAGAAATCCTGCGCGCCAACTTGAGCCACATCCCTACACAGCTCCTGATCGATATTAGCCATCTCCTTTGACAAGCCATGCGCTGAACTAACAATTCCTGTCCGCCCCAACCGAGCCGAACCCGACGAAAAATCCGGATGCGGCGACTCTTCCTCAGGCGACACACAGCGAACCAGTATATAGTTGACATGCAGCACCTGTAGCGTTCCAAGACTGCGGTAGAATAGTTGCAGCGAGGCAAGCCAAACTGAGCGCGCGTAGACAACGGACGACAATGACAGACAACGTATAGCATGTGGGAAGTGAGGTAGGGGTATGACACAAAAAAGAGCATATACATTGTAGTAGCTAGCCGTGCGGTTGCGCAGAAAATTCAGCTAGATCAATCGTATAAAAAGAATTAGCACATATGTCCCTTAAAAAAATACATGCATTTCTATGTGAAGGTCGCACACTACTATACATACTCAGTAGTTTTAATTGTAGTAAAATTTAGGGCCTATTTGATTCATAGGATTCTAAAAATGAAAGAAAAGAAAAAAATACGAGTGATGAGTGTTTGGAACACAAGAATTTACCTTTATCCTATGTGTAGCAAAAAAAAAAATGTTTTGGTGGATGTTATTTTTCTTGTGGTTTTCCTTTTGAATCATATATAGGGGTAGGAAATTTTCATGTGTTTTTCCTTTGGTCCATTCCTATTAATCAAATGGATAATAGTTGCTATTCATATGGAATTCCTATTCCTCCATTTTTCCTCTATTTTTCATATGAAATCAAAGACGCCCTCAAAAGATATGTAGTAACATCCGGTGAAATGTGCTGTAACATTGGATCGCTAATCGCTACACCTTCCCCTATAAAACCCCCAATAATAGCTTCAGTAGTATCAGACTATGCATTTACTACAGTGTATTACTGCATACTCCATCTAGTCCTAAATGCATGTCATTTTGGACATAGATGCAGTCAAAATTTTGAGACTTTGATTATCAATATCTTTTTAAATATTTAAATTAGATACATAAAAATCATATAGGTAGATTTGTCTCAAAAATTACTTTCATAATATTATAATTTTATCAGGTTTTTATAAATATGTTATAATAGAAAATTATGGTTAAAATTGTGTTTTTGGAGACCGACGGTGTCCAAAATGACATGTATTTGTGACCAGGGGGGTAATGTTTTTGTGTCTACTTCACTACTATAGGAGATTTTCTACAAGTGACTACACGTGATGGGATTAAATTTTTTTTTATCTACAAACTGTGAATCGCAATATCTCTTCAACCGAATGTCTTATTTGTGATCTTAAACCAATGTTGAGTCCTGCCATATTAAGTAAAATACATAACACAGTCAAAGTTGTACATTTCCTTAAAAAGAGTTGTACATTTAAGACTAGGAATGGCAAAGAGGTTATTCCCATGGGGACACCTTCTTATCCCTAATTACCTCTCCCTATTTAGCTATCGGGGGTGACCGGACATTCAACGGGGAACAAGCCTAACAAGAACCTAATTGAATGAAATTGAGGTAATTTTATAAATTTATCATATGGTTAATTGGTTATGTACAAATATGTAATTTATTTATATATGACATAGTAAAATAATACTAATTGAGTTATAAAATATAGATTATACAAAAATATATTATGTTAGACACAAAACATCAATAATTTATACATGTAAATGTATCAATCTATGTGCATATAAATGCATATCGGGGTATAACAGCAAGCAGGTATGGGGATCCATATTAGAAGTTATCCAAATTATAAGTCATCCATAATCCATTAGATCAAGATCCAATAGTCACAAAATTTTTACTTTTTTTTTTTAAAAAGGTGACCGATGTATAGGCGTATAATCTTTCCTGTCACTAGTCTAGTGTCCATGCGTTCAAACAATCTTAGGTAACCAATACCATAAGTTCTAAATTGTGAGAAAACAAAACAACCACAAGTTCTAGAATTTTGAAAAAACAAAACAATTTGAGTTTCCACATGTACATGAGAAGGTTGGTTGTTCTTCGCAACCAATACTCAAAATTTACATAAAAAACAACTACATAAACAAATGGTTATCAATTAGTTAAGAATACCGTAAACCTAATATTCAGCTAGTACTTAAACATACTCTCTCTAGTCACAAATAGTTGTCGAGATATGGATAGCACGGGTAGCCAAGGATTAGTTTGGCGAGATAGCACGGATGGATGATATATGGATAACCATTGCTTGTCAGTATTTGAATTAGCATCTCATCTTGTGTGCAGTCCAACAAAGAGAGCACAGGAAATAAACTTACCAACAACACAGATTCACAACAACAGAAGAGTAACATCCACTGTCATTTTTTTAGGGAACATCAGCTGTAATTTGATTGCTTGACCTTGTATACAAATTTACAAATTACAGGTGCATGAAATGTGCAATAGTACTAAAGGGAGCCAAACATAATGCTACAATATAATAGGTGCTGAACTGCTGATGTATTACATTTCTTATGTACCAATCAATATAACAGGAGCTGTTACCAAAAATCGCGTTCTATCAGTCACTCTAATAAATAGTTAAAAGGACTAGTGTCTACCTAATTTAATTTTTGAGTACTAAACAATTTAAATCATACCTATTTCAGGTATTAAATAACTTGGGATTGTATCAATTTCAGGTATTTAAGGAGATTGTAGATTTGGATAAGCAATATCCTGAGCTAGCTCCAGAAGCGAAACCGATTCTCAGTAAGTGTAATGGACTTCCCCTTGCAATAGTCACCATAGGTGGCTTCTTGGCAAAGCAACAAAAATCTGTTGTGGAGTGGAGAAAATTGAATGAACACATTAGTGCAGAGTTGGATACGAATCCAGTGCTTCGGACCATAAACACCGTCCTTGAGGAAAGCTACAATGGTTTACCTTATCACCTCAAGTCTTGTTTCTTATACCTGCCCATCTTTCCTAAAGATCAAGAGGTTAGCCGGAGACGCTTGGTGCGTCGGTGGACTGCAGAAGGTTACTCAAGGGAGGTCCTCGACAAGTCTGCAGAGGAAGTAGCGGATTGCTACTTCTTGGAACTCATAGACAAGAGCATGATCCTACCAGCTCAGATATCTATTCACAGTAGAAAAGGAATCGACTCTTGCCGTGTTCACGATCTCATGCGTGATATAGGCATCTCGAAGTCGAAGGAGGAAGATCTTGTTTTTAGACTAGAGGAAGGTTGCAACCTAAACACCCAGAGCAGGATGCGTCATCTTGCTATTACAAGCAGCTGCTGGGAGGGAGACAAGAGTGAGTTCGAGAGCATGGTGGACATGTCCCGAATACGTTCCCTAACGGTGTTTGGGAAGTGGAGGCCATTTTTCATTTCTGACAAGATGAGGTTGCTGCGAGTGCTTGACTTGGAAGACACGGAAGATCTAGTTAATCATCACCTCGGACACATCGGGAAGCTTCTTCACCTAAGATACCTTTCTCTAAGAGGATGTGTTAAAATTTATCATCTGCCAGATTCTCTTGGTAAGCTTAGGCAACTGGAGACACTAGATATCAGAAACACACTCATAATTAAGCTGCCGAAGAGCGTCATCAAGCTTCGGAAGCTGAATTATCTGCGTGCAGGCATCATACGAGTAGATGAGGACGTCTGGTATGAAGAAATTGCAGAGGTGGCACCAAAGCTAATGACGAACAGGCTATGCGTTTTGACTGTCTTGTTGGTGATGCTTTGCGTAATTTGTTCCGTGCCTTCGGTTACGGGTGTTGACGGCTTGAGCAGAAGTGACATATACACTAATGGTTGCTGCCTTATTCTCCCTGCCATTGCAATGCGCCTGGACATTAATGGTGTCGCAGTGCCAAGAGGGATGAGGAAACTGAAAGCCCTGCACACGCTAGGTGTCGTGAACGTCGCACGGGGGAAGGCTATCCTACAGGAAATAAAAAGGCTCACCCAACTGCGCAAGTTGGGAGTGACCGGCGTCAACAAGAAAAACGGTCGAGAGTTTTGTGCAGCCCTTGCCACTCTCAGCCGCCTGGAATCATTGTATGTGCGGTCAGAGGGGGAGCCAGGTTTGTTTGGATGTTTGGATGAAGTGTCGTGGCCTCCCACAAACCTGCAGAGCCTCAAGCTGTACGGCAACCTCGTCAAATTGCCAAAATGGATCCAGAGCCTCATAAATCTCGTGGAGCTGAAGCTACGGAGCACCAGGCTATCAGAGCACGATGTCGCCATGCGAGTCCTTGGGAATCTACCAAGCCTGGCCAATCTGTGTATGTGGAGTAAGTCGTTCCAGGGTGAAGAGCTCTGTTTCATTTTCTCTCCAGAGACATTCCCGAGTCTGGTGATGCTGCAGCTGGATGGACTAGATGAACTCGAATTGGTGGTGTTTGGAGAAGGAGCGACGCCTAAGCTTCAGTCGCTGGAGGTTGACGATTGTAGGTATGGGATTTTTGGGCTATCGTCTCTCCGAAGCCTCAAGGAAGTCAAGCTCAAGGGTTCCTCCTCCTCCAGGCTCGTTTTTCTGGAAGAAGACGTGGAAGAAGGGTGGGTGTTGTTGAGGAATATTATGCCAGGTGGCTGGGTGGAAGATGTGCAAGCCCAGCTTTCTAGGAATCCAAATGGACCCGTTTTGGATGTCACTGAGGCATCCGAGTCTGGTGACACTGAGGCATGTCCCAGGGAGGTACTCCAACCAGGCCAATCCTCACAGGACTCTAATCAAACAGGCCCTCGCCCCTCAGCTCCAGAGTAGCCAGTTGAGGCTATCGTGTTATCCCTTTCTTTTTTTTTCCCTGTATCTTAATCCATGTGTTCAAATCCGTTAGTACCGTTCGTGTATTTCCTCCAAATTCATAAATTATTAAGGCCTAGTGTCGGTGCCCTGAACCATCTGAATTGTTTGTTGTCATGTTGTGTACTTTATGTTGTAAAAATTAGTAGATTTATCCGCGCAACTCCTCAGCTAGATACTACAATATAATTGTCTTTGATATACAACTCTATTTATATTTCTTATATAACTCTACTTCCTATAATTGAAATGCAATTGAATTTGTTATATAACTCTAATATCTATATATAATTAATCTACATCATTAGAATTTGGCCCTACTAAAATAAGTGACGAAGATCCTTCTTATTTTCTTTCGATTAATGCAAGAATTTCTAGGATTTATTCTTTTTATGATTATTGTGAGATTTTCTTGCTTTTAAAACAAAATAGATGCCTTAAATATCTTTTGTTTTTATTTATATAGATAAATGGCGCGCTTGCCCAGCTGGCAAAAAAACAGGTTAAGTTGAGCAACTGTTAACTGTACTACAGAGGCCAATTGGCCGTGTTGGGCGGATAAATGCAAAACAGCAAAACATATTCAGGCCATGGCGGCCCTTGACCAAGAAAAAATTTGACATTACAATCCAAGCAACAGCTCTAGAAAGTATTACAGGTACGCGTAAAATCAATCTGCCAAAGACCATCATCAAGCTTAGGAAGCTAAACTATCTGCGTGCGGGCAACAGATCGGCAGGTGAGGACAACTGGTTTGAAGAAACAATTCCAGATGTTGCACCAAAGCTTATTAGGAGGAACAGGCTGTGCCTTTTGACTGTCTGGTCGGTGGTGCTCTACGTACTTTGTTCCGCGGCTCCGGTTTTGAATCTTGACGGCATGAGCAGCCGTGATGTATGCACTGTGTGCTGCTGCGTGGCACTCCCTGCCGTTGCGATGCGTCTGGACATTACAGGTGTCGCGGTGCCAAGAGGGATGATAAAACTGAAAGCCCTCCACACTTTTGGTGTCGTGAACGTCGCACGGGGAAGGTTAAAGTTCAGTGACTGTTAACTGTATTACAAAGGCCAATTTGCCGTGTTGGGCGGAGGAATGCAAAACAGCAAAACATATTCAGGCCATTGAGGTCCTTGACCAAGAAAAAAAAATGACATTACAATCGTAGGTTAGCCACGGCAACAGCTCTAGAAAGTATGCCTTCAAGGTCAAAAAGAAAAAAAGAGAAACCTTCGAAAATAGAGGGCATGCATGATGAACGACGTCAACATCCAAATCAAATGCGTATATTCTGGAAAGCAAGCTCAGCTATTCCCCTCGCCGCTTCAAAAATAGAGGGATTCGGCAGTATATACATAAGGATTCTTTGTTTGAGTTCATCTGGTTGTTCTTCATGTTGCTTTGCTGTCACCGTCTCATGGAGCGACAAAAACAGAAGACATGCAAGTTTGGTATCGGAGGATGGCTGCACAAATATCATTGAAGGTAAGATTTAGCAGCTTACTGGCTTGAGTTTCTGTTGGAATATGGTCTGAACCTCTCTCCGAAGGATTTCAATTTCCTCAGCATACTCTCTTTGTTCCTCATGAGATTCCACTTCCTCCGATTGGACTCTCAACTTGTCCAAGGAATTATCCAGCCCAGAGAACTTCTCGAAATCGATCGTGCAAATTGAAGTAGACTCCTGAAAGCCAACAAGGCCTGGATAATGATCAATAAGATATGTCATCAGCTCATGACCCAGCCTGGTATTTGGTTACCCGTACTAACAGCAAGTATGTATGAAATCGGAATCATTTCCAACTTTCAATGCATACCTTCTCCCGAAGGTCAAGGTCAGACTTCACTATCATATCAAAAGGTGTTCACTTAAGAGAGGAACCCCTGACTTTCCTCAACTTAGCTCAAAATCTGCTAGATCAGTTAACAAAAACTCCACCTTTTTCTGAAGCCGGATACTGATGCCAGTGCTTGACAATATGTGCTGCAAAAGAACAAAAGCATTGGCAGATCTAAACCTCATTTTTCTCTATACTTTGTCGATCTCAAAGTTGGTGATATTACTTAACAAGATAGCTGCAAATTTTATGCCCCCAAAAGTTCTCTTCATGTCGTCGTTAATAATGATGCTGTAATAGAATGGTATTCTTGCACAGTTTCTCCAAAAAAATAAATGCAAGGATGCTTTGTAGAGCACTCAACATTAAGAAGATATTCAAGGGATTTTGGTTTTAGCATCTTTCGAGCAATGGCGTCAAGGTTAACTTCTATGACCACCAAAGAAGAAGTTCTATTAACTCATTAAGAAGAAGTTCTATTAACTCAACATTAAGAAGTTCTATTAACTCATTTGCACAGGTAATCTTTAGGGGAACGTATTGGATCAGAAGCTGGTCTCCGCTGTCTAAAGAGGAAGAGAAGGGGATGCTGTTAAGGGGATGCAGACTGCTAGAGACCACAGTCTTAGAATTGTTTGCCAAATTTGGTTGGAGAAGGAGTCTTAGAATTAAGGCCTAGAGCCATGTCGTTGTAATTCTTTTGGTACTTGGTTTAGTTCGTCATATGGTGACTGTATGGTTGGTGTTTTGTTGGCAGTAGAGTTGGCTGTTCTTTCTGTTGTTCTTTTTGGAGTTTGTATTGTTGGCCGCATTTCTCCTTGAGCGAAGAGGCCGGATTGTTTCCTTTATCTAAAAAAATGACCACCAAATCAGAAATATCAGTCATGTGAATCCTTAATTCATGTAAAACAAAATTGAGGTCAAGACTTGAATAGTCATTCGGGATATTAAGATAAGATCAGCAATGTCTACATGTGCAAATGGGAACAGCATTGCGGATTCGTAGACATGCAACAGAACATTGTACTGTCAGACACGAAGCATTGGCATGCCAGTTAAAAACCAGAGGATAACAGAGTCTACAATGGCAGAATTCTTTTTTAGCCCAAAGGATGTTCAAAACTTTATTTGCAGAGACATAATTGTAACACCCCGGAGTCCATACACGCCACGGATGCTACCAACCCTCTAAACTCTTAAGACCGACTTAGAAACTAAGCCACCGAAATTTACAAAATTTCGGCATAACCTCTCTAGATCAGAGGACATCCACTCAGCAGACAAAAGAATACCAGCAGTTATGATATCATTCTAGCAGGTCCTTAGTTAATCAATCACACATCTAACAGAAATTAATAAATTTCATCACGATGAACAATAAATTACAACCACATTAATTACATCCAGATTTGACGAAACGGTTAGTTAAATTGCTGGAGACCGTAGTCGTGCACGTGCTACTACTCCCAACCCGACGAATCAGCTTCAAGATACCTAAAACAGGAGGCAAACAAGCGTGAGTCCAAGACTCAGCAAAGTGCAACAATAAAGAAATGCAACCGAATCAAACGAAATACTTGACTGTAAATGAACCGGAAACTGATTCCAAGTACCACAACCATCTCAAGAATTATTTAAACTTACTCATACCTCGATAGCCACCTTTTGAATGAGTCCACGACTCAATCCTCAACCTATAATTGCCATTAGCTCCACGATTAACTATTAACAGGCTCGATTCGTTGCCTTCAATGCTCAAGTGCACAACACATTCAAAAGAAGAATCTCATATCCATACATCATTGTCAATGCAATGTATATGCAAATATGCCATACAAAAGCAGAATCTCATATCCATACATCACAATCAACTCATTTAAACATAATTCATCATTGTCAATGCAATACATATGCAAATATGCCACAAAAACAGAATCTCACATCCATACATCACAATCAACTCAATAAACATGATTCACCATTGTCAATGCAATGCATATTTCACAATTCTCATACATATGATGCATCATGTATGTCTCATATCCTCTTTTAGCACATACCGGTATGGTCGAGTGCACACCCGTCGGTGTGCACCCTCTCATTCCCCTTCCACCCCGTGGTGGAGGGTGCCTACTTTCTTGACTGCTCCCATACAACCACGTATATGGGACTACGAGGTAGGACTTTCGTGCTCACTACATGTGAGCACAGAGGCCTGCATCAGAATGGGTCGCCTCTTCCATCATAAATGCACAAATGCAATTGACATAAACCAATTTGCAAACTACATTCATTTCTCACATTTGCATAGCCATAGCCAAATACATAAACATCAGCCACTCCTCACATCCATAAATTACCATTCACATCCTCAACACTCATAATCGCATTTGCAACACTCAATAATCACATTCCCAACACTCGTAATCACATTCGCAACACTCAATAATCACATTCTCAACACTCATAATCACCTCCTCAACATTCATATTCATACTCATATCACCATTACTCGAGTAATTACTAATTCCATCTATCTTAATCATAAATCAATCCATTTTCGCAATCCAATTCCATACTTTCAGTATTCCCACTAGCCTATCAAACTAGTGAACGTAAATATGAAAGTAAGCTTTAACAAGACGTCATCACGGCATCTAGACGGAATTCATTAAACATCGCACATAACATTCAATCCAAGGATGCAGATAATTTCATGATAGCAAGGCATATAAAGTTCATCAAACAA